>JASEVX010000003.1:97500607-97887863 GCA_031761405.1 Serripes groenlandicus
TTAAATATAGTGTATAACATAGTCAAACTGATAATCCCTGTTTTAAGCTATCGATACAATACCGATGTTTTCGTTCCAAAACACCGTAACTTCATCGTGTATTCTATTTAGGTATTGCCTTTTTAGAATAAGGCATCAATCAGACAATATTGTCGGTGTAATTATCCGAGCAACGCTGTTACTAATAAGTAGCGGTGGTATTTTTCACATTTTGTATAATAAAAGAAGCCTAGATTAGGTAAGTGCGAACATGCAGATATGTAGCACGTGTTTGAAGTTCATTAATATTTGTTCAAAGTAACAAACTGTTGAAATAAAACCCTTTTTTTTATCTAGATTATTGTTGTAATTCATTATTTTCATAAATACACCCAAATGCGATTTGCATTGCCACATCAGTTCTGAAAGTACGTAATATTTGATTTCAACAATGCCTGTTACGCCGTCTGTAGTTTGGATGAAAGTATTTCCGCCGATCTTAGAAAATAGCTACATGTACTCTGTGTGAGTCGGAGCTGTCCTATCAGGAAAACTACCAACCAACCCTCCACAATCATCTACGAAACAAAACATCCATCTAGATCCATAGATAACCCTTCTGTAACTACCGAGCAGAAGAAAACAAACATCTATTATATATATTATAAAGCATTTTAACAATAGTTCAAGTTGTATGCAGCAAGAGAAGAAGATTAAACCTCAGTTGTAAACAGGGTAATCAAGCTAAATAATTCGAACAATTACATTAAGAATGGCATCAATAAATTAAAATCTGCGCACTTTACCAAACGTATGTTTCACGAACATTATTTTCATACGAATTCATCGGTAGTAACGGAAACGTCAAATGCGAGTACACTGGATAAATAAAGAAATTAATAAAAGTCTTTGTTTGGTAAGCATGCACAAATGGGGCGAAATGTTCGAATATCTTGTGATCGAATATTCGAATACTAATTTTGGTATTCGTTGCCATCCCTAATTGAAAGTCAATTTTATTTGCTCTACTAATCTTATTCCCTGTGTCCGTCTTGTTATTGTCGGCTTTGTCTACAATATCCTTAACCACATGCTTCGCTGCTTATTAAACCTCTTTTTTACCACATACAGCAATATCTGCAGCAGATGACTTTGAAAACATGTGGTCATATTTATTAAATTCTCTATAAATTAAGGTATCATTACTGAAACAGTTTTAAAAAATTTCTCCTTTCTGTTACAGGATGTATCTTTAAAAGTCTTACTGCTGAAGAAGCGTCTGAAAGCATCTACTAAGAGGGAAAGGGTGAAGAACACTGGCCAATTTCAGGTCATGTGACTGGATAAAGCGAATAGAGCCCCTCTTGTATAAGTTTGCCATACTTATTTCGGAATAGCTGCTAGGGCTCTGCACAACGAAGATGAAAACATAGATCAGTCGTACAGCCCAGACCTTATTTCCAGATCAGCCTGCATCTCTTAACGAGTCTGTCGGGATTATTTCCTTTCTTCCATCAGGTCATACGAAGCCCCCTGAGAACAAACAATACCAAATTATACTTATACACGCATACACATTTATTTTTAATTGCGATTATTAATTTTCGTTCTTGCCTGAAGGTGTGTTTTCTATAGCAGGCGCTTGTTTACTAACTTTATCCATTTTCATAACTTTGAGGGGCATGTGACTTTCAGTGTCTTAGAACCATCTAGGATTGTAAAACAAGGGGGAATTTTACCGGAAAATTGATTTAATGAACAAATTGAGACATTTTCATCTGTGCCATGTGTGAAAGAATTCCCTCTTCAATACAAATTTAGGGGGGGAAGATTCAGAACAGAGTGAGAATTAGCTTGAATCCCCCCCGCCCCCCACCCCCCCCCCCCCCCCCCCCCCCCCCACCCACCGCCTCCCAAAGATTGGACACGTGACTTTCACACACTTCATAATCGGTAGCAGTCCTGTGAGCTGCCTTCACTTCTTTACAGGATATGCTGATGGCTTTTAGGTCTATGCTGCGGGTTCTTTGCCATGTATGCCATGTGATATGGCCCAAGTACACTTGATATATCCCTAGTGTTGATTTGCTACCTTTAGGCTCTTTTAAAATAGTACATGTATTGTCAATTTTAAAGAAAAAACTAAACCTCAGCAGGCGATACTTATTTTGACAGGAAAGAACATCATAGTTATGTGAAAAAAAGATAATTCTGTCTGGTGAACCACAATGTGCTTAAAAGACCTTTGCTTCAGACGTGTCTCAAGCACATTATATACATACAGTGATATCGAGGGCTTGGCGTGAAACGGTTGTAACTAAATTGGTATTTTTTTCACCATGGTTAAATCACCTTGCCATAAGTCTTTATAAGCGTTAAATCCCTTTTCTTGGTAACAATAACAATTTAGGTGGTCATTTATTGTTCTGAGCAATGGCACCTACATTTGCATTGTTTACAAAGGGGTCGAAATTGCCCCTATAAACCAGGTTTTCAAAATAAAGTTTTTAATTGCAACTGGCGGCGTCTGTCTGTCTGTTCATATTTTCCTACAAGGAACTTCTCCTAAACCAATAAAGCAATTTCTGAATAAGTTCACATGAATGTTCCATAGGTGGTCTTACAGAGATATTCAAAGAATTCTAATTCCCAGTAAAACTTTGGTTGCTGCGGCATCAGAAAGACGGGTAAGTGCTGAACTTTAACATCTTCTTGTCAAAAAGTACTGGTTTGTTTGAAAAGTTATTCGCAAAAGTTCCTTGGATGACCTTTTAACAAATTTGTTCATTATTATTCAATCAAATTTAAATTACTAGCAGTCAGAGGGTCGGACTTGATTTCCTTTGTAAAGTTGTCATTGTAACAAATAGAAGATGAAATACATATGGTGATAATTTTACAAATTTTTCACACACTTTATCTATAATGACAGAAATATATATTTTATTTGATTCTGTTAACACCGTTTGCACTTACAGGCACACATTCTCGACGTATCTGCCATACACACAATGTTCATTTTATTCAATAATTATAATTTAATTATAGAGATTTTCCATTAATTTGACAATATATTTTTAGAATCATCTGATGCAGGTAGGTACGTTGTATATAAAGTTAAAAAAGTGTTATATTATAGTTAATGGTTGTGGCTAACGTTCCAACTTCTTCTAAGGACCACCCGGTCCATCCAGTAAGTGAAGCAGGTCTGTCAGTATAACCAATGGTGGTGGGAAGGGCGAGATTACATTCATGTATCTGGTTTCTCTGTTGTTTAACCCTTTCCCACATACAGAAAATCTGCAGGCAGACGACTTTGAAAACATCTCCACAATAACATGAAAAATCTCAACAAATGAAGAGATTCTTATTGAATATAGTTAAAAACAATGTGGCAGATGGAGAAATTGCTTGTTTTGAGCTATTTCTTCTTTTGTCACATTGTTTTCAAAAGTTGTAGCTGCGAGAGGCTGTCAAGAAAGTGACTATATGTGGGAAAGGGTGGTTAACATTTCATGTCCAACAGCCCTCTTCAAACTGTAATATCTAGAAACAGTTGTGCAAAACAGATTTTGGAATCTTAGCAATAGCTTTTCATGAGCAATTTAGACAAGGCCCTCAAAGACAACTTAACTGAGGTATTTTACATAAAAGGCAACTACAAACAACTTGCTTAATTGTATTGTAAGTTTTGGTACTGACTGTTTTCCTGGAGCCGTCTAGAATTGTGTCAAGACTAAATAGCAAACAGGGTAGATATTTGTTTACAATCCGCTGTGGCCGAGTGGTAGGCATCGGGGATTTGGAACCGGGCGTCCGGGTTCGATCCCCAGTCATGGGCTGTTGTCATGGTGGAGTGCTCTTGGACAAGACACTTTTCCTAGCCTAGAACTGGTTTGTTTACCCAGGGATCATGAATAAGTGAACTGTTGCCGTGATATAACTGAACACATGTTGAAAATGGCCTTTAAAAATCCTAGCAAACAAACAAACATTGCATTCTAAGATTATCAGCAACAGACTTTAGAAAACCTTTGATGCTTAATGGAGCGGAAACTGTGTGATAAACTTATTGACCTGTATCTGTGTTTGTATAATGTAGGTAGGATCTGCTATAGATGACTTGTGGTACTTTGATCAGGCACAATGGAACCTGAAATCCGATCCACCGTTTTCAGAGTCCGACATCAGTTCTGTTCGATCTGGGAGTTAGGTGTTCTTTCCATATTGAATTATAAAATCATTGCCCTTGTTAACACTTTACAGACAATCAGAAAATTCATCTCCATTAAATCTTGGACACGGTCGAAACTGTGCCATACTGATGGTCACAAAAACTAGGTTACTGGGTCAAATTGAAGGACAATCTTGTTATCACTTGGAGGCCGCATTTTAACTTGAGCATGTTGAAACTTCATCAGAATATTTGTCTTGATGATTTGTAGATCAAGTTTGATATTGCGTCATGTTGGATCAAAAAGTAGGTCAATAGGTCAAATTAAAAGAAAATCTTGTTAAACATGCCAGAGGCCGCAAACTTTGCTTCAGCAGTCAGGATGTTTGTCTGAATAATATTTAGGTCAAGTTCAAATAGGGGTCACTATTGGGTCACTAGGCCAAATTGAAGGAAATCGTGTTAACACTTCAGATGCTCGCATTTTTAACTCGAGCATGTTGCAGACGTTATCAGAATGTTTGTCTTGATGATATGCAGTTTGAATTTGATGAAAATACAAATATGTGACAATATTTCTTGCGCACTGGTCAATGTTTGTCAAATGATATCTACGATAATAATGTTTTAACACTTTCCAATATACTGATGCTTTTCTGCCTTTGCAGCAGACGACTTTTAAAAATATTGTGACAAAAGGAATAATTATTTATAAAAAGCCATTTCTCCTTTTGCCATATGTTTTCAAACTTTATTCACGTTCTTTTATTAAAAGAGTCTTTCCCATATTTTTCACTCAACGTTTTCACAGTCGTCTGCTGCGGATTTGTTGCATGTGGGTAAATGTTAAGAGTGGTCTTTGATGATTTCTACACTTTACTGTGCTTGATTATTGACATGGCAGGGTGTGGCTTGGTACTGACCTGACAAATCGGCTTTTGGGAAAAGCAGGATTTAACCCTATCCCACATACCAGAATTTGCGGCAGACGACTTTGAAAACATATTGACAACAATAGGAAATATCTCTACAATTAATTGTTTGATTATAGAATGGATTTAAACGGATGTTGCAAAAGGAGAAATTTCTCAATACTGAGCTATTTTTTTTTTGTTGTCACAATGTTTTCAAATGTTGTCTGCTGCAAGGCTCCAGAAAGCGTCTAGATAGTGGGAAAGGGTTAATGAAAGTTGGTAATATTGTTCATAATGATGATTGAATGTTGAGTGAATATGATTACGGGAGGTTAATATCTGATTAGATTTTTTTTTTTTTTAAATGATCAGCTTAGTTTAATATCAAGCTCTGCATCAGTGTATCAGATGTCATTAAGATCCTTTTTAGCTCGACATTTCGGCGTCGGCGTGGTTGTCACACATTGGTTAAGTTTTTTGTACCAATTAACTCTTTTTGTCAAAAACCATTATCATATTGCTTTTAAACTTACAAAACTTGTTCACACTTCATTTTCTCCATCAGCAGACAAGAGTAATAACTCTGTCCATATTTTTTAAAGAATTATGGCCCTTTCTTTTACTCGAATTTTGGTTAGTTTTCGTACCACCCAAACTTTTTTCAAAACCATTCGAGATATAGCTTATACACTTCACAATACTTACTTAACCCATCAATTACTCATCCACAGACAAGAGTACATAACTCTGTCAAGATTTTTTTAAAGAATGATGGCCCTTTTTCGATTAAGAATATGGTTAGTATTCATAACAAATCAATTTTTTTCGAAACAATTAGAGATATGGCTTAAACACTTACAAACATCGTTTTACCATCATTACCTCCACCAACAGCCAAGAGTGCATAATCAGTTAAGGTGTTTGTAAGAATTATGACCCTTTATAGACTTATAAAGTACTGTGCTCTATTAAATAATATGATAAAGTACTTGGTTATGTTTCTGTACCACCTAAAAATGTTTTGTTTTATTGTCAAGCACAAAAAAAGTCGAGTGTGCTGTAAACCATAAAATACGGGTCAAGATTGACTTTTCTAACAAACCCCCAATGTTAAACTCACTTGAGCACGAATTGCGGGTTGAGCTATTGTGAACACTCACCATCCGGGCGGCGGCATCGCTGTCTTTCGTTCTATATTCCTACAAATATGTTATTCCTCCTATACCAATGAACCAAATTCAAATAATTTTTTCCGGAATGTTCCTTAGTAAGTCTTCTTTCAAAGTTGTTCAAAAGATTAAAATTCCATTCAGAACTTTGGTTGCTGCGGGATCAGAAATGGGGATAATTGCAAAAAAATCTCCTTGTCCAAAAGTACTAGCCCGATTGGAAAATAATTTGGCACAAAAGCATTGTCACCATCTTCCAAACTGTCAACATCATTGTCATCGTTAACGTCTGTAAACTCTCTGTGTCCTCAACAACAGTTCAAGTCATGACCTCATGGAGGACAAATGTTTACTCCTTGATGGCCCCACTGTATAATTTGTTTGACCACCCCCAAATACAGCAAGTTTCATTCATGGCAGCTCAGACTTTGCTGTTTTTCATGCGGTCAAAGCGTCTAAAACGTCGTGGAAAGTCGTGCTCCTGTCTTGTAGAAGACCAATCCAGAAAGTTGTTAAGAATTACATGCTTTAAACCCTTTCCCACACAAGACGCTTTTATGAAGAATCTGGGCAGAAGACCTTTATAAACATTGCAGCAAAAGGAGAATTGCTCATGATCAACCACTCCATTCAATAATCTTTCAATTATAGAAAATGGTCTCTATTTTAGTCTTGATATTTCAAAGTTGTATGTTTCCAAATGTTTGTATGGGGTAGGGCTTTACCAAAAACCTCAGATGCTCGCATGCTGATAGTTTAATATTTGCAATGAAAGCATTATAGCCGTCCGCGAGGAAAACCCAACATTATGGCCTCTGCGTAACTGTATCGACCCAGATCAGCCTGCGCAGTCTGCCACTTGACTGATCCGAGCCGACATATTCCGTCTCAAAGGGATCGAGGTATAGAGTAATGATTCCTGAAACAGAAAATCCACAGGTGGCAAAAAGTGTTCTGTCCGGGTTAGCCTGCATGAGTCAATGACACACAAACAGGTAGTGAGTTCTTTGAATGTTATATCCAGCTCAATTTGGCAACAATATGTCAAACAGGTCGTCAGTTTTCACACCTAAGTCGTATTAGTGTTTTCAATTGTTATCGCGTTTTTAATTGGATAGTTGTAAGAAATACTCGTCAATATATTTGATAAGAACTTCTATATTTCATATCGGTAAGTTTTCTTCAATAATTAAAACTATCTTCTATCATTCTTGTCTAATCGACCGATATGGGGATGCATTCATTATAACTGCTAGGTTTCCTTATTAGATCACTGAGCCGAAGGCTCAAGGTAATCTATTCTGACTACGCGCTCTGTTTGTCGTCCGTGTCGTAACTTTTAGCTTTTTAATACATCATCTCCTCCTAAACCACAGGACAAATTTGACCAAACTTCACAGTAATGTTTTTTTTGGTAGTCCTCGTTCAAAATTGTCTCAAAGAGTTTAAATTCAACGTTGAACTTTGTTGCTGCGGCATCAGAAAGGGGGCAAAATGTCCGAATTTACAATTCTTCTCCTCTGAAATGTTGTTAAATTCCAATACAAATTTGTAGAATGTTCTTTGGGTGAGCCTTTACAAGACATTTCAAGCATACTGACTTGGTTGACATGACATGGCAGTCAGGCGGCATCAGAAAACGGGGCAAAATGACAAAATTAAAATTTCATTTTTATCAAATTGCTTGTCTGATTTTAAGAAAACTTTATTAGGAATCTTACTTCAGATGATTCCTCACTACTTAATTTGTTCAAGCCATATTGATTGGTTATAAAATCATAGGAACCAGGCGTCATCACAAAGGGTAAATTGAACTTTTAGCTATAAAATGACAACTCCATTCCATTCCGACTAATGTTCAACTTAACTTCACAGGAATGTTCCTTTGTTTGTACTCTTTCAAATTGTTCAAAAGACTAACATTCTGCTGAGAACTTTGATTGCTGTAGCATCAGAAATGCTAGGCAAAATAGCCAAACTTCGAAAACTCTTATCCTCCATAATTCGCTTGACCCGATCCAAGTATAATTTAGCAGAAATATTCCTTGAGTGACCCTCTACAAAAACTGTTCAAGCCATATTGGTTTTGTGAAAAGCAGGGCAGCAAGGTGGCATCAGGAAACGGCGCAAAATGACAAAACTTTATAATTCCATTCTATTAACTAGTTCTGTGTAGACTTCCAAGATACAAATGGCCTTTACTGATAAGCTATTTCTTAAACAGTGTCA
Organism: Serripes groenlandicus; assembly: GCA_031761405.1. NCBI lineage: Eukaryota > Metazoa > Mollusca > Bivalvia > Cardiida > Cardiidae > Serripes > Serripes groenlandicus. The sequence goes on from JASEVX010000003.1 coordinate 97,509,073, forward strand.
CTCCTTGCAGCCTTATTTGCACTCCTTATCAAATTTTCCCAAATAGTTTGCAGTTATAATATTTGCTACTAATTTACTAAGAACTCAGTTGATAGATTTAGGGCCCTCTTAACCCTCTTTACGAATGTTGATGGGTCCTTGATTTTATATATTATTAGTCATGTAGATATTAAAGACAAGGGCTTAATTACGAAAAAAACGAACGTTTAAAACCATTTCTAATTGTTGATTTGTTTTTCTTTCTTTCATTGATCATATTATTATTCTCTTATTAAACGTAGTGTTAGTCAATTCTACTCGATTTCCTTTTACTGTCTGTTTTGCTTTCTTTTTTTGCCTTTTCTAAAGAAATAGAAAGTCTGCACTAAACGTTTCGATGTAACCGCCAGGTACTCATTTGTTGGATGTGTTTGTTGAATTATTTGCGTGATTTAGCTCTACTGGCCAAAGGCCACAAAGAGCTTATGCCGTGGCGTGGTGTCCGTCGTCCGTGTGTGCGTCCGTGCGTCCTGTAAACAATTGCGAACCAGTCTTCAGTTTTGATTGTATCTCAATCAAACTTATACAGTAGTTAGATATCCATGAGAGCTTGGTTCCTTTCGCAAACCAGCCCAGCATCCGTCCATGCAAGACCGGGATTATGGCCCTTGAGAATTGTCAAAATTGCTATAATACAGCTTGTGAACACAATAGAGCCTCCATTTACCATTCAATCTTCATCAACTTGTCGTGAGTAGTTAAATACTGTTGAGTGCTTGGTTCCTTTTGCAAACCAGCCAGATACGCAAGTCTGGAATATGGCCCTTGAAATTGATCAAAAATTGCGTAGAATACAGTCTTGTGAACACATTAGAAAGACCTCCATTTACTATTCCGATATTCACCATACTACATGCACTGGATTGAAATAAACCAGAAGAAACCATCCCAGTAAAGCATAGGCCCTCATTGGGCCACTCTGTTAAAAGTAAACAAACTCATTATCTTTAATTAGTCAAAAAACCAGATGCAAATTGATTCTTATAAAAGACAATTATGAAATAAGCTGATAGAGAGGCCAGAATATTCCAAGAGTACTATATTTTTTTATTAATAAGTGACATATTTTGATATCTCGCGAGTACCTGAATACTGGATCGGATAGTTTACGAGTTCCAGAGTTCTAATATCGATTCTCGTTCCATCCCTTATAATAAGAATATTGTAAGTTCTATTGTTTATGGTGAATTTTAAGCTGACCTGAACACAGTGCTCAATGTGAGCTTTTGTGATCACTTTGTGTCATACTGCGCAGCTGTACAATAATTTGAAACAACATTTCCTCCTAAACCACTGGGTCCATTGCAGCTCCAAACTGTGAGCAATGTTCATCTGTGGTCTTCTTTAAAAACTTGTTCAAAGAATTAACCCTTTCCCACATACACCCAATTTGAAGCAGATGGACTCTTGAAAACATCTGTGCAAGATTATTTTATATCTTTTATAAGTGAAAATGTAATGATTCTAAAAGGAGTTGGAAAACATTCTGACAAAGGAAGAAATTGCTTGTTTTGATAAATTTATTTTTTGTCACAACTGTTTTCAAAAGTTGTATGCTCAAAGGCGTCCGTAAGCATCTGTATGTGGGAACTGGTTAATTCAATTAATAGTTCTGGTTGCTGGGTCATCATAAGGCTTGAAAACATTCCAAAACCTACTAATGCTTCTCCTCTTTAACTGCTGGTCTGTTTCAAGATAACTTTGCAGACTTGATCTAGCTCTACAAAATATGTTCACGCTCTATTATTAGCACCAAAAAGGGGGTAAAATGATAAAAAACAGTTCTGCCTGACAGTTCTTGTCTGCTTCCATATACAGCAGAAATGTTTCTTGGATGACCCTCTACAAAAATTGTTCAACATATATTGATTGGATCCAAACAATCGGCGACATCAAAAACGACTTAAAACTTTAGTCTGCTATTGATCAAAATAACTTGATGTCCTATATGTTGATATAGTCTGCAAGTAGATTATGACTCAGGTTAAGGATCCAAGCCCTCTTGTTTAATATAAGCAGTCTTCTTGAGTCGCTGCCTTTAAAGGATGACAAGTATGTATCACTTTGCTTTTGCCTGCTATCATATTTTACTTACTTTTTACATTGGCAGGCAACATATGTGTTCCTTTGTACACTTTTGCTTTAATTTCGAGCATCTAGAAATAACCTACCGGTGATAAAATTGCCCCTATTTGTTGAACGATTACAATAATCCTTGTTTTCTATGCTGGTTTACTTTAACTCTTTCCCACTTGCAGACGCATCTGCGGCAGACGACTTTTGAAAACAATTGTGGCAAAAGGAGAAATTGCTCATAATGTTTTCAAAGTCATCTGCTGCAGTTTTGCTGTATGTAGGGAAAGAGGTTAACATTAAATGTAGAGTATTTATAAAAACTCATGTGTGTTAATGTGTAAATGGCTAAAGGCTTTTAGGATGTCATTATCAAAAAGTCAAAATGGTAATCAAATTGATGGTTCCTTTAATTACAATGTGCCATGAAATGCCCCTATATATATTCTTTGATGAAATCTTTACATTGACATTTATATGTAAACAATATAATCTCTCATCTGTGAGATCTTACCAATGTGTATTTCAACCAGTGTAGCCCAGATAAGTGTACACTTTGATCTAGCCTTGCACTGTTTGCCAATTCGTCAATAAAGGTTTTTGTGACAGATTACTAGACTTGTCCTTTCCGACCTATATTTCTCTATGACTCATTTTGTTGTGTGTACTCAAAGAATCGTCTCATTGAGACAATTCTTTTGAGTACTAAACAACATAGGTTTTTGGTATCAAATCAGGGTTTTGAATTGGAAAAACTCATCTATGACTCAGAGCTCTGGTTCCATAACAACTAACAAGAAAAGGCTTGACATCGAATTCCTTCCGCTAATACTGAGCATGAGTACATACATGTATGTCGCTCTGGTGTCTACGGCCATCTCACAGAAGTAACCTAATTTCGTTAGCATGCAAAATTACATTTGCCTATTTTGAGTATTAAATAAGACTGTATGGTCAACATATGATAAGAACGTTTCGACCGCAATAGTCTGGTTAGATTGCTTCGCAATTGAACTCGACTAAGAATCGTCTTGTACAAAAGCACTGACCTGATTTTGAAATTATTGTGCCACAAAAGTTTCCTTGGGTGACCCTCTACCAAGATTGTTGTAAATGATTTCTGATCCAATGGAAAACATGGTCGCCAGGAAGTGGGCTTGTTTTCATTATATCTATATAGAGTGAACACTAAAAAAATCTGCGGGAACAAAAGCACTGGCTTGATTTGGAAAAGATTTGGCACAACTGTTTTTTGTGTGACCCCTCTTACAGGATTTGTTAAAATTACTTCAATCAATGGAAAAACATGTCCGCCAGGTACTGTGCTTGTTTTCCTTATATGTCATTGCAGCAGGTAACTTCTTAGAAAAGTTTAGTAAAACAGGGACAAAATGCTCATGTCATGTCACGGTAGCCAGTTCGCCGACTCATTTATTCACGCTTTCGTACACATCTAAACCACACCTCTCTCTATTTCTCTCTCTCTCTCTATCTCTCTCTCACCCCCTCTCTCTCTCTCTCTCCTCTCTCATCTCTCTCTCTCTCTCTCTCTCTCCTCTCTCATCCTCTCTCTCTCTCTCTCTCTCTCTCTCTCCTCTCTCGTCTCTCTCTCTCTCTCTCTCTCTCTCTCTCTCTCAGTAACTGGCCACCGTTCCGCGTTGATTGGTTGAACACGAGTGACAAATTGACTGTTGTCAAACATTGGCCGAGCTGGGTTCGAACTCACCATCACCTGGTTTCACTTTTTGCAGTAGACGACAGAAAACATCTGGACAAACTAACAATCTGTCAAATAGAGTTGTAAACATTGTGGCATAAGGAAAAATTGCTCATAATGCTTTAAAAGTCGTCAGTTACAGATGTGTCAATATGTGATTGCATCTGGGAAAAGTTCTAATGGATTTTGAAGCTGTTGTTTCTGCCACGATCGGAATATACAAATTTCAGTCCGAGTCACAATTAGTAATATTTATATTGGAAGCGCGCACCGTCGATGCGGAGGGTGCAGGTTTAATCCATGATCGGATCATTCCAAATACTCAAAAAAGGGTTGTAATGGCTTTCTCTCTTTGGCGCTCAGGGTTTTCTGGTGTCAGCATAACCAGTTTTACTACAGATATATTATATGATTTAATTGAAACATTATTGAAGGCGGCATAAAGACCTTACAAATCTATTTGTAGACGTTTATCTTATTTACTTTTTTTATCTTGTTTTTTGGCGGGAGGGAGGGGCGGGGTTACGCCGCTTTCAACAGCTATGGTCTTATCGCAGCAGATAGGACATATGATATTGGTCACACACTTCATATTGACATAAAGATGATGTTTGCTTTTGACTTATTTATGGTTGGAGTTGTCCATCAAGAAGATTTCTTCACTGTAACCGACAGCTTGTATGGACAACTTGAGCACCGTAGTGGTGATGTTTTGCAAGTTTTTTCAGTAGTTTATGGGAGTTATTATCAATCTATGGAATGGTATACCCACTAGGCTTCAATGGTCTTCGTCATACCTTTTGGACAAAGGCTTCAGCCAGCTGACTTTCAACTTACCTAGGACAATTTCTACGGCTCCGGAACTGACAACACATTATAATCAGGAAAAGCACTGCCCTGTCATCTGATTAGAATAAAATATATGTACTAGAAAAGTTAGGCTAAGCAGACGATTTCGAAATGATCTTGGCATAAAAATGGGAAATCTCCTTTATGAGCAATTTCTCATTTTGACACAACGATTTCAAAAGTCGTCTGCTGCAGAGGCGTCGGAGGGCGTATGTATGATGGAAATAGTGGTTAAGTATATGTTGCTCTGCATATTTCACGTGCAATCTTCAAGTTAAACTGCACTGTGAAGTATTGTGTTTAATGTAGAGATTACACTTATTCTCTGGAAAATGACATATATTATATATATGGGTTTCCAGTCATGTGTTTAAAAATCCTATTATGTGCTACAGACATGATAAAATGACCATAAAGTGGACATCTGGAATGACCAGTCTGTTATTTATCCAAACATCTACCAGACTGTTAATTATCCATACAAATACTCGTCCATCATTCATCCATACATCTACCCGTCTGTCATTCCACCATACATCTACCCGTCCGTCATTCATCCATACATCTACCCGTCCGTCATTCATCCATACATCTACTCGTCCGTCATTCATCCATACATATACCCGTCCGTCATTCATTCATACATATACTCGTCCGTCAGTCATCCATACATCTACTCGTCCGTCATTCTTCCATACATCTACCCGTCCGTTATTCATCCATACATATACCCGTCCGTCATTCATCCATACATATACTCGTCCGTCATTCATCCATACATCTACTCGTCCGTCATTCATCCATACATCTACCCGTCCGTCATTCATCCATACATATACTCCTCCGTCATTTATCAATACATCTACCCGTCCGTCATTCCACCATACATATACACGTCCGTCCTTCATCCATACATCTACAAGTCTGTCTTTCATACATATATCTACTCGTCCGTCATACATCCATACATCTACCCGTCCGTCATTCATACATATATCTACTCGTCCGTCATACATCCATACATCTACCCGTCCGTCATTCATACATATATCTTCTCGTCCTTCATACATCCATACATCTACCCGTCCATCATTCATTCATACTTATACTCGTCCGTCATACATCCATACATCTACCCGTCCGTCATGCATACATACATCTACTCGTCCATCATTCATCCATACATCTACCCGTCCATCATTCATTCATACTTATACTCGTCCGTCATACATCCATACATCTACCCGTCCGTCATTCATACATATATCTACTTGTCCGTCATTCATCCGTACATCTACAAGTGTGTCATTCATACATATATCTACCCGTCCATCATTCATCCATACATCTACCCGTCTATAATTCCACCATACATCTACCCGTCCGCCATTCATCCATACATCTACCCGTCCGTCATTCATCCATACATCTACCCGTCCGTCATTCATCCATACATCTACCCGTCCGTCATACATCCATACATATACCCGTACGTCATTAACCAATACATCTAGAAGTCCGTCATTCATCCATACATATACTCGTACGTCATTCACCAATACATCTACCAGTCCGTCATTCATCCATACATATAACAGTCCGTCATTCATCCATACATATACCCGTCCGTTATTAACCAATACATCTACCTGTCCGTTATTCATCAATACATCTACCCGTCCGTCATTCATTCATACATATACTAGCCCGTCATCCATATATATATATACCCGTCCGTTATTCACCAATACATCTACCCGTCTGTCATTCATACATACATCTACCCGTCCGTCATTCATCCACACATCTACCCGTCCGTTATTCATCAATACATCTACCCGTCTGTCATTCATACATACATCTACCCGTCCGTCATTCATCCACACATCTAAACGTCCGTTATTCATCAATACATCTACCCGTCCGTCATTCATTCATACATATACCAGTCCGTTATTCATCCATACATATACCCGTCCGTTATTCACCAATACATCTACCCGTCCGTTATTCATCAATACATCTACCCGTCCGTCATTCATACATACATCTACCCGTCCGTCATTCATCCACACAACTACCTGTCCGTTATTCATCCATACATCTACCCTTCCGTGATTCATCTACACATATACCCGTCCGTCATTGATCCATACATCTACGTGTACATCATTTAACCAAACATCTACTTGTCCGTCATTCAACCATACATCTACCAGTCCGTCATTCATCCATACATATACCACTCCGTCATTCATCCATACATCTACCCGTCCGTTCTTCACCCATACATCTACCCGTACATCATTTAACCATACATCTACTCGTCCGTCATTCAACCATACATCTTCCAGTCCGTCTTTCATCCGTACATTTACCCATACGTCCTTCATCCAAACATCTACTTGTACATCATTTAACCATACATCTACCCGTCCGTCATTCATCCATACATCTACCCGTCCGTCATTCATCCATACATATACCAGTCCGTCATTCATCCATACATTTACCTGTCCATCATTCATCCATACATCTACCCGTCCGTCATGCATCCATACATCTACCAGTCCGTCATTAATCCATACATCTACCAGTGCGTTCTTCATCCATATATCTACCAGTCCGTCATTCATTCATACATCTTCCATTCCGTCTTTCATCCATACATTTACCCATACGTTATTCATCCATACATCTTCCCGTCCGTCATACCCTTCTGTTATTCATCCATACATCTACCCGTCCGTCTTTCAACCATACATCTACCAGTCCGTCATTCATCCATATATCTACCAGTCCGTTCTTCATCCATACATCTACCAGTTCGTCATTCCTCCATACATCTTCCATTCCGTCATTCCTCCATACATCTACCCGTCCGTCATTCCTCCATACATATACCCGTCCGTCATTCATCCATACATATACCCGTCCGTTATTCATCAATACATATACTCGTCCGTCATTCAGCCATACATTTACCCGTCCGTCTTTCATCCGTACATTTACCCATACGTCCTTCATCCATACATTTACCTGTCCGTCCTTCATCCATACATCTACTCGTCCGTCATCCATCCATACATTTACCCATACGTCCTTCATCCATACATTTACCTGTCCGTCATTCATCCATACATCTACCCGTCCGTCATTCATCCATACATCTACCCGTCCGTCATTCATCAATACATCTACCAGTCCGTCATTCATCAACACATATACCCGTCCGTCATGCATCCATACATCTACCCGTCCGTCATTCATCCATACATTTACCCATCCGTCATTCATCCATACATCTACCGGTCCGTCATTCATCCATACATTTACCCGTCCGTCATGCATCCATACATCTACCCGTCCGTCATTCATCCATACATATACCAGTCCGTCATTCATCCATACATTTACCCGTCCGTCATTCATCAATACATCTACCCGTTCGTCATTCATCCATATATCTACGCGTCTGTCATTCAACCATACATTTACCCGTCCGTCATTCATCAACACATCTACCAGTCCGTCATTCATCAATACATATACTCGTCCGTCATTCATCAATACATCTACCCGTCAGTTATTCAGCCATACATAAACCCGTCCGTCATTCATCCATACATCTACCCGTCCTTCATCCATACATTTACCCGTCCGTCCTTCACCCATACATTTACTCGTCTGTCATTCATCCATACATATACTCGTCCATCATTCATCCATACATATACTCGTCCTTCATTCATCAATACAACTACCCGTCCGTCATATATCCGTTCATATACTCGTCTGTCATTAATCCATACATATACTCGTCCATCATTCATCCATACATATACTCGTCCGTTATTCATTCATACATATACCCGTCCGTCATTCATCCATATATCTACCAGTCCGTCATTCATCCATACGTATACCCGTCAGTCATTCAGCCGTACATATACCCGTCCGTCATTCATCCATACATCTACTCGTCCGTTATTCATCCATACATATACCCGTCCGTCATTCATTCATACATATACCCGTCCGTCCGTCATTCATCCATGCATCTACCCGTCGGTCAATCATTCATACATATACCCGTCCGTCATTCATCCATACATATACCCTTCCATCATTAATCTATACGTATACTCGTCCGTCATTCACCAATTCATCTACCAGTATGTTATGTATCCATACATCTACCCGACCGTTACTTATCCATACATCTACCAGGATGTCTTTCATCCATACATCTACCAGTCTGTTATTTATCCATATATCTACCAGTCTGTTATTTATCGATACATATACCAGTATGTCTATCATCCATACATCTACCAGTCTGTTATTTATCCATATATTTTCCAGTCCGTCATTCAACCATACACCTACCAGTCTGTTATTCATACATATATATCAGTCTCTTATTCTTCAATATATATACCAGTATGTCTTTCATCCATACATATACCAGTCTGTTATTTATCCACACAAATACTCATCCGTCAGTTATCCATACATCTACTAGTTCGTCATTCATCCATACATATACTGATCCGTCATTGATCCATACATATATCCGTCCGTCATTCATCCATACATCTACCTGTCTGTCACCCATACATCTTCCCGTCCGTCATTCATCCATACATCCACCCGTACACCATTCATCCATACATCTACCAGTCCATCATTCATCAATACATCTACCTGTCATTCTTTAATCTGTACATCTTCTCGTCCGTCATTCATCCATACATATACCAGTCTGTTGTTTATCCATACATCTACCAGGATGTCTTTCATCCATACATCTACCCGTCCGGCATTCGTCCATACATCTGCCAGTTCGTCATTCATCCATACATATACTGATCCGTCATTCATCCATACATATATCCGTCCGTCATTCGTCCATAAATCTACCTGTCTGTCATCCATACATCTACCTGTCTGTCATCCATACATCTACCCGTCCGTCATTTATCCATGCATATACCAGTCCGTCCTTCATCCATACATCTACCAATCCGTCATTCAACCATACTCCATACATCTACCAATCCGTCATTCAACCATACTCCCTACATATACCCTTCGTCATTCCCCAATACATCTACCCGTCCGTCATTCACCAATACATCTACCCGACCGTCATTCATCCTTACATGTACCCGTCCGTCATTCATCCATACATCTACTCGTCCGTCATTCATGCATTCATATACCCGTCCGTCATTTATCCCTACATATTCCCGTCCGTCATTCATTCATACATTTATCAGTCCGTCATTCACCAATACATCTACCCGTCCGCATGAGAGAGTACTTGTGGGGTGCGTGTTTTTCCTGAAGCCCACCCACCACCCTTATAAAGACACTTAGATAAAGTTATTTTTTATTTTTTATAACAGGTATCTCATTTGCATATTAATGTTATTCATTCCGTAAAAGGGGGTTAATTACGGAAAGAATTGCATACTTGTGGGGTGCACCCCACAAGTAAACATCAAAGGAAATAACCCCACAAGTACACTCCCATGAGTTCGTCCGTCCGGCATTCATACATACATGTACCGTCCCTCATACATCAATACATCTACCCATCCGTCATTCATCCATACATATACACGTCCGTCACTCATCCATGCATCTGTCTGTCATTCATCAATACATCTACCAGTCCGTCAGTCATCCATACATATAGTCGTCCCTCATATATGTACACATTTACCCGTCCCTCATTCATCCATACATATACTTGTCTTTCATTCATCCATACATCTACCACTCCGACATTCGTCCATACATATACCTGTCTGTCAATCATTCACACATCTACCCCTGCGTCCTTTTTTCATCCATCTTTCTACCAGTGCCTGTGTGTTGTAGTGGTTTAGCGTCCGCCTCGGGTGCAGGAGATTGCGGGTTCGAAAATTCTTTGAAAATGGTAGTAATGGCTGCCCTTCATGGTGCTCAGGATTGCAATAGCATACTACTGACTTGTGTCAGGATAAATGGACCAGTAGAACTAGTAACTAACCCAGGAAACGCATTGATGTAAATGAAAAATTGTTGAAAGCGGGATAAAAACAACATACAATTGATCGATCAAACATTGGTGCTCAGGATGGCAGGTAAACATTACGACTGACTGGCTAGTGTCAGGATAAATACCAGTAGTAATGTTGAAATTGGCATAAAACACCAAAGTGTCAATCATCCACCCGCAGCATTTAGTGTTGTCTTAAACCAACTACAAGCTTTTTCCTCTTCGTGTCGATAAGAGTTGGAGTACGATACCAAATCATTTCACCAATGTCCATGTTCATCTACAATCCTTTGTGATTTTATTTAGACGAGGCTTATGTTAATCTGGTACCGGCGTTCTAATACATTTATTCGTCTGGTATGAACCAACAATGGCGACTAGATTGGTCATCTATTCTTATACATCTCCATCGTACATGAGTAAATGTAAAGTAAATTTTCGTAAACTCTACAGCGGACCAATGCAACTTGATTTTTGGAATCAATGCATGAAGAAAGAAGTTAACTACGTTCGGACTTTTAAGGGTTAAACCGGTATGATCCACAAAAGGGTTGCCTCTAAAGCATTTTTCCATTATTGATGTAATGTAAGGGGCACGCAACTTCAGACTCCCATTAATTGTGTATGCCTGACCTTATAATGTAATGGTAGGGGCAGGTTACTTCAGACTACCATTATTGGTGAATGCCTGACCCTATAATACAATGATAGAAGCAGGTAACTTCAGACTACCATTACTGGGTATGCCTTGCCTATACTGTAATGGTAGGATCAGGTTACTTCAGACTACCATTAATGGTGTATGCCTTGCCTATAATGTTACTGTTGGGCCGAGTAACTTCAGACTACCATTAATGGTGTATGCCTGGCCCTATAATTCAATGGTAGGAGCAAGTAACTTCAATCTACCATTAATTGTGTATTCCTGACCCTATAATGTAATGGTAGGGGCAGGTTACTTCAGACTACCATTATTGGTGTATGCCTGACCCTATAATACAATGATAGAAGCAGGTAACTTCAGACTACCATTAATGGTGTATGCCTTGCCTATAATGTAACTGTTGGGCCAAGTAACTTCAGACTACCATTAATGGTGTATGCCTGGCCCTATAATTCAATAGTAGGAGCAAGTAACTTCAATCTACCATTAATTGTGTATGCCTGACCCTATAATGTAACGCTAGGAGCTGGTTACTTCAACCTTTCATTAATGGTGTATGTCTGATTCTATAATGTAACAGTAGGAGCAGGTAAATCCAATCTACCATTAATGTTTTATGCCTGACACTATAGTGTAACGGTAGGAGCAGATAACTCCAATATACCATTAATAGTGCATGCCTGACCCTTTAATGTAATGGCACGAGCAAGTAACTTTAGAGCACCATTAATGGTATATGCCTGACTCTATAATGTAATTGTAGGAGCAGGTTACTTCAGACTATTATTAATCGTGTTCACCTGACCCTATAATGTAATGGTAGGGGCAGGTAACTTTAGACCACCATTAATAGTGTATGCCTGACCCTCTTCTGTAATGGTAGGAGCAGGTAACTCTAATATACCATTAAAGCGACTGAAATCCAGATGGCACGGAAAAAAATCGAATTCGCCCTGAATGTTATTCTTTATGTTATCCAAGTAAAACCAGGGTAGAAAATGTATCGTTTTTTACCAATAAAGTGAACTTGAGTCGTTTTCAATTGTCCCGATGAAGGGTTTTCCTATTTAGAAATTCCACGGAATCCTTCAGACGGGCACCTTGCAACGATCACGTGATATAACTATATACGGTTCACTCTGACAGGCGTGTACAGTTATACACAATTTACACGTTTGGCGGAGTCGAACGACAGTAATCATAGAGATTTGTTTGTGATTGCATGAGCTCCTCGTGATTTTGCATAAAACCTTCATGGTATAAAAATGTTTCATTTAATGCGCATGCGTCCTATCGGTCATGTGACGAATCTTCAATTCACGTGACGACTTTTCAAGTCACGTGATGAATGAGATTAAAAGCATCGAAAGCTATTTATAAACTTACCCCGTTACTGACAGGGTAGAACTTACGACGGAAAAAGTATCAAAAACAAGAACATCTCACCGATTATAGGGGTATGTAATATGTCAGTTATCATATTTTAATGCCCCAAATACAAAAATAACACTTATTTTCTTAAAATTGGATTTTTTTTTCGACAGTTGGGTATCTGGAGTTCAGTCGCTTTAAAAAATACCAAGCGAAGTAAATAACCATTTGCCGTTTTAAGAATGTATGATTCATGAGCATTTTTTTCCTTTTAAAAACATTTTTTGCCTTTTATTTTAATCATAATTACATTTACAATCTTATAGATAGATATATTTGCAAAATGTATTGCCGAGGATGATTTCGAATTTGTATACTGCAGAATTTAAGAATGTTGAGAAGGGTTATATAAGAAGACTTTACTTGCCAATTAGCCTAAGTCCCTACATGTATGCACAATATAGGGGTTATAAAACAATTAATTAGTGTGTTACCAACACACATGTGACAAAGCCGGAAATGATTGCATAATGTTACATAACATAAGTCACCCTGACTTCTGGTAACATTGTGATATGGTAGACTAGCTAGCTAGGCCTCTTTAGAATTGCATATATTTTATTGTTTGGGACAATTCAATCAAGAGATAATCCCATGTTTTCAATAACCGACTATTTCGTTATCAATCAAAATATTTTATAATTATCAGCCAACAGCACGATCTTACGTATAACCTTTTTACTTAATTTTGACCCTATTGACCACAATTTCGTTTAAATTCAACGCATTTTTTGTCATTTTTTCTCCAATAATATTAGACTTTTCATTGCAAACAACATGTTTGTAAAACTAATTTAAACCAAGATTAATCATTTAACATTTATAATCTGACGTTTAAATGTATTTATAAAGGCAACATTGAACGGAAAATGAAGTTTTGCATAGCCCCGATTCGTCATCTGGCAAATGGCCTTGATCTTTTTTAAAATTCATGGCATTTTTTCACAGATTTTCACAAACAATTCTAGATAATTCTCGGCAACCATCAGGTATAATCAAATGATTAAAACAAAGATTGATCATTCAATATTTATAATATAACATTTAAATGTGTTTATAACGGCAATATAGAACACAAAACGGTCCTATGTTAACCTGTATTCTTCGTTTTGACTTTTTTTACCACAATTTTGTTAAATTTCATCGCATTTTTACTCCAACAATATTAGATTCTTCCTTGCATACAACATGTTTGTAAAACTAATTTAAACCAAGATTGATCATTTAACATTTACAATATGACGTTTATATGTATTTATAAAGGCAACATTGAACGGAAAATGATGTTTTGCATAGCCCCGATTCGTCATCTGGCAAATGGCCGTGATCTTTTTTAAAATTCATGATATTTTTTCACAGATTTTCACAAACAATTCTAGATAATTCTCGGCAACCATCAGGTATAATCAAATTATTAAAACAAATATTGATCATTCAATATTTATAATATAACATTTAAATGTGTTTATAACGGCAATATAGAACACAAAACGGTCCTATGTATAGCCTGTATTCTTCGTTTTGACTTTTTTTACCACAGTTTTCTTAAATTTCATCGCATTTTTTCTCCAACAATATTAGATTCTTCCTTGCATACAACATGTTTGTAAAACTAATTTAAACCAAGATTGATCATTTAACATTTATAATCTGACGTTTAAATGTATTAATAAAGGCAACATTGAACAGAAAATGATGTTTTGCATAGCCCCGATTCGTCATTTGGCAAATGGCCGTGATCTTTTTTTAAATTCATGGCATTTTTTCACAGATTTTCACAAACAATTCTAGATAATTCTCGGCAACCATCAGGTATAATCAAATGATTAGAACAAAGATTGATCATTCAATATTTATAATATAACATTTAAATGTGTTTATTACGGCAATATAGAACACAAAACGGTCCTATGTAGAGCCTGTATTCTTCGTTTTTACTTTTTTTACCACAATTTTGTTAAATGTCATCGCATTTTTGTCATTTTTTCTCCAACAATATTAGATTCTTCCTGGCATACAACATGTTTGTAAAACTAATTTAAACCAAGATTGATCATTTAACATTTATAATATAACATCTAAATGTGTTTAAAACGGCAATATAGAACACAAAATGGTCCTATGTTGAGCCTGTATTCTTCGTTTTGTCTTTTTTGACCACAATTTTGTGAAAAAATCGACTTCAGAAACTAACTGCAATAACTATCATGTTTTGTTTAAATACAAGCTCAAAATTAATGTAAATGTAAGAAATAAAGATCGAAATTATGTAATGTGCTTACATTCTTGGTTATTCCTATTTAAACTAATAATTTTTAATAAAACAGCACATCGAAAAAGAATTTACGAAGTGGATAATGACCAGAGGGGCTAATGACCGCTTTTCTTATAGCGAGGCGAAGATAACGGAACTTATCGATGCGTTTCATATCCCTGTAATATAGTGTCACTGATCAGATCCATGAATTCAGTGTAAGCAGACTTCAGACCGCGTCTGAACGCCCCGCGTCTGAACGCCCTATGGATGTTAGCTACTCCTAAAGTCAACATATCACGAGGTTCTCAATTTACACAAAGAGCCAAACCCTATATCACTTTGGAAAAAAACAAACCTCTATTTAAACGAAATCTATGCTGAACACCATCAAATATTCACAGATGGTAGTAAAAATACAGCAAATGCAGTCTCTGCTGCAAAGGTCATTCCAGAGCAAAATATCACTACCAGTCAAAGACTCGGCAAAAAGTTATCAATATATGCAGCAGTCTGAGCTAACTGCAATAAAACTGGTGGCAAAATCCATTATCAGTATTGCCCAGCTTGTCCCAGAGCATGTACAGACAAGTGCAATTTAGTAGGGATTAAATATATATACAAAGTAAGTAAGTAAGTCAGTAAATCTTTTATTATAGTGACATGTGTTTAACAAAACAAACGTATAACAAAATATAATAATGGGATAAGACCCGGCCCCATGGGCCTATATGTCACTGTTAAGAAAAAAGTTTTAAGCAGTGAGTACATTTCACTGTTCCTGTTATAAACATATTAATACACACAGCACTGAGTCGCCCATGTCGTTGGCATGTTTCCTATGTCAAAAAAGGACAAGATACATACCAATAACGTGCCTGAATTCAATTGCATGACCCTAATCATTCTTATGACATATACAATACTTGTTTGTGAGCTATTAAATGGGAGCGTGTTTCATAAAAAAACAGCGATTTACGTCCTTTCTGGAAAAGAACAGTAACACAATTGCAAAACAAAAAAAAATAGTAATAAAAGATATCTTTAAAATAACTGGTTGCAAGACTGGAGTTATTTACAGAAACGAAAGGTAAAGAAAACCAATCATACAGTATCTCAAATAAAAATTGAAGAATACAAACCAAACAAATATACTGAGTGAGTGAATGAATGAATGAATGAATGAATGAATAATAAATGAATGAATGAATGAATGAATGAATTAATTAATTAATGAACGGACGGACTAACGAACGATCTTATAAATGAATGTATACATTACTGAATGAATGAATGAGTGCATGAATGAATGAATGAGTGAAAGAATGAATTGTACTGTGAATGTATTGTTATTTTTACAACAAAAAATGTCAATGTTAACAATAAGCATGTTGATTTCTCATTGGCTAGTATATATGGATCTCCGTCTGAAGGAATACACTTTAACAATAAATTTGGACAGTTTTCTGACATGATTCGTCATTAAGTAACACAGCCTGTATACAGTCATACAGAGACAAGTGCAAAATAGCATTTTGAAAAAAACCAGATTTATCTAAGTAAGTCAAAATCATATTTCGCCACCTCTGAATAAAACATGCACTAAATTGGAATCTAAATAACAAACCACTTTGCTATCCCATCTGACTCTATTTCTACAATCCATCCAAATGAGAAATAGCAACTCTAGGCCAGATATATTTTAGAAAATGTTCTATCCCTTAATCATAAATGATTAGTGCTATGTAAATAACAGCGTGTGTACTGGTTAAGTTTCCAGGAAGCAGACATCTAGCATGATTAATATAAGCTGAAAGCTTGTTTCGCAATCAATCTAAAATAAATAAATTTTAATTAAAAACTAAATATCATCAAATAATATAATTATGGTGTCCAGCACATGTCGAGTTCCAGGCAGGAGGATATGGCTGCTCAAGGCAAACTGCAGAGTTCTGTTTGTGATATAGAGTTCCCCTGTCAAAATCAGAAATATATGCAGTTATCAAAGCCAACATAAAAATGTCTGGCTAGATACAGTAACAGGAATTTCATGAATCAAAATGGAACAGCCCCAGACCTAAGTTCCACCTCAAAACGGGAGGACAGGGCTGTGGCGCGCTTAAGATTAAAACCAAAAACTGTTGACTGGTTGCGTAAGATATCCCAATAAGTATGGCTCACCTATCTGTCAAGTACATGTATGTGGAGTTTGAAACAAAACAGACTATTTTGATTCCATTGAAGGCTTTCCAAAATCAACCTTTCCCGAAATTCTCGCCCTTGAGATTTACCTGCTTGATTGTGACTGTGAGATGACTTTGAGATGACAGATAAAATATAAATAATTGCTATCTGCAGTGGCTAGCAGTGATCATCGATCCAAAAACAATTGTATGACTCTTCTATCATTATAGTGATAGTATAAAGACATGCACAAATAGAGATATAGCTAAGAGATACAGAGAAAAATATCACAATTAGCCACAGTTTGTACATGTATCTTGATCCGGGTCCACTCAGAGCCAGGCTGGTTATCATCCTTCAGAAACGGTTGTTGTGGCAAATATGTGTTTCCTCCAGTCTAAATATTGTTAACATTAAAGTTCTCGTTCTGTATTTAAAAACATAAGTTTAATTTTATTCATCACTCCTTGAAATCCTTTTCTAAATATAAACACAGAATCTATGTCTTTTAATAGTAATAAATGACTAATTATGTACCTATTTAATTTATATATTTCAAAATAAGGATGTTGGGCTGGTTGTTGTGCGGACTCCGATCGATTTGAAATAATAACAGCTATGATCCTGCAGAAGTACACTTGTATATTTGTTTACATTTTTGAGCGTGTGAGAACATCTACATTCCTGAGTGACGTCACAGTCAATTTCCCCCAAACATAAATTTTCGATCACATCTTTAGTTTAAGTGTATTTTCTTTCATTAAAGGATGAACCACTACGCTTCTAAAAACTCATAGCCAAGTATAAACCCTATATTTAAATGGAGAAACTCCCCGAACGAACTTTTGTTTGTTTGTTTTGATTTTGGTCAAATATACATCGCATACAATGATACACTGCCGTTCCAATTTTACAATTTTGTATCAAAATATGGCCACTCAACAACAATTTTATACTTATAACCGCATTTTGTAATACAAATAATCTATTCTAAACCAACCTGTACAAGAAATATATTCGAAAAACTTCTTTTAATCCTTTAATTAACACTTAGGTCATTTGCATCTTGAAATCTAACAAGAACTTTTATATGAATGGAATTATGAAGTTTTGTCGTTTGGCCGTTTGCCGCCGAACTTCCCTGTTTTTCAACGAAATCAATATAGCTCGAACGATGTTTATAGAGTGTCACTTAAAGAATCCGGGTGTTCCGGGTTCGATCTCCGGCACAACGGTCATGGTGGAGTGCCCTTGGGCAAGGCACATTTTCTAGCATAGTACTGGTTTGTTTACCCAGGGATCATGGATAAGTGAACTGTCGCTGCGATATAACTGAAATAATGTTGAAAGCGGCGTTAAACCCTTATAAATCAAATCTACTAAATTTATCTTGGAATCGGACAAGCAGATTATTGATGTAAAACTTTCAATAATTTTGAAAGGGAACCAACAAAGGAACATTTCTATGAAGTCAGAATTGTTTTTGGTCCTGTGGAACGGTAGGCGTTGTCATTTGTAGCTAAAAGTTCAATGCACCCTTTGACGCCTGGTTGCAATGATTTTGTATACGGCTTGATCAAATTAAGTAGAGCATCACTGAAGTAAGACTCCTATTATTGTTTCTTGGAATCAGACAAGCAACTATAATACAAGAGGGCAATAGTAGCCATAGATTGCTCACTTGAATTATGCAATGCGATTTCTAATGCAAAACACATTAAGGCAATTATTTTGACAATTCTGCAGCGGACGATTTTGAACATATTTTGTCAAATAATAGAAAATCTCTATAATTGAATGGAGATGCGTCAGGAAGCGACTATATATGAGCAAAAGGTTAAACACAATTTTCCTTCATTTAGCCTAGTGCCTTTTCTTTTTACCTAATATGAACTATTACTCAAACATGGACTAGATATTATCAAGACAAAAGATTCTAATCAAGTTTCAACTTGCTCAAAGTAAAAATGCGGACTCCGGAGGTTTAACAATATTTTCCCGTCAATTTGGCCATCGTGATCTATTTTTAACTTTATACATTGTCCGTACAAAATCGCGCAACTGCGGACCTGTGTGTATAGGCGCTAGTGCGGGTTGAAATGGCAAACACTCTCTGGTCCAATACAATACGATCAATTGAGGACATATTATACTAAGCAATGATTTCGCCTGAAAAAACACCGGGAAATACAAGGAAGACGATAAAACTCTGTTTTAAAGGCTTGATCCAACTGGGGACGTCCCCACTTGACGTGCGTCCCCATTTGAACGGTTTGATACACATGTGTGTCCGCATTTTGACACCAATCACACACACACACACACACACACATACGCACACACACACACACACACACACACACACACACACAGACAGACGGAAAAGTCTGACAATAAGGGATAGCTAGCGAATCCCAACAACAGTTAATCATATTTATATATTATAAATACGACTGTGTATGATATATTAACTAGAGGTATCACTAAATGTGATTAATATCCCCCGAACGCCGCCCTGACAGAAATAGTTATTCTACGGACTAGAAAAAAGTAAGAAAATCACTAATTCTGTTATTAGTTAAAATAGTGGTATGGTTCTTGTTTACTGCACTTCCAATGATTGTGCTCTACCATTGTATGAAGTTTCACTAAATTTCGTCTTGCACTTTTAAAGTTATTCTCCGGACAAGAAAAAAGTAAGAGAGGACAATAACTATGTTATTAGCTCAAATAGAGTTATGGTGTTTATACACTGCATTGCCTCGCATTGTGCTTAACCATTGTATGAAGTTTTATTAGATTCCATCTAGTAGCGTTCAAGTTATTTTACGGACAAGAAAAAGTAACAAAGGGCAATTACCCTGTAATTAGGTAGAATATAGTTAGTGTTCATGTACACTGCACTCCCTCTCACTGTGTTGTATCAACGTATGAAGTTTCAATAAAATCAATCCAGTATGTTTCAAGTTATGCTCCGGACAAAGAAAGTTGCAACGGACCGACCGATCCCAGGGTGACTCCAATATACCCCATTCAAACTTTGTTTGTCGGGGGTATAAAAATATAAAAACATTACATCTACATCAAACAAGACGGCTTTGCATAATGGCACTTTATCGCTCACATGAGTTAACAAAAATGCATTTTATTATATATATATATATTATTTTTTTTAAAGCCAGTCTTCATTTGGGCTCCTTTGGTGGAGAGTCACTAGATGATCTATTGTACCATTTCTTTTTTAGCTCACTTGAGCTTTGCTCAAGGTGAGTTATTGTGATCGCCTTTTGTCCGGCGTCCGTCGTGCGTCAACTTCTTCTCCTCAGTAACCAGTGGGTCAATTGGGATGAAACTTCACAGAAAGCATCCTCTCAATGACCTCACCAGATTTCCTTCAAATTGTTGGGATCCATGCAAAATTCTGGTTTCCATGGCAACAAAATGAAAACAACTTCAAAATTCTTCTTCTCCCAAACTGGTTTGCAGATTTTCGAATAATTTTGTAGATATGTTCCTTGGATGATCCTCTATCAGATTCCTTCAAGCCATGTTGATTGGTCGAAAAACATGGCAGCCAGGGGGCGGGGCTATTTTGCCTTATATGGCTATAGTGAAAACTTAAAAAATCTTCTCCTCCGAAAGTGTCAAGCCGATTTTCAAATAATGTTGTAGAAATGCTCCTTGGATGACCCTCTATCAGATTCCTTCAAGCCATGTTGATTGGTCGAAAAACATGGCCGCCAGGGGGGGCGGGGCTATTTTTCCTTAAATGACTATACTTAAAACTTAAAAAATCTTCTTCTCCGAAAGTGTCAGACCGGTTTTCAAATAATTGTGTAGAAATGTTCCTTAAGTGAACCACTTTCAGATTCCTTCAAGCCATGTTGATTGGTCAAAAAACATGGCCGCCGGTGGGCAAGGCTATTTTGCATTATATGGCTATAGTGAAAACTTAAAAAATCTTCTCCTCTAAAAGTGTCAAGCCGATTTTCTAATAATTTTGTAGAAATGTTCCTAGGGTGACCCTCTATCAGACTCCTTTAAGCCAAGTTGATTGGTCGGAAACTATGGCCGCAAGGGGGCGGGTCTTATATAGCTAAAGTTTAAAAAAAAAAGCAGGTGAGCGATCCAGGGCCATCATGGCCCTCTTGTTTAAAATTCTGACCACCGGATTCAGAGGAGAAGGTTTTTAAAGATTTTCTTCTCCGTTGCAATGGCAAACATAGTTCTACGTGGATCACATTTTCTTAAAGCCAGTCTTCATTTTAGCTGCTTTGATGGAGAGTCACTAGATGATCAAATGTACAATTTATTTTAAAATTCTGACAACCAGTTTCAGAGGAAAATATTTTTCAAGATTTTCCTCTCTGTTGCCATGGCAACAAAGTTCTTTGTGGATCAAATTTTCTTAAAGACACTCTTCATTTTAGCTACTTTTATGGAGAGTCACTAGATGATCAATTGTACCATTTATCGTAAAAAATGACCACCATTTTCAGAGGAGAAGATTTTTAAAGATTGTCCTCTCCGTTGCAATGGCAAGCATAGTCCTTCGTGGATCACACTTTGTTAAAGCCAGTCTTCATGTTAGCTACTCCGTTGCCATGGCAAAGATAGATCTTCATGGATCACATTATATTTCAGCTATTATGGAAGAGGACCAGTGTATAAAATTAAACAATCTTTAAATTATAAGTGTGAGCTAAAATCAAGAATTACGCGTAATTAAATGTCTCGCTGTCCCCTGCTTTGACTATCAATGCAAGTGTAACAAGACATGGACATTCCATGAAACCAGGTTTTCTATAATGGAAGGTGTTTGATTAAGAATTAACAGATCTGTCAAATCTTTCTGTTAATAGTTAATCAAAGCTAGTAATTCAAGTAACATGGAATATTTCTATTGATGGATAATCATAAGGGAAAACCTTGAAGCTAATCTAGAAGCTACGGATAAATTATTTATATGCAACACATTGTCTTAGAAGCTATAGATAAAATATTTATATGCAACACATTGTATTGATATAATGCATATCTATGCTATATTCTTTTAAATCGCCAAGTTATTTAATATGGAGCATATTTGCGCGAAATTATTTGAAAATATCTATATGCATGGTAAAGTTATGGTCTGAACTAAAAAAGTTCAAGTAAAGTATATTTTCTGTCACTGTGACCATGACCTGGAAGCTAAAGACCTTGACCTGGAAGCTAAACACATAAATTGTGCATATGACACAGCGTCTTGATATGGTGTATATCTGTTCCAAGCTATTTGAAAATATCTCTATGGATGAAAAAAAGTTATTGTCCGGACAAGAAAAGTTCAACTGATGTCTATTTGTTGTCACTGTGACCTTGACCTTGAAGCTACAGACAAAAGTTTTGCATATGACACATCATATTGATAAAGTTCATATTTGAAAATATCTCTATGCATGTTATGGTCCGGACAAGAAAAGTTCAATTAAAGTCTATTTCTTATCACTGTGACCTTGACCTTGAATCTACAGATCTTTTTTTTTTGCATTTGGCACATCGTCTTGATATGTTGCATGTTTGTGCCAAGTTATTTGAAAATATCTCTATGCATGACAAAGTTATGGTCCGGACAAGAAAAGTTCAATTAAAGTCTATTTGTTATCACTGTGACCTTGACCTTGAATCTACAGATTTTTTTTTTGCATTTGGCACATCGTCTTGATATGGTGCATGTTTGTGCCAAGTTATTTGAAAATATCTCTATGCATGACAAAGTATGGTCCGGACAAGGAAAGTTGACACCCGCCCGCCCGCTCGCCCGCCCGCCGACTTCGCCAAACTAATAACCAGATTTTTTACTTCGGAAAACCTGGTTAAAAAAAAAAAGTAGAATAACAAAACTTTAACATTGAGCTAAACACAATTATTTTTAAAACAAGAAATTAAAAAAAAAAAATACAAAGTTCAAAAATACAACAAATTTAAAAAAAAAGTTGAGCTAAACGCAAAGTTCAAAAATTCAAGAAATAAAAAAACAAAAATCAGCCAAACGCAAAAATTAAAAAAAAAAAAAATACAAATGTGCCAAGTTTAAAAATACAAGAAATTCAAACAAAAACAATCTGACCAAAACGCTTTGTTGAAGTACATATTATGAAATATGTGTTCACAATTTGAAATTAATCCAACAAAATATGCAGAAGCTATGTCCAATTCTCAAAAATCAAGTGTTTTACTCCCCAAAAATATCACACTCAGCATCCTCAGCGTACAATGTGCAGCAGGGTATTAGATGTAACTATATTCCAAATGTGAAAGCCCAAGGACCAGTACTTATAGAGAAAAATAAAAAACAAGAGGGCCATGAATGCCCTGGATCGCTCACCTGATTTTTTTTTTTTTCACTTTAGCTATATAAGCCCCGTCCCCTGGCGGCCATAGTTTCCAACCAATCAACTTGGCTTGAAGGAATCTGATAGGGGGTCAACCTAGGAATATTTCTACTAAATAATTTGAAAATCGGCCTGACACTTTTGGAGGAGAAGAATTTTTAAGTTTTCACTATAGCCATATAATGCAAAATAGCCCCACCCCCAGGCGGCCATGTTTTTTGACCAATCAACATCAGTGTGTGTATACCACGTGACTTAAACGTCACAAATGCTACGGTGGACAGATATATTTTTGTTCGGTTTAGAAGTAAAAACAAAGGTAATTTTTTTTATTTCTTCATCATTTTTAATGAAACATGGCGCAGTCTACGCCGCTTACAGAGCCCTATCTCCGGGTTTTCAACGGATATTGATTTGTGGTTTAGTTTCTTCAAACACTTCGATGAACCTTTTCTCAAAAATTATTAATATCGCCGTCAGCCGGAGCATTATCAAAACTGGATTTTGAGAACAGGTTCGTCGAAGAGTTTAAAAAAACTAGACAACAAATCAAACTCCTGTAAAAAAAACACGGAGATAGGACATTGTAAGCGGCGTAGACTGCGCCATGTTTCATTAAAAAGGGTGAAGAAAAAAAAAGTTACCATTGTTTTTACATTCTTATCAAGCGCAATTATTGCTGTCTGACCATGCAAATATGACGTCAAAGGTCACGTGGTATACACACACTGAACATGGCTTAAAGGAATCTAATAGAGGGTCATCCAATGAACATTTCTACAAAATTATTTGAAAATCAGCCCGACACTTTCGGAGGAGAAGATTTTTTAAGTTTTCACTATAGCCGTATAAGGCAAAATAGACCCCCCCCCCCCCACCCCCCCTGGCGGCCATGTTTTTTTACCAATCAACATGGCTTGAAGGAATCTGATAGAGGGTCATCCAAGAACATTTCTACAAAATTATTTGAAAATCTGCCAACCAGTTTGGGAGAAGAAGAATTTTGAAGTTTTTCGGTTTCGTTGCCATGGAAACCAGAATTTGGCATGGATCTCAAAAACTTGAAGGAATTATGGTGAGGTCATTGAGAGGATGCTTTCTGTGAAGATTCATCCAAATTGACCCACTAGTTACTGAGGAGAAGAAGTTGACGCACGACGCACGACTTACGCCGGACAAAAGGCGATCACAATAACTCACCTTTAGCAAAGCTCAGGTGAGCTAAAAATGAAACTTTAACGTTGAGCTAAACGCAAAATAGAAAAATACAAGAAATGAAAAAGAAAAAAAATCCAAATGTTTGACTCAAAAACCCGTTTGATATGAAGAAGTTTATTTCAAATATAAATTCAATAGGCCACATGACCTGTGAGAAAAATAAAATACACAAATAAACATTGCAATTGACATAGCTAGTGAAGCACATTTACCAATTTACAAGTACAAAAATTCGGAAGAGGTAACATGTCGTGTCATAGACGGAGAAGGTGTTGTTCAAACGTGATATCATATCCTTATCACCACTTTACATGCTTAACAGGCAATACAATTTATTATAACACAATATAATATAATACAATATATTACAATACAATATCATATAACATAACATAATATGATACAATACAATACATTACAATACAATATCATATAACATAACATAATACAAAATAATATGATACAATACAATACAATACATTACAATACAATATCATATAACATAACCTAATACAAAATAATATGATACAATATGTCAATTACAGGCAAGGGTCATATTGACAAAAAGTGTGACACATTCACAACAATAAATGAAAATTATATCAGTACATAAAATGTAAAGACAACACAACATTTATATTTACAACTTATTTGTACATTTTACATTACCATTACAAACCATATCTTAATTGAAAAGCTTACATTACATATGTACATAAATTTCTAAGTTTAGGAACATTAGTACATTCGAAAAGTTGTTTTAGTTTATACATGCTAGAATTGGACCAATAATACTTAGAAATATATCTTTTACGGAGGTCAGAATATAAATTGCATTCAATCATAAAATGGTATTCGTCTTCGAACTTATTACATGTAATACATTTTCTATCTTCACGTGGGATACTGTTTGGGCGATGCTACCTACCAGTTTCAATGGAAAGATTATGTGATGAGAGTAGTAACTTTGACATTGCAGCAATTAAATTATTACTGAAATTACAATTTAGATAAAACTGAAAGTTGAAAGGGACAATGGATTTGAAGAAGGTACTGCGTGGTGAATTATCAATTCTCGCATTCCAGTTCTGTACATTATTATCACGCAATCGTTGTTTAAAATGACTCATGAAAGCAGTTACGTTACCAACACCCTGAGCTAACCAAACTTCATAAAAACCCAATGATAACAATAACTTCTTAAGTAAAGAAACCCACGACACTTTATTTGGATACAAACTCTTTATCAGATTTTAGAATTTCGTACATAATTTTACAATACTTTAAATCATCACTATTTTTTATTTTTAACCAATATTTTACAATTCGAGTATGTCTATTGTAGGCCAGGGAAAATCTACCTAGTACGCCGTAAACAAAATCATTTTGTGTACAACGTTTTACTTCACTTGAGTAGTTCAAAATGGGTAAAATCAACTTGTCAAAGAGATCAAGTCTATGTTTCACGCTGACATAAGGACAATTATATAAGTATTTATTGAGTCTAAAAATAGCTTTTTTGGGCTTTATCAGCGAGATTTGCCCGTGTTGTATTAAACGAGCCACCTGAAAAAAAGACAACACCTAGATAAGAAAGAGAATTGATTATCTCAAGATTTTCCCCATTAAATGTAAACTTTAGATTCCTTGGCAAAGCACCGCCTTTTCTGAAAATAATTATTTTAGTCTTCTGTACATTTATTTTAAGTTTCCACCTACCACAATATGTATTCAAGCTTTTTAATCCATTTTGCAAACCCTCCGCCGAGTCAGAAAATACAACAATGTCATCAGCGTAAAGTAAAATGAACATTTTTGTCATATACATATCTATACCGTTAAAACCATCTGATTCTAGGTGTTCTTCGATGTCATTAATGAACATTGAAAACATAAATGGAGACAGAGATTCTTGGCGTACTCCTAAAATGCACGAAAACTCGTTACTTAATGTATTATTAAATTTAACACGTGATTTAACACTACTGTACATACTTTTCAGAATTGTCATCATTTTACCGCGAATACCGAGTTTTATAAGTTTAGACCACAGACTATTGCGTTCAATATAATCAAAAGCTTTGCTGAAATCTATAAAGCTACAATATAGTATTTTACCTTGACTTATCATATGCGTAATTACACCATGATGTACGAAAATATTGTCAGTAATGCTCATACCACTGTGATAACCCGCCTGTGCCTCGATGTATACATTGTAACGTTCAGCCCATGAAGTCAAGCGGTTATTTAAAATACGTGTGAAAAGTTACCCAATACACTCAAAAAAGTTATACCCCTATAGTTTTCAGGGTTACGAATAAAAGAGGTATTATGTATCCTTCTGACCAGTTTTCTGGAAAATAACCAGTTTTGAAAATAACATTAGACAGTGATTGTAAATAAGGGGTTATTACAGTATTTCCATATATAAAATATTCATTTAAGAAATTATCCGTACCTGCACTTTTACTGAGTTTCAGTTGTTTAATACCTTTATTAATCTCTGATATAGTAACGTCGACATCCAATCCATGAAACATAACTTGGAATTCGTCGCGTTCAAAACGTTCGTTGAAATAAATGATGTTCTCATCCGCTTGAAAAAATGGATCTTCATGATTGTTTACTGCTTTGAAATATACTTCAAAAGATGACAAAGGTATATCTGGAGATTTTACATGAGCTGATATGTTGAAATACTTCATTTATGAAATATGTGTGCAAACTTAGAAATCAATTTAACAAACAAGAGGGCCAAGATGGCCCTAAATCGATCACCTAATTGATAGTAAATTAGTAGCAAATATTTAACTGCAAATATCTGGGAAAATGTTATCAGGGAGTGCAAATGAAACTGCAAAGGAGTGGACACTTCTCAAGAAACAGCTTATCAGTAAAGGCCATTTATATCTTGAAATCTAACAAGAACTTTAATAAGAATGGAATTATAAAGTTTTTGTCATTTTGCACTTTTCCTGATGCCGCCTTGCTGCCCTGTTTGTCGACGAAATCAATATGGCTTCAACAGTTTATTTAGAGGGTCACTTAAGGAACATTTCTACCAAATTATCTTGCAATCGCACAAGTAGATTATGGAGGAAAAGGATTTTAAAATGTGGGTATTTTTCTCACTTTCTGATGCCGCAGCAACCAAAGTTATCAATGGAATTTAAATCTTTGAACAATTTTGAAAGAGGACCACCAAAGGAACATTCTTGTGATGTTTTGTGGAAATTGGTCTATTGGAATGGTAGGAGTTGGTTGTCATTTGTAGCTAAAAGTTCAATTTACCCTTTTTGTGATGACGCCTGGTTGATATGATTGTGTAACCAATCATAACGGCGTAAACAAATTAAATAGAGGATCATTACAGTAAGATTCGTATTATATTTTCTTAAAATCAGCCAAACACTTTCATAACAAGAGCTGTCGGAGGACAGCGCGCTCGACTATTCCACCGCTTATTTAAGTTACTGAGATAATGGACTCTAATGTAGTTGCATGCAAAACATTAACCACAATTTCTTAGTGGGTGATAATTTGCATTATATGCTGGATAGTGTTATTTAACATGATTATTTTCATAGGTGTGATGGTTAGAAAGGGTTGTATAACCTTTCAATTGAATGCATCAAGTAGTTACTAAGATATTGACTCTTAATGTAGTTTAACGCAAACCTTTAACCATAATTTCTAAGTAAAAAAACGGCAACAATTTGCATCCATTTGGCGTCCCTATGTGTTCTATACACCAACCTAGAAATGTTGTTTCCTATGAAGTTTTATGGTTGATTTGTACTCTAATGGGGTTCTCCAACAAATTCAGCTTAGTTGCCAAAATGGCAAGTTTGGGCAAATCCGGTAATTTGCATAAATCCAAGATGGCCGCCAGATGCCGTCTTGAAAATTGAACTTTAGAAGTAGTTGCAATAGATTGATGTAAAATATGTATATTTAGGGTTTTTTAAGTATGAGGAATCTATTTCTGATGTTATTTTGTCAATTAAAGGTCAAGGTGACGTCAAATTCAAGATGGCCGCCAGACGCCATTTTGAATTTCAAACATTTTACTACTTTTTTTAAAATGATGTTTTGTATTTTCATTGGATTTGAAGGGAAGCAGAATCAGAATTACGTTGTTATTTTATGGCCGGGATCAGCTGCGTATCTAAGCATTTCACACATATGTACTTTAGAATTCTTTCAAAGATAAAAACGGACGTCACATTCTTTCATAGGCATTAGTACGTCAGTTATGTTAAGAAAGAAAAAAATATGTATCTTGCTCTGAAGTTTTTTAAGTTTTATTAATTTAATATCACTCCCACTCATCATCTGAATCATTAAAATCAAAAATATCGACAACATCATCATCTATGTCTTGCTGCAAACCATCCTCCAAATCCTCCATCTCAGTTCCTTCCTCCTCTCCAGTCTGAGCAACTTGTCGATTAGTGTACGGGCTGCAGCAGTCCTCTCCGCCTGAGCAGTTACAGTATGACGTACATGAAAGATGCCGTTTGTGACAACCACATGCCTCATTGCTGCATTTCTTTTCCTGTACCCTACATTGGCAACGTATCACGTCAATCAGCTCAGGTGGAGCTGGGTCACCTTCCGCAATGACAGGAATCGGGATGCCATCTCGAAACTCCCACCCAAAATGAGTAATGTTTTTTTACTCATCAGGCGGAGCTTCGCAATTTGCTGTTTTCCACAACATGACCTGTAAATGAGCCCGAAGGACGTGCTGTAACAAATTGGCAGATGTAGTAGGTAGGGCCATGACTTTAGGATTTTTCTTCTTTTAGTGAAAAGTGTAAAACGAGCAGACTGCATGGATGTCCACGACAGCTGATCATACAGAGCCAGAAAGAATGGTTTCGCTGCCTCCACGATCTCTGCATGTGTGCCACTTTACCTAGGACATCAGCCAAACCTGGATAGTCACCAGCAAGCAAAGTCTTTAGTCCGCTTATCTTTCCTTTACCAAAAAGATATGATGTCGTATCATACCCACTGAGAGCATGCATGCCAAGCAACTGCAAACATTTTGGCCCCAGGGCAGCGCAAGTGGCGTTGACGTCCAAAACTGTGCCATCCCAGCGTTCTATCTATACCTTGCATTGTAATTTTGCCTGAAAAACCCAGTAGACCAAAAGAACAAATACGTCTGTGTCATCGCTAAGCACACGAATCGCACCCTGGCCACAGCTGGCAGCCTCAAGTACAAAGGATATCATTGTTATGTCTGCCTCATAATGACCAAAAACACCATCATCCTGAGTCTCCATTATCGAAGTCTCTCTAAGTAGGCTGACGGTACTCAACACACTCGCCAACCTTCGTTTATTGTTCTTGCTCTTCAAAATTGCATCTCTCTTTGGAAGATGACTAGTTATTGAGAGCTCATAATCGATGATAGATTCATTACCCCGCCTCATTCTCTCATGATCTTTGGCAGAAATATCATGGTACTTGTCAAAGACAACAACTTCTTTAGATGCATCTCGATATCGACTTAAACAACCTTGGATAGATGCAATGAGATCAGAGGGACTGCCACTGTGTGGCCAGACAATATGGTAGAACAACTGTGAAACATCAACGATGACAGTGTCAGCAGATTTTGGGGAGATATCAACCACACCGAGACGTTTGACCAGACCCGATTTGTTGCCTTTCCGGAGACAACCATGCCCATCAATGAGTGCTACAGGCACTGCACATAATTCATAGGCAAACAGAGGTCCAAGCTCCACTT
Organism: Serripes groenlandicus; assembly: GCA_031761405.1. Classification (NCBI taxonomy): domain Eukaryota; kingdom Metazoa; phylum Mollusca; class Bivalvia; order Cardiida; family Cardiidae; genus Serripes; species Serripes groenlandicus. Next base: position 97,539,695 of record JASEVX010000003.1, read on the forward strand.
GCCGTTGCTGTCCAATCATCAAAAGTCGGACAAAAATGTTTTCAAGGTCTACCACTGGCTTGGCCTTGTTGCATTTGATGTATTGCTTGAGCACACACATTGTTTTGATTGGACTACTGATAGCCTTGTAAAATCCATCAGGGAGATTGGTAATGTAATTGCTCTCCATCTTTTCTCCAATCAGAATTGAATCTGCAACGTTCACATCAGCAGGGGAAATTTGGCCTGTTATGGGATTGCACAGGTTATGGCGGTTATCTTCTAGAGGGTGCGGGTACTTCTCTATCTCTGTGTTAATGAGATCCCGATCATTGGCATCTAGGGTGCGGCGGTGTTTCAACTCCTCTTTATGTAGCTTCTGTGATGTCTGACCTGGTGTATAAGCTGAATAAATATGGTCTAGAGAATCTGACACATGGACTGTAATTGGAAAGGCAGCAATCCACTCAGAAACAAGATCAGGAGAAAGTGTCATGCCCTTGAGAGCCCCTTGCCAATCTTGATGGCAGTTTGCTCTCCAAACTGGTCGGCAGATACAGCATTCCGGTAGCCATCATGGTGCCGACAGACAAGGTCCACCATGTCCTCGGAATGGAGCGCACCCATCTCCAGCAGATACTGGGTGAGATAGCGGGCATACTGCACATGGCTGGCAAGGAAGAAGTATTTCATCATACGCTTCATGGTCAGGTGCTTCAAATGGACGTCACCCTCTCTCTCTCTCTGCACGCTCAAATTGGTGAACAAGTAATGTTGGAAGAAGGAAGTTGTCCACCCAGTACCGCCCAGTGATGTGAAGACGTGCTTTATCCAGATACTGCTCTATTTGCTCAAATGTTTTAGGTCCTGTTGACAAAAATCGTTTCAAGAGTGCAGCTGATACGCCCCGAAACGCCCGCATAGCTTTCACCCAGGACTTCCCATTGAAAATACCTGTCAATCCTACATAAGCTGCAGCCACATAATATTCCAATGCTGAACCTTTCATTAGCTTTGCGATACAGCTTAAGAATGATTGTATGATATGCATCCCACCAGGATGGATGATAACATTATGGAACTGATTGGGGTGGTACCAGCATACTTGTTTGGTTACCACAAACAATTGCATGTCCATGCAAAGATGACATTTGTCCATTCCCATGTCAACCATTGACTGTTGCATGTAAGTAAGTGTTGTTAAGATGGTGTCCGGATGAGATGGAGGTGCGTCAATTAATGGACCAAACATATAAATGCTTGCAGGTTTTAGAACGCCATGGCTCCTTGATAGCTCATTGTTGAAGCCATTCCACTCCATAGCATCTTTCCCCTGTCTAAGGCTGTTGAGCCACTGTGTGTCTTTCTCTTGCGCACTCACCAAACTGGCATGTTGACCACACACATCAGCATAAAGCATTCCATTGGTATTGACAGTAGGCACTGCAGGAGGTACCACCTTTTTAGATCCAGTGTAATGCACAAGTTGAACGGCCCTGCTATTACCTGCAGATTTAGTTTGTCTGGTTGTGAGACGAGGGATTATGGCAATGCTAATACTAGGCTGATTGCTGCAGGTCTCGATTATCCCAGATGGGTGCACCTGAAATTCTGTTGTCATGGCATCAGTCTCACGGCGACCATTTGGAGTTGATACCAACAAGTCAAAGTTGTCATACCATCCAAATATGGGCCCAACTGTCCGGGTTAACCCCATCAATCTATGAAGCGTTTCAGCATCATCCCCGACATACTTAGCTGCTGACTTACGGAACCGCAATACCTCATCATATGATACAGTGTATCCATGCTCATGTAAAATGTGAATGAGATCACTGCTACCAAACTTGTGATGTAGTTTTACACCCAACCCAAGTGTTGTTTGGTTATGTCGGTTGGTAATGCAATATTGTATGGATTGTGATAGACTAAGTGATGCTTTTGTGACTTCACCATTTGCTATGAGCTTTGATAATAACCTAAGAAGTGCACTAGTTTGTTGCTTTGTTTTTGCATTAGTGAAATCATTAAGATCATATGTTGTGTTGTTAAATGGAATACCATGCGCCTCAGTTGTGATCTTTCTCACCAGTGCATCCTCGTTTTCCTCATCCACAACATCCACTTCAGAAATCTTCACCATGTTACTTACATACTCACGGAATCCAACAATGGATGCACAACCCTCTATGCTTAGTACTATCACATCATCACCCAAATGCGTAACCAGCTTGGTAAACATTTGCTTTCGTGTCAACTGACCACCATAACCAACATACTTATCATAAAGTTCAATGGATGTCCAAGTACATAGTTTCCGATTAATATACATCTGATCAACAAGCAATTGTATAGCTGAATCATCAATTTGAGAAGTCTGGTCTGTAAGTGTTGGGGTCTTTCTGAACCCATCATAACAACGGATGTGATACTGCGCCTCAGCTGCAGATAAATCATATACACCATGACACCGTATAGCAATTTCCCTACCCCACGCATCATTGCGATCATCACAATATTGCAGTACAATACCCTTAAAAGGTGGAGAATCTTTGACACCCATTATTTCGCACTGTACTACCCTATCCCACCTATCAGGATGTTTAGGATCTATAGGTTCACAAACTTTACCACAAAACAGACATTGCATTTTGAAATCAAAGTCTATTACTTGTGACCTTCTCATTCTTGCAACCTGTGCGTCATCGCTCTCTATCAAACCTGCCTTCCTCTGTTTAGCTATATGTCTTTTGATATAATCCTTGGAGGTAAATGAGCAGTAACAATTACTTTGAAGCTCAACTGATACCTGCTCTCCACGGGCGTCCAAGATGGCCTGCATTCTATATCAGGTCTCATCGTCATGCCTAGCTACTGAGCATTCAATAAGTTTATTGACTCCTTGAAGCTTAAATGTTTGGAGGGGTCCAGATTTACTGCAGGTTGAGAGGAGGCATTTTACATCAGCATTAGCCATTTCTAATCTTCAAAATAAAATAAGAATATAAGTTTTGCCTTGTTTTCAATCTGTAAGACAACTACAGGGCTAGCCCAACTACAGTTGACCGTATCCTGATATTAAATGCAAAATAGTGACGTCATTATTCGTCATCATTTTTTTCTCCGAAAACCCAAATCTGTTAACAGATGTATTACGCATCATTCTGAAGCAAAACGATAAAAAGTACAATTTTCAAGATGGCGTCCAACGGCCATTTTGGGTTTGACATGATCTTGACCTGCAATTGAAAAGAATAAACTCAGAATGTGAGTATACGTACCCTAAAACCCATAAAAGCATGTTTTATACATCATTCTAAAGCAAGTGGTTCAAAAGTTAAATTTCAAAATGGCATTTGGCGGCCATCTTGGATTTATGCAAATTGCCAGATTTGCCCAAACTTGCCATTGTGGCAACAAAGTCAAATTTGCTCAAGGACCCTATTAGAGTACAAATCAACAATAAAAGTTCATAGGAAACAACATTTCTAGGTTCCAAAAAAATCAACTGGACTAAGTTAATACAGGATAGAGTTATCTTAATTGGTTGTGTTTATAGTTGTGCAATTGGGAAAGGTTGTATAAAGTTTCAATGCAATTTTTCAAGTTGTAACTGAGATTACACTCTAAATGTAGTTGCAAAACTTTAACCAGAATTTCTTAGTCCAAAAAAGGTCCATAACTTGCATAAAATGCTGGATAGAGTAATCATACTTGATTGTTTACATAGATGTGATGGTTGGTAAGGGCTGTATAAAGTTTCAATGCAATGCATCAAGTAGTTACTAAGAGATGGTCTCTTTATGTAGTTGCATGCAAAACTTTAACCAGAATTTCTAAGTCCAAAAAGGCCATAACTTGCATAAAATGCAGGATAGAGTTATCATACTTGATAATCTACATAAGTGTGATAGTTGGGTAGGGTTGTAGAAAGTTTCAATGCAATGCATCAAGTATTTACTGAGACGTGGACTCTTAATTTAGTTGCACGCAAAACTTTAACCAGAATTTCTAAGAAAAAAAAGGACCATAATTTGCATAAAATGCAGAATAGAGTTATCATACTTGATAATCTACACAGGTGTAATAGTTGGGTAGGGTTGTAGAAAGTTTCAATGCAATGCATCAAGTAAATACTGAGATATGGACTCTTAATTTAGTTGCACGCAAAACTTTAACCAGAATTTCTAAGTAAAAAAAGGGCCATAACTTGCATAAAATGCAGGATAGAGTTATCTAACTTGATAATCTACATAGGTGTGATAGTTGGGTAGGGTTGTTGTATAAAGGTTCAATGCAATGCATCAAGTATATACTGAGATATGGACTCTTAATTCAGTTGCACGCAAAACTTTAACCAGAATTTCTAAGTAAATAAAGGGCCATAACTTGCATAAAGTGCAGGATAGAGTTATCTTACTTGATAATCTACATAGGTGTGATAGTTGGGTAGAGTTGTAAAAAGTTTCAATGCAATGCATCAAGTAAATACTGAGATATGGACTCTTAATTTAGTTGCACGCAAAACTTTAACCAGAATTTCTAAGTAAAAAAAGGGCCATAACTTGCATAAAGTGCAGGATAGAGTTATCTTACTTGATAATCTACACAGGTGGGATAGTTGGGTAGGGTTGTAGACAGTTTCAATGCAATGCATCAAGTAAATACTGAGATATGGACTCTTAATTTAGTTGCACGCAAAACTTTAACCAGAATTTCTAAGTAAAAAAGGGCCATAACTTGCATAAAATGCAGGACAGAGTTATCTAACTTGATAATCTACATTGGTGTGATAGTTTGGTAGGGTTGTAGAAAGTTTCAATGCAATACATGTAGTATTTTAGAACTTGCATGCAAAACCTTAACCAAAGTGTGACGTGGACGCCGACGCCGACGACGACGCCGACGCCGACGCCAGGGTGAGTAGTATAGCTCTCATATTCTTCGAATAGTCGAGCTAAAAATGGAATTTTCAAATTTTGTCATTTTGCCCCTTTTCTGATGCCGCCTGACTGCCATGTTTTTCGACCAATCAGTATGGCTTGAACAATTTTTATAGAGGGTCACCCAAGGAACATTTCTACCAAATTATATTTGAATATGACAGACAGATTCGGAGGAGAAGATTTTTAAAGTTTGGACATTTTGTCCCCTTTCTGATGCCGCATCAACCAAAGTTCTCATTGGAATTTTAATCTTTGAACAATTTTGAAAGAGGACCACCAAAGGAACATTCCTGTGATGTTTTGTGGAAATTGGTCAATTGGAATGGTAGGAGTTGGTTGTCATTTGTAGCTAAAAGTTCAATTTACCCCTTTTGTGATGACGCCTGGTTGCTATGATTGTGTAACCAATCAAAACGGCTTAAACAAATTAAATAGAGGATCATTACAGTAAGATTCGTATTATATTTTCTTAAAATCAGTCAAGCACTTTCATAAAAATGGAATTTTCAAATTTTGTCATTTTGCCCCTTTTTTGATGCCGCCTGATTTTTATAGAGGGTCACCAAAAGAACATTTCTACCAAATTATATTTGAATCTGACAGGCAGATTCGGAGGAGAAGATTTTTAAAGTTTGGACATTTTGGCCCCTTTCTGATGCCGCAGCAACCAAAGTTCTCAATGGAATTTAAATCTTTGAACAATTTTGAAAGAGGCCAACCAGAGGAACAGTCCTGTGATGTTTCACGGAAATTGTCCTTGGAGTTTGGGAGGAGATGATGTTTAAAGCTAAAAGTTAACACCGGACGGACGACGGACGACGGACAAAAAGTGATCAGAATAGCTCACCTTGAGCCTTCGGCTCAGGTGATCTAAAAATGAGGAAGCTATGACCAAATCTCAAAGTCAACCAAAAACCACCAAAATCATAATAATTTTTACCCCAAAAATTAGGTCACACTCAGTTTCTTTAGCATACAATGTGAAGAAGAGTATTAGATGTAACTATATTCGAAAAGTGAAAGCTCTAGTACCAGTACTTATTCAGAAAAGTTAAAAAAAAAACGTAACTTTAACGTTGAGCTAAACGCAAATGTTTGACGCCGCCGTCGCCGTCGCCAGAAAAGGAAATTCGTCGCAGCGAGACAAAAAAAATATGAAAAACACATTTGTTAGTTCAAGCAAGTTGGAAAGGTGGTTAGAAAAACAGAAATGGGGTTATTCGAACAGGATGTAAAGGTGCTTAGAAACAAAAGACATAGGGTTAATTCGAACAGGATGTAAAGGTGCTTAGAAACAAAAGACATAGGGTTAATTCGAACAGGATGTAAAGGTGCTTAGAAACAAAAGACATAGGGTTAATTCGAACAGGATGTAAAGGTGCATAGATAAAAAGACATGGAGCATTTCAAACTGGTTGTAAAGATGTAGTTTTTTTTAAAGGAATTGTGTAATTCGAACAGGTTGGAAAAGTGCTTAGATAAAAAGACATGTGGTGATTCGAACAGGTTGGAAAAGTGCTCAGAATAAAAGACATGGGGTTAATTCGAACAGGTTGGAAAGGTGCTTAGATACAAAAAAAACATGAGGAAATTCGAACAGGTTTAAAAATTGCTAAGAAAAAAAGACATGAGGAAATTCGAACAAGTTTTTAAAGTGCTTCGAAAACAAAATGGGGTAATTCGAACAGGTTGGAAAGGTGCTTAGAAAAAAAGACATGAGGTAATTTTAACAGGCTGGAAAGGTGCTTAGATAAAAAAGACATGGGGCAATTCGAATAGGTTGGAAAAGTGCTTTAAAACAAACATGGAGTTAATTCGAACAGGTTAGAAAGATGATAATAAAATAAAGACATGGAGTGATTCGAACAGGTTGGAAAGGTGCTGAGATAACAAGACATGGTGCAATTCGAACAGGTTCAAAAGGTGCTTAAATGAAAATACATGAGGAAAATTCGAACAGATTGGAAAGGTATTAAGAAAGAAAACGACATGGGGGTAATTCGAACAAGTTGGAAATGTCCTTTAAAAGAAAGGTCACTAGTTATACTGATGTAGAATGTTAAAGTTCAAAAATGTGTAATAATATTCATTGATTTTTAGTTTATGTATATTTTTGTAAAAGAGATTAAGCAGATTAAGGCGGAGCAGATACAGGCGGAGCAGATTTAGGAGGAGCAGATTCAGGCGGAGCAGATTCAGATAGAGCAGATACAGGTGGATCAGAGTCAGGTGGAGCAGATCTAGGCGGAGCAGATTCAGTGGAGCAGATTTAGGAGAAACAGATTAAGGCGGAGCAGATTCAGGCTGAGTAGATTCAGACTGAGCAGATGCAGGCTGAGCAGATTCTGGCAGAGCAAATTTTCTCAATGTACCAGACATCATCAATACTATCATGGCCAAAAAAACACCACAAATACCGACTATCAAAAGAACATGTTGGCCATTCAGTTTTTGCAAACTAAACAACATGTCTGCTTTAACTTTTCTGAACCTCAAGGTCCAAGGTCCAGGTCCAGGTCTAGGTACAGGTCTAGGTCCAGCTTCAGTATGAAAAGGGGTAGTTAAATATTTCAATAGTTTCAGGGAGTTATTATCAATATATGGATTATTATACTCAACAGCATCGTTATAACTCACCCAGGGTAAGCTACACTTGCTAATCGAACCCTTAATGACAAAGGCTTCGGCCAATTTTTTTTCCAATGTTTTATACTGGTTAAACGTTATGGTTTCCTCTCTATCCTCGTTTATCTTCAGTGCTGGATTTATCTTCAGTGCTTCAGTGTTAACTATCATTTCTATAGAGGAGTCATCATCTGCTGAAGCTATATATGATTCACTTGCAATGCTATAGTGTTCTATCACTGCTATAGAAGAGTCACCATTTGCTGGACCTATTCCGCCATCATTTTCAGCGCTGGGTTTATCTTCAGTGCTAGCCATCACTTCTATAGAGGAGTCACCCGCTGCTGAACCTATTCCGCCATCGATTCTCTTTTCTTGAAAATTGTCTCTGACAACAAGATCGTACTTTGTTATCAGTAGATACACGTCACTGTCATCTGAATAATAACACAACAACGGTTTAGTAATAAAGCAGGCATGAAAATGTAGGGGTTTAATCTCTTAGAGACATGTGTTTCTCCTTAAAAAGGGACAGAACTCCTGTTCGAAAAGTCATCATTCAATTTCTCAACATGCACACCATTACTTATAATATATGTAACGGCATCGGTGGTGTAGTAGTCATACCAAAAACTTTAAAAACGGTTACCCTTCTGGTGCTCTGGGTTGTGTGGTAAGCATGACGACTAACCAGCTGGTGTCAGGATAAATGAACCAGTAGTACTGGTAACTTTACCAGGAAACGCCGTGATATAACTAAAACCTGTTTACCAAACACCCCACATTTTAACTGTTTGAAAAATATACATAAATATCGATTTTAGCAAATATTTACTAGTCAAATCCTGTTTTTTTGCACGACTACTATACAATTCTTATTCTTGTCGTCTATCATGAAGTACGTAAAATTGTTTTTAAATTATCTCGTATGAGTTTTTTGTGAACAAAAATTATAACGCATTTCAATATCCATAACTATCGGTAAAACAAAGTAATAGACGACGGTAATTGTCAATCCGCGATGTTTGAATGACCGCTATTTCATACATATCATTACAATAGTTTCGAAACACATATTGACCTTGATACTTTTTTGGCGCATATCTTGTCTAATGCAAGTAGAGTATAACATATAATAAATAACAACAGTATTCGAATGAACATGTGTGTCGTTTGCCAACAAGTCAGCAAGTAAAGGCGTGGCGGAAAGACAACGGTAAAATGAATCCATGTGTCGCCATGTCTAGATTTAACACAATTCAAACTTATTTCCTTGGATTTTATTGTAAAATAATATTGATAAGGACACTTAAGAAATGTAATACGGGTGGACCCCCTGCGGCTGACGACTTTTGAAAACATTGTGGCTCAAGGGAAAATTGCTTATAAAGAACGTTTTCTTCTTATGTCAAAATGTCAACTTTATTTTAAAAAATCCTTTAATTTATAGATGTAACTTATATTGCCCTAGATGCTTTATAAGCCGTCTATGACAGATTGTGTGACAGGGTTAATACGGGTACATCTGTCCAGTAACATTGACGGCCTCCGTGGTGTAGTAGTTGAGAGTCCGCCACGGGTTCGGCAGGTCGCGGGGTTGATTCCAGGCCGGGTCCTACCAAAGACTTTAAAAATGGTAGTAATGGCTGCCGTCATTGGCGCTCAGGATTGCGGGGCAGCATAACGACTGACTGACTAGTGTCAGGATAGTTGGCATTTCATATTCACACTGCAGAGCTCTAGATAATGGGTATTTTTCATGCTTTAAAATCCTTATTTGACATTCAAACCGTATGTTGTGATAATCAAAAGAATCGTCTCAGTGAGACGATTCTTTTGAGAACCCAAATCATAGGGTTTGATAGAGTTATAAGAGAGAAATTGTGGGGAAAAGACCTATTCACTCCCTCTTATCTAGTCCTCTGACAATGATTATGAAGTCAAACTTACATCTTTTGTGTAGACTATTTGGATCAACTTCTTGCAACACTTCTCGAACACATTTTATTAGTTCGTACGGAATCGGACTGACACAGGAACATGCAAATACAATCATGGACATTTTGTATTGATCATATGGCACGCAATATCTCAGCGGTAGGTAACCCAAACCTTTGTTAGTTTGCATTTTTTCTAACTCTGCTATATCTGTACCCGGATCTATATAACCTGTAGCAATAGAAGTGTCTGTATGTAGGAAAGTCTTATAATAAATTAATATTTTGTTTGCAATCAAAGGTGATCAGTTTTTTAAGTCTTTTACAATATGATTTGGAGCACAAGAAAAGACGACATACATAATCCTAAAAGGAAAGTTGTCGCGTCATTGTACAATACATATTTATACTAAACTTTGTTCAATGGGGAAAGTATTTTATAAAATAAATCATTTGAAAATCACAATGATCTTATCCATGTTCAAAACGGAAACCTGGAGACGATCTTATCTGTGTACAAAATGGAAAACAGAAGACGATCGCATCCGTGTTCAAAACGGTACACTGAAGACAATCGCATCCGTGTTAAAAACGGAAAATGAAAAACGATTATATCCATGTTCAAAACGACAGACAGAAGACGATGGCATGTTCAAAACGGTACACTGAAGACAATTGCATCCGTGTTCAATACGGTACATAAGAGACGTTCTTTTCCATTTCAAAAAGGCAAAATGAAGACAATCGTATCGGTTTTCAAAACGACAACCAAAATAGGATCGCATCCGTGTTTTTAACGGCAACCAGATCAGAATACGATCACATTCAAGTTCAAAACGGCATATTAAGGAAGATTACACGGACATCGATTGCATCCGTGTTCAAAACGGCACCTATAAGACGATTGCATCCATGTTCTTAACGGCAACCAGAAGACGATCGCATCTTTTTCAAAACAGCACATTGAAGACGTTCCTGTCCGTGTTCAAAATTACAAAAGGGAAACAGAAGACGATTGCATCTGTGTTCTTAATAGCAACCAGAAAACGATCGAATCCATGGTCAAAATGGCACATTAAGGACGATCGCATCCGTATTAAAAACGGCAAAATGAAGACAATCGCATCAGTGTTAAAGACGATTGCATCCAGAAAAATGTAGAAGACCGCATCCATGTTAAAAATGACAGCCTGAAGTCGATAGAATCCATGTTCAAAACGGAACATTTAAAACAATTGCATCCGTGTTCAAAACGACAAACAAAGCACGAACGCACCATGTTCAAAACAGTACACTGAAGACGATCGCGTCAGCGTTAAAAATAGTATCCATGTTCAAAACGACAGACAGAAGACGATGGCAAATGTTCAAAACGGTACACTGAAGACAATCGCATCCGTGTTTAATACGGTACATAAAAGACGTTCTTTTCCATTTCAAAAAGGCAAAATAAAGACAATCTCGGTTTTCAAAACGACAACCAGAATAGGATCGCATCCGTGTTCTTAACGGCAACCAGATCAGAATACGATCGCATTCAAGTTCAAAACGGCATATATATTGATCGCATCCGTGTTGAAAACGGTAAACTGAAGATGATCGCATCCGTCTTCTACAAGGCACACTGAAGACGATCACGTCCGTGTTCATAACGGTAAACTGAAACGATCGCATCCGTGTTCCAAGAGGCACACTGAAGACGATCGCGTCCGTGTTCATAACGGTTAACTGAAACAATCGCATCCGTGTTCCAAGAGGCACACTGAACACGATCGCGTCCGTGTTCATAACGGTAAATTGAAACGATCGCATCCGTGTTCCAAGAGGCACACTGAAGACGATCGCGTCCGTGTTCATAACGGTAAACTGAAACGATCGCATCCGTGTTCCAAGAGGCACACTGAAGATGATCGCGTACGTGTTCATAACGGTAAACTGAAACGATCGCATCCGTGTTCTTCCAAGAGGCACATTAAAAACGATCGCATCCGTGTTAAAAACGGTAAATGAAGACGATCGCATCCGTGTTCACGGTAAACTGAAAAGACGATCGTATCCATGTCAAAACAGAAAAAGGAAGACGACAATAGTGCGCCGTTAATATAAATCATATGCTTATATTTAATATGTCGGTAGATGTTCTTTATCTATAATTACATTTGTGTAGTTCTTTATCTATAATTACATTTGTGTAGTCATATTTGTAGGAGCTTTTTTTCAAGACAGGGCTTCACTGAGAACATTATGTAAATTGATTTAATGAATTGGGTATTCGATTCGATTATATGAACTTATGTCTTAACTTTTATTCAAGGAAGATCAGTGATTATTGAATAAAGTTTAAAACATTGAAACAAAGGAAGACAAATGCTCATAATGGGACATTTCGTTTTCAAGTGGAATGAGACAGAAGCGTCAAAACGCGTTTGCAGGTGAGAAATGGTTAAGACAACAGAATACACTTGACAAACAGTAGAAAGGATTACAAATTTATAAATCTAGAGTAATCCATACCTCCGATTAGTAAACGAACTATCTCCTTAGTTTTTTCATCATTTTTGTTTCCCATAGCCGCAGCATCAAATAAATCCGGTAATTGTTTCCAAACTGTCTTGAACAACTCCTCTGGCAAACTGTCAACTGTCTCCTCTTTTTCTATTATTTCAGGGAAATCCTCCATCTTTGAAGCACATTTTAGATACCTGATAAAATTCAACACTCTATGGGCTAATTCTAATTAAGCCATTACCATTACTCAGCTGCAACTGGGATTCGGGGAATACAAAACCCAGATGCACATCTTCGCAAGCTGATAAACAGTCATAAACGAGTTAATCATAGCTAGTTACTCAAAAACGGTGTCACTGACAGGCAGATGTACGGAGATATGGACCGACAGACGGACAACTTGGCCAAGAAACAAGTCCCCCATATATATAGAGAAGACATTATAATGCATTTATGAGAAACAAGTTTCGTACCTTGACAGCCATGTCACGTTTACAACCAAACTGAGCAATCTTTGTACAGGGTCACTTAACGGAACATTTCTGTGAACGTTTTTTGAAATCGTACGAAACATTGCATACAAAATATCAAAGGAAATTAGCCTCTTCCTATGACGGCCATATTTTGCAATCAATCAAGAAAGATAGGAAAATGATTATAGACATAAAACCAAAGGCTTCAAATTGCATTGACATAGTACAAGTAGTTTATTGAATAAAAATAGTGTATAGAGGTTTTTTTCTTTTGACTGGCGTGCCAATTATACATATGTATGGAGTTCAATTGCGTGATCAATATTGGCAGGGGATCATCGGAGAAGTGTGAGGAACGCTGATAACGGGCGAACTGAAAAACAGACATACTGACAGACGACGGTTGTTGAACGATCACAATCGTTCATCCCGAGCATTTCTTGCTCAGTCGAGCTACAGATGGTTTATTGATTGATTTATTGGGGTTTGACCCCCTTTAAAAAGGAAATCAGTCGTATCACGACGACCAGTTCACATACTCATGTGCCGAGCCCCGGTAGCTCAGTCAGTAGCGATGCGGGCTGTCAATCGAGGGGTTGTGAGTTCGAATCCCGGCTCGGCCAACTTTCTTTCCGACGATTGACAAAGGTCAATGCGACATGCGTCATTCGTCTTCCACCAATGGGCTAAATATATGAGGAAAAGCAGCCAGTTGCTTGGGAAGATCGTTGTGTGGAGTACTGGTGTGAGAAAACTAGGAAATGCATGAGCAGGTGAACTGGCCGCCGATATATTGTTGAAAACGGCGTTAAACCCCAATCAATCAATCAATCAATCACATACTCATGTGTTTCCTGGCTATCTCGCACCAATACTCCACACAACAGTCTTTGCAAGCAACTGGCTGCTTTTCCACTGGTACAAGACGAATGACGCTTGTCACACTGACTTTTGTCAAACGTTGGAAAGCATGTTGTCAGAGATGGGGTTCTAACTTACATCCCCTGGATTGACAACCCATGTAGCTTTGAAATAACTTCAATGACAGTCTTACCGTCCAAGCAATAATGTTTTCGATGGTACGTTTCCGGATCCAGACTTTGCCCTTTGTATAAAGTCTCCAATAATGACCTTTAACACGGTGTTTATGACGGAACTTTTACCCGAACCCGCCATACCTATCATCAAAACATTGTGTTTCCTGTAATCCCCCCGTCTGCAGTAAAGTATGATGGCTTTAAGGATTTTTTTGTTTTCTGCCTCAACAGCTTCTTTTGTTCGAGTGTCTGAATATACATAAAGACAATATGCAGTTTCATTTTATATTACTTTACTTGAAACATTTCCTAAATAACGTAACAAACATTTTAAATCCAGGATCAATGCCCTTGAGAGTGGGTCAAACTGTTTGATCTGCCCCGATAGAGCTGTAAATAAGGGGCGTATTTCATGTTCTAAAATCCTTCTTTGAAACTCAATTTCTATGTTGTGGGTACTCAAAAGCATCGTCTCGGTCAGGCGATTATTTCGAGTACCCACAACCCACAACATAGGGTTTAGTTGAGTCACAACAGAGATGTTGATGGGAAATGACAAGTTCAACACCACCTCCCCCTATCCAGTCCATTGTTCCAAAACAGTGGGTGGGCGTACCGATTGCGAATCCAGATAACATGTATTAATTAAAGAGAAGTGAAAGAACTTGCTTAATACAGTCGAACCTGTGCTGACGACCACATTGGAATATCAATCCCCTCTCTATAGCGACCATATGTTTAGTTTCCAAATATAATCTTTATAAATGACCCTGCAGTAGAAAACCAGCTTTGAACAAAGACCATATCCTTCACTTCCCACAGGTGGTCTTTAAACACAGGTTTGACTTTATAAGCCACATTATATGTAGTTCAATCATCATCATTGATATTGATAATAATCATAAAGCATTCCTTTCCGGTCAGGTCGGTGACAAAATATGAATGCTTAAAGCCACATTGTGTCTTCTTAAAAATATATCAACACACTTTAAGACAAAGACTTTTAATAGGAATGATTATCAAATGGGAAGAAATGCTGCTATTGTGCAGTTTCCTAAATTAATCGTATCCTTATTTCAGCTTTATCACGGCGACAGTTCACTTATTCATGATCCCTGGGTAAACAAACCAGTACTAGGCTAGGAAATGTGCCTTGCCCAAGAGCCCTCCACCATGACCACAGCACCGCGACTGGGGATCGAACCCGGGACGCCCGGTTCCAAATCCCTGACGCTAACCACTCGCCCACGGCGAATTCCTAAAGCGGGTTGTCAATCCAAGGGTTGACAAAAGACAATGCGAAAGGCGTCATTCGTCTTCAACAAATGCACTAACAGTCATTGTTGAAAAACAGTAACTTTTAAAAGTGTTGTGTGAAGTACAAGTAGTTTTGTGAAAGCAATGAAAAACGTTGATATGTGAACTGGCCGCCGTGATGACTTAACATTTTTGAAAACGGCAATAAACCCCAATAAATCAATCGATAAGTCAAATTTAACCATATAGATATGCTCCATCATCAAATAAGTAGGTCAGATAATAAGATTCAATTTGTGTTCCTTTTGATTTAAACGGATGTTTTCTCTAGGAATTATACAATATTTCATGAAAAAATGTCAAGTACGAACTAATTGGGTACGAAAGACTCGATTCGTGAACCATTCTCCTTCGCAGGTTTGTCGTTTTTCACACTCGCTTTATAGGTAGAGAGTGTTCAATCAGTCATATTCCTATACAAATCAGTTTCATCTCACCTATACTTAACTATTTTAGGGCGTGTACAATTAGTTTTTAAGCATCTTTGGAATTAAATTACTTTCCTTCGTATAGCGTAACATAGAGTAGAAACAGTCTATACATTTTAGTATTACAGACATGAATTCAGAAATATTATATGAAATCTACACAAATCAAGACATTTATTTGAACCTTAAAAAAAACGTTTAATAATGAAGAATTACTATTAAAAAGACATACGACGTTAGTGTATGGTGATATTGTTATGATACTTGGACAGTAGCATTATGTTGCAAATCTAATCGGGGGACGAGTAAAATCAAAGCACTGAAGTGCTACGGCCTGGGGGCTGCAGGAAGGTTGGAGAAGTAGGGAACATGTGAAAGGAAATAACAATTGCAGCTTATGTTTATGTATTTATTGTTAAGGAGTTGAAAGATCATATCAAAAAAGTAAAGATCATGAAACTGTCAATTTGAAAACAGGAGGACCTTGTTGGCACTATATCGCTCACCTGAGTGCAAGAGCTCACAAGTCAGCAGGTTTAGGCAGACTATTTTGAAGTTTCTGCCGTATTTACTTGAGAAATATGTCAATGTTAAATCACATTGCTTGAAGTAGAAAGAAGTCTCTAAACCATGTACTAGACTGGGAGAAAGTGTTTGCACAATGCAAAACTCATCAAGACAATTATTCTGACAAAGATTCAAAATGCAACATCCAGTGTGTTATCAAGATTTTCCTTCATTTGGCCAAGTGACCTATCTTTGTTTACCCGATATGACCCATATGCGGCCTCCAGAGTATTAACAAGATTTTCCTTCAATTTGGCCTGATTTGTTTTTAACCAGGCATGATACGTATTCGAACATGGCCTAGATATCATAAAGATAAAACTGTCTGATCAAATTTTTAAAAATATGGCTTCTACAGTGTTGACAAGATTTTCCTTCAATGTGGCCTGGTGACCTAGTTCTTGAAGAGACATGACCAATATTTAAACTTGGCCTTTATATCATCAAGACAAACATTCTGATATAGTTTCAACTTGCTCGGACTTAAAACATCATCGCAAACTGACTGCACATTAATCGGTTGATGACTGCCCGATTTCCGGCCGGGCTCTTAGAAGCGAATTTGGCCCGGTGCTTGCCCGATATATGTGATGCCCGGCCGGATATCGGCCAGGCATCA
Source organism: Serripes groenlandicus (assembly GCA_031761405.1). Taxonomy (NCBI): domain Eukaryota; kingdom Metazoa; phylum Mollusca; class Bivalvia; order Cardiida; family Cardiidae; genus Serripes; species Serripes groenlandicus. The sequence continues at coordinate 97,556,131 of JASEVX010000003.1, forward strand.
ACCGATTAATGCGCGATCAGTTTGCGATGAGGTTTTAAGTCCGAGTTTAAAGTAACTCAATGCCCGCGAGGATTCCCGAAGGGTTCCGGCTGAAAATGCCTAGAAATCCGACGCAAACTATTCGCAAACCTAACGCAATGGTAATTGTGACTGGGGTTTAAGTGATACTAGGTAGGCTACATTTTTAATTCAAAACTATGCTTTTGAAAACAATATAAATATGCAGCAGAAGACTTTTGAAAACATAAATGTTGATATCCATATCTCTCTGTGTAGAGATAAGGCACATTCCTGTAAGCATTATCTTCGCCATTGCTGATCTTCATTCGGACTTCACGAGGTCAATAGTTAAAATTCTTTCTTCGAACTCGCAACTTGTCACAAAAACTGTGATCGCTATTCGACGATTTGGGTGGACATTCGGATCGTTTGATTTCCTTAATCAAGTCGTCAATGGTTGACTGGTCAGTAAGATACCACCCTATTTATTCCTCAAGCACTCGATTTACACCTGGGTTGTTGTAACGGCGTGTCTGTCGGCTACATAAACTGGTATAGCAGGTACTATACCGACGGATTCACCAATAGCCGCAGCTTGCTGTTTCAGTACGGAGTGTCGTCGTAGTCGAGCACTGGCCCCCGCTAAATCGGCCACTGTATTGTTTACGCGACTTCCTTGTATTTTTCCGTTCCACTTCGCTATTGTTAATAATGTTGATAATGTTCCATATTTGACCTCACGGCGCATTAATTTCTAAAGCATTTGTTAAATATATATTGGAGTACTCACGCCTTAAGTTGTTCACTGATGTTAAAAGAACATTGTAATGGTATTTTTGGGGGAGATCTTAACCTTTTGAATGCAGTTTTGTAGAATCCATGATGGACTATTTTTCTCCCGCAGTCTCACCCTAAAATGCGTTGTTGGGTGTTAACAGCAATTGGCAGGCTGCCAACTCCGAAAAATGGTGTTATTACTATGACCAGGGGCTAAAGCAAAGAAGTCGCGTAAACAATACATGGTAAACAAGGTAAATAAGTATTGCAGTAAAACAAACTGCAATACTTATTTACCTTGTTTACCATGTTATACTTGGTTACTCAAATACAAACTAAAAACATTGGAAACATGAGTTTCTTTTCAAATGTATCACAACTTTGTATACGATCGCAACCGTAATATGTTCCAGGCCTAATAACAACTCGTCCTTCCAAAAGATAGTCTTATACTATGTCAGTACTGTAGGAGCTGACGGCTTCTATCTCCTGAGTTTATGGCACATGAAAACATTTTGATGACGTCATAGTTTTGGTATATTTCGGGGACAATCAAGTATGTAAGCGAGTGCCCAATTTGTCTTTGTCCTAATGTCACTCGGGGATTTGAATATTCGATAAGCTGCATTCAAATTATTGAAGACAGGGTTATTTCCCCTCAATTATAACTTATAATTGAATTATTTTGCTTTATTGTAGTGTCCTTCCAATGAAAGTACTGGTGTATTTAATACCAGGATGACTTACAAATACCACCATGAGCGATTGATTGATTGTTTGGTGTTTTACGCAACTTTCACCAATTTTTTAGTTAGATCACGGCGTTTCATTGGTAAGTTACCAGTACTACTGGTTCATTTATGCTGTCATCAGCCAGTCATTCGTTATGTTAACCGAGCAAACCTGCGCACCAAGGAGGGCAGCCATTACAACCATTTTTTTTTTTCACGTATTTGGTATGATCCGGTAGGGGGTCAAACCCGCAACCTCCCGCACTCGATGCGAACACTCTACCACTACACCACTCAGGCGGTCTACGATGAGAGAAAATTAGTTCAATATGAGTGAGTACTGCCTTTGGGTTTTTCCACACAAACGGCACGAGTACTGGTTAAGTCCTCAGGAAACCTACATTGTTTTATAATCGATGTAAAATAAATATTAAGCTAAATAATTCAATACGTCTACGGTCTAAGTATACAACTACCAGTATTCACAGGCGGTAACCCATCGGAGTCAACTAAACACACTCCACTTTGCTTCGGTAATCCTATTCTATTTTAAATTAATTTAGAAACACATTCAAATTTGAAGTCTCTGCAGCAGACGACTTTTCACCTATATATTCAATCATTATACTTTACTAACAGGAAAGGGGTATAGGTATAAATACCACTTCTACAGCATTGCTGTTGAAACCGACTTTTATAGCGACGTTGGTAGAGTTGTTGACTGTTTCACGAAGTTAAGCAACGAACATTGCGGTTAGTGCCTGGATGGGTGATGGCTTTACTCCGTGAGGGACCTGGTACACGTTACAAATGGTGGCAGCGATGGAATAAGTCTATGAAACGCCACAGCTGTCTTATGTTGTGATCTTTCATGTTGTTATATGTAACTGACATGTCATCATGTCGAAGGAACATGCAATTATGTTTAACTTATATGCCATTATGTGTAACTGATATATAATCTTCATGTCTGACTGACATCTCATTATGTCTAACTTCCATGTTATTATGTGTAAATAGCATTATATTATGTCTAACTGGTATGTTATTATGTCTGTCTTACGTGTTATTTTGTACGTCTTACATGTTATTATGTTTGTCTTACATGTTATAATGTCTATCTTATATACTGTTATAGGTTGTCCTGCCTGTAAAAATGTAAGAAAATATCGCAATATTGGGGGTTACAACTTGTTGTTTACTTGGAAACGAAGAAGGAATTGAATTGGTGTAATGTGACCTAAACGCCCCTTTTCTATAATCATGACGTTGGAAACACGGGTTCTCGTCTGACAAACTTGAACCTTTTCCACAGACTGGCAGTATGTTCATAGAAGATAAGAAAGGTTCAATTCCCTTGATGGTGATAAGGGCAGTCCCAGATCAGAATATACGGTAACGCAGCAAGCTGACAGTCTGGTAAATTATTCCATTATCATTAATAACTCTCAAAAGTTCGTTTTCCCCGTGTTCGTTCAAAAAAGTGTTAGTTAAAAAGATATAGTTTCTCTAGAGTTGAATCATGGTTCGGAGAAAGCAACTTTTTATCAGACTCGCAGTTCGAATTTCGAAAAAATTGTAGCACCAATGACACAATATTTATATTATCCAATCTTGTAGAACATATACTTAATAAAAAAATTACGATTACCTTGCGCCTTTATAGATCTAACAAAGGCGTTCGATTCAGTAAATAGAAATGCCTTGTGGTATAAGTTATTTAATATGGGGATGGATGGAAAGATTCTCAGAATCTTCAGGTCTATGTATGCCTCAGTAAAATCATGCGTGAAACTAAGCAATTAATTTTCAGACTTTTTTGATATTTCGATTGGACTCATCCAAGGCCAAACGAGCTCTACTGCACTTTTTGCTCTCTTCCTAGAAGACCTCGAACTTTTTTTACACGATTCTGATAAATGCGGTTTAACATTAAATGCAATGTGTTTGATTATAAAAATGTTTGCAGATGATATGGTAATTATTGGTAACTCTCGAGAAGATCTACAACATAGGTTAAATTTGTTATATGAATATTGTTAAAAATGGGGACTCGAGGTAAAATTTGACAAGACTAAAATCATGGTTTTTAGAAAAAGGGGTAAAATATTACCAAATGAAAAATGGTTTTATAACAACAATGAAGTTGAAATAATCGATAACTATTTAGGAGTGGTTTTTAATTATACAGGTACTTTTGCATAAATAATCAATATAAGGTAGGTAAATCACTTAAAGCTATGCATGTTTTAGTAAGCAATATACTTAAACACAATGTTAATCCAAAAGTCTCGCTGCAACTTTTTGACGCATTTGTAAATCCAATTTTGAATTATGAGAGTCAAACATGGGGTTTCAGCAAGTCTAAAGAGTTAGAACGAATCCATTTGAAATTTTGCAAAAGAATATTAGGAGTTAAACAATCAACTTGTAATGCAGCTGTATATGGGGAATTGGGTCTTACCCAGTATTTATAAATAGGCACATAATGATAATCAAATATTGGATAAAACTTCTACAAACAAAAAATATCTTATTAAAAACAATGTATGATGTAATGTTAAAAGATCTTACCTAAGGTAAGATAAACTGGTTATCAAAGGTTAAACAGATGCTTCAACAAAGCGGATTTTTATATATATGGGAAATCCGAACTTAGTTAATCACAAGCATTTTGTTCACATATTTAAACAAAGATTGTTTGACGAATTTTCTCAAACATGGACGTCTAATTTGGCATCTTATAGTATTTTATCTTATTTATACATTCATATAAAATCAGGATTCAGAATAGAAAACTATTTGAATATAGTAACGTTTAGGAAATACAGAAATTATTTTACAAAATTCCGCACCTCTTCTCATAATTTTCGCATAGAAACCGGTAGACACGGGCGAGTAAGAATTCCGAGAAATGAGAGAGTGTGTATTCACTGTAATTTTACACACTATCGACGACGAATACCACTTTATTATCGAATGCCTTTGTCACCAGAATATTCGAGAACTATACATTAAACGTTACTATTACGTCAAGCCAAGCATGCAAAAGTTTATACATCTAATGAAAATTGAAAATCCAGCCACATTATTAATATGGAACGCCGAATCTACATAAACTCAAATATTTGAAGAGCTCTTCAAATATTTAGAGAGCTCTTCAAATAATTAGAGAGCTCTCAAATTGAATTAATGATATCATCAATTCAATTGGAGATATCTCCAAATCAATTAGAGATATCTTCAAATCAATTGGAGATATCTTTAATTCAATAAGAGATAGCAACAAATGAATTAGAGATATCTCCAATTCTTCCAAATTAAACATATCCATAATTGATTTGGAGATATCCCAATTGAATTGCAGAGCTCTCCAATTGATTTAAAGATATCTCTAATTGATTTGGAGATATCTTCAATTAAGTTGATTTGGAGATATCTTCAATTGAGTTAGAGAGCTCTCCAATTCAATTGAAGAGCTCTCCAATTGAATTGATGATATCATTAATTCAATTGAAGAGCTCTTCAATTGAATTGGAGAGCTCTTCAATTGAATTGATGATATCATTAATTCAATTGAAGAGCTCTTCAAATATTTGAGTTTATGTAGATTTGGCGTTCCATATTAGTAAAGCTATGTAAATTCATAAAATATGCTATTGAAGAAAGAAATTGTTACATTCCTCTGTGAGGTTTTACACGATAACATAAACAGAAACATATTTTCACTAAATCAATTATTTTCCATATTTTCTCGAGTAACATGCTATAGAATCCTATTGTAGTATATATGTCACGATATGAAATTTAAATTGAATTTGTATTTGTATATGAAATTGAATTTGTATTTGTATTTGTAACAATGATGTACTTTTTTAGTACAAGTTGAAAATTAAGTATCTATCTATTTATCTATAAAGGTGCAGTATCCCTTTCCCACATAAAGACGACTTAAGAAAACAATGGAACAAAAAGGAGAAATTGCTTATGATGAGCAATCTCTCCTTTAGCTACAATGCTTTTAACTCTTTTCAATTATTATACTTTCATATATCAGCAATTGTCATATTTTTGCCCGGGAGTGTTCAAAGTCGTCAGCTGCATACTTGTTGCATGTTGGAGAGGATAAAACTACTACGCATTACATAATTTTACACCAGGTAGTTAATTCATTTCGTTTGCTAAAAATAGAGGTTTGCTACAATAAATGTTAAAACCGGTTTAATCATTCATCCACCCTAGGTTGGTAATTTACCATTTAAACTGTCGATCAGACAAACAAGTACTCTTAGCACGAATGCACATGAATGCAATTCTTACTAAACTTACAGCGATCTTCTATTCAGCTCTACAGATTAAAACATGTTACAGAGGTCCAGATAAGGACGAGTATACATCTCTTTCCCCCACAATATCTATCTTATAATCCAACAAAACCCTATGATGTGGGTACTCAAAAGAATCGTCTTCTTGAGATGAATTTTTTGAGTACCCACATCACAGGGTTAGAGGGTAAAATAAGGATTTTATAACGTAAAAAACTCACCTTATATACAGCTCTAATGTTATTTAGACTATGTCTAACCAGGGACTACTGATACGTATATATGTCAGTTCTCTTAATCATTTAACGTCTGTTCTGCAAGTTGACAGTTATGTAACATGATTACTAAAATACAGATAACTAGAAAATGTTTACCTTTGTACTCTTTGATCTCTTCAAATTCTTCCATTGTGTTGAATGCAACAAAGTCCTCTAAGTTAATGGTAGCAACGAGCGTTGATATGATACCACTATAATTTTAGTAGAGTCTAATAGACCAGAGACACACCAAATAATATACATACGCGACAAAAAGTAGTTCTCTTAAAGTAGTTGATCCGATTACGATATCAGCCGATGAATGAGAAAATGTACAAGTTGGCATTTCTGAGTGATTGATTGATTGGTGAGGTTAAACGTCGTTTACAACAAATTTTTCAGTCATATTATCACCTCCTCATGACAGTTCTGAACAGTGTAGGTTAAGATCACAGCGTAAACCTTATCAGAATCTACACAAGTTGACACCGAACATTCTCACAAGCGTGTGTAAATAATACGTGAACAGTGTAGGTTAAGATCACAGTGTCAACCTTATCATAATCTATACAAGTTGACACCGAATATTCTCACAAGCGTGTGTAAATAATACGTGAACAGTGTAGTTTAAGATCACAGTGTCAACCTTATCATAATCTACACAAGTTGACACCGAATATTCTCACAAGTTGGTGTAAGTAATACGTGAACAGTGTAGGTTAAGATCACAGTGTCAAACTGCTCAGTCTTATCAGAATATACACAAGTTGACATTGAATACTCTCACAAGCTTGTGTAAGTAATGCGTGAACAGTGTAGATATTGATCGGATTATCAGGCACGTAGCTTACTGTACGCAAAATACGAAGCAGCGTACACATTGTCTCCAGTACTCAAATCTTAAAAAGTTCAAATCTGCAATAAAAACTTAACACGGGGTAGGTTTAAGTATAAAACAACTGATCTGATTTGATAGATTTGACGAAAAATGACAAATGCAACACATTTTACTATCTCAAAATTTCCTAGAAAACACGTTTATTTTACCATCAAGATCAGTCATATGTTGCTACTGAAATGCTCCCAGAAGTCATTACAGACGATATAGAAATCCCGGGGGACCATGCCCCCGGACACCGCTAAAATACTTGCGTACACACTCTGTATACCCTAGCTACGTCCCTGATTATGTTGATGTACAGGCTTATCTGGATATACATTGTTTACAAATATCAAACTGGTACCTTTTTCCATGCACTGGCTCTTTCGGTAATTCATGTAAGGTAATACCGTTAAACACAACATATATATACATGTATATATCTTTTTCATATAATGTAATGAGTATTTTTACCGGAAAGAGCACCTGCGGGTACCTGGCAGCTTGCAACCTGCTGTCTGTAACAGGGGTCTATCAATTTACTGAATGGTTCGGTGGTCTAATGGTTAACGTTAACATGCTGGACTGGGAATCCAAAAGTCCGGGGTTTAAATCCGGTCCGGATTCTTGAATATTTTGAGTTGCTTATAAGTTTTAAATATCCACCACACAACTAGACTAGTAGAGGTCAAGCACTGGTCCTTGTCATGAAAAATAGCGTCGCGTTGATCGGTGCTATACACATTGCGGGGCACGTCAAAGAACAAATGGGTCTTTTAGGAAAGAGCTCGGGTATCACAACGGGACTCCTTTGTATCTTACGCTGTCTCTTGAAATTATCTGCATCTGTCAGATCACAGTGGTGGATTTACCTCGGGCCACGTAGCACTCGTGTTTCAAAATACTGAGCACATGTATACACTTAACACAATGTAATTGTCGAAACAGATTATCTCGCGGATTGGAGAAGAGTCTTATAGCGCGTGTGTCCGCCCTGACTCAAAATAACTGATTGGCAACGCCTCGGCATTTACGTGACATAACGCTGAAAATAATATTGCATCAGGTTTCGCATCTTGTTACAGCGCAACATGCAAATGATATTGACAGCAACAAATTTACTTTCAGGAATTTGGGAATTAAACTAACCTCAGATTGGCAGACACCGGCGTTGACAAGACCAACGGCTATTTTGCGTTGCTCAATTGACAATCGTCCCATTATGTGTGTGTTCGATGTGAGTACATTCCAAGTTGACAACGTTCTAAACAAATTCGTACTATTTTTTTTTTTATATCTTATTTTGTCGATTCATCGGTATATGCGCCGTTCTTCAAAAATCGGTGTATATGTCCAACCATGATTAAAACTGCCAAAATTATAAATATTCGAAAATTCGTCTAAAAAATTACTCATTCAAAATGAGCACAGTTATAAGTTTTGTTAAGTGTAGTTTATTCACACCCATTAAAAAAAAAAAAAATAGAAAAAGTGTTCGCTTTTTTATTCTTGAAATTATTCGGAATTGTTTAATTTGTCATTGTTTTGCCGCCTTTAAAGTTTTAATTGGTATATGATAACATGAAAAGTATGTTGCAGAATAGATACGCTCTTTGAAGTGTTGGAAAATTGACATGTCTCTTGACATCAATCTGACTAAAGTACACGATCTGACCAAATGTAAGCGTAGCATTAATATAGGAGATGATTTTAATGAGATTGCTCTCGACATTATCATTTTTTTCACGCAAATGAATCAGTAAAGAACTTAATTGCCATGTGAAGCTATTTCGCAAAGTTACAAAAATAGCACATACTTCTAGACCATATCTCGACTGTCAATCCTGTTATTTCGTTTACAAAAAAGAAGACGATATACCTTTAATATGAGCAACGTTTTCCAAAAATCTATTTTTAGAAATGGGAATTTTTATTTTACACTTTCGCTTTAATGAATTGTATTTTAATACAAAAACAAAATGATTTGTTATTGAAGCTTGTACCACTCCGTGATTATGTATCGAATTGAGCGACTGATGATAATATGAACAATTATTTCTATCCTTTTATCGTTTCTAAGAAATTCTAAATAGGCCGATGTCAGCTATTAATAGATTTTCGTGGAAAAAAAATCATGTACATATCTGTGTGTAAAAGGGTTTTCAAAAAAATCAAACTAAATAGGTATGTGATCTCTTGTACTTTTGTTGTGATAATTAAAACTAACTTATTGTGAGCATTGCATTTTTGTCAGAGAAACGATAGCATTTGTGTGTAAAAAATATATTCGGCTGGGTCAACTTGTTGTGTTCCTCTGTGTTTAATTAATGGAGCTGTAAATTTGATTGGTCGATTGGCAACCCGAGGTGCGGCACTGTTTGAACGCAGGACTGTGGCCTCCATCTCTCCATCTATACACGGACTACTTTTATTGTGAAGAAGAAGAAACTGTCTGTTGAAATGGGACCGAAGAAAACGCCGGAACAAGGGCCTCCAAGGGGAAGGGCGATGATCATTGAAACCAGTGACAAGTAAGAATTTATAGACATATTGTTAAATATTTAGGATTTGTTGAACTGTTGCATTAGGGGGTATAGAGTGTACCTTATATGTCTAGTTGCATGAATTAATTCTGGTCTTGATACTTACTTTCACTTTCGATGTAGTCTGTATAGGGTTGCCAGAAGTTAGTCGACAGGATAGTTTATTAATGTTAGGCCAGGTTTCTGTACTTCTTAAAGGGGGTATGATATTTGCCGGGACCTGTTGCTATGGTGATGTAGTTCAAACAGTCGGTATTATCGGTGTCACATTGATTGTTAATTTAGAGGTCTTCGTAATTGAAAAGGATGGTTTCAATCAAGATGTTTAAACCTTTCCCAATTATACTATTATAGACGCTTTCTGACACCTCTGTAGACAAAGACATTTGAAAACATTGTGACAAAAGTAGAAATTGCTCAAAACCAAACAATTACTCTTTTGCCTCAATGTTTTCAACTATTTTCAGTAATTATACCTACATTTATAGAGTTTTTTAGTGTGTTTGCCTAGATACTTGCAGTCATCTGCTATGTGTGAAAGGGTTAATGTTTTGATTCATAAATATTCATCATATTTATATCAAAAGAAACATTTGATAATAATATTGTAACGAAAACGGTTAGATATATAAAACAAGTGGACCCCTTCAGGGTTGAGTATACTTTTCGCTGAAGGGATCTTCTGCGTCTTTTGCCCGGCACGTTACATTGGTGACAGCGGTGGGATGAAGACAACTGCCATACTGGAGTTGCCTTACCCATGGGTTTCCTAGGCCAAGACTCGGGACGAGTCTTCTCGGAGTGGGAAGTATTGTAACGAAAACGGTTAGATATATAAAACAAGTGGACCCCTTCAGGGTTGAGTATACTTTTCGCTGAAGGGATCTTCTGCGTCTTTTGCCCGGCACGTTACAATATTATTATGATATTTGCTAATGTCCAAGTTCAATTTCGATTGATACATTTTTATGCTCAAATGTTCAAAATGTAGATTTGAAATATATATGTTTCATTTTAAGCTTGACTATTTGAAGAATAAGGAGGCTATTGCACTCACTCCATCTGCATAATGGTTAAAAGTTTAAACAAATACAGTCAAGTAACCCTTAGTGGATCATAACCAATAGCGGATCATTTTAATGTTCAAGACACTCTTACTTATTTATTAGACAAAATTATTGTGTATAAATTGGCAGGTAAGTACTTATGGTATTATTTAAATACACAATATAAATGATGCTTGTCGAACTGCAGCAAGTCACATAACTCTATCAACCATATTTGTAGAGTTATGCCCCTTTTTGTACTTAGATTTTATCACAAAAACATAACCTAATTAAGCTATTACTTTGCCATTTCTGAATATTTCTTCATCAAAATTTTAAATTATTTTGTTTATGACAACAGGGTTGTGATGCAACCAAAATCTTTGCATCTATGTCACATTTTACAAATTTATGCCCATTTTTTTACAAATACTAATTTATATCTTCACAATTACACAATATATTTGTTCTTAGACAAAGAAAATATTTTACTGACAAGCTTTTGAATAGTCCAGCATGCTGTCATGAGACAGCTCTTGTTGTTTGTTTCAGATTTAATGAAGACAACTGCAATTCTATACGTTAGACCTTATCATGACAAGTTATGTTATAAAAATAGTAAAGTAAAATTCTTTTTATAGAACATGGGTGAAAGGTAAAAAGAAAAGTAACACTCACATGCTAATATGCATCAGAATAACAATAGTTAATCACACATTTATATTTCACATTACAATATAATTAAGTTGACGCTTTCCCTATAGACACAACGCTACAGCAAACGACTTTGAAAGATACTCGAAAATGAAGTTGAAACATGAAAAATCATCTGCTACAAATGTCTTCTTTATGTCAAGACAACCCTCGTCCACAAGAACAATTTCATTGTTTTCTCATTATTTAAAAACTCGTTGGCTGTAAGTAAAGTATTTAGTGATTGTACAATACACAGCTCCTTAAGGATTTTTCCCATACATTGTTTTCTATTTGATCTTCGGCATTTTACTACACAACAGTAATTTACCAGTACAAAACGTACATGACAAACGTCTGACAAAAAGACAGATGTAAGTACGCCAAGGAATAAAAAAATTAAAATCAATTCCGTTGTCCTGTATTCCGTTTGATTAATTCATAACACAGTTAAAAGCATTTTGGCAAAAGGAGGAATTCAGGTTATAAACAAATAGTTCATTATCCCTTACATTAATTAACCATTTCTCACCTAAAGATGCACTTTAGATCATCTGCAGCAGACGAATTTTTTGAAAACATAGTGACAAAAGAAGAAATTGCACAAAACGTGCAATTTCTCCTTTTGCCACAATGTTTTCCACTTTTTGTCATAGGTTATCCATTCAACTATGGAGATTTTCTATGTTTTGACAAAATAAGTTCAAAGTCGTCTGCTGCAGAATTGTCGTATGAGGGAAAGGGTTTACATGAAAAAAATAGAAACTTTTCTATTGTCATTATGTTTTCTATTCTGATTCTGATCAATTATTATAATAAGTAGTTTCTGATTGAATATGATTTAACATATCATATCTAATTATTAAATAGTAAAACAATGTCTTATTGGTTTCACACTTACCAAACTCAAATTATCAGGTTTAACTGTTTTGAAAATAAAATGGTATTGTATTTCTTCCTAATTATGGGATTAAACATCTTTATTACAAATAATAGTGGAAACCTACCACTACTACATCTTACAAGTCAACTGATCCGGGTAATTGTTAATGGCAGCGGTAAACTATTCACTTCTAGGTCTCGGTAAATTTATCATACCTCATCTTAAAGGTTTTTCTGACACTGACAGACGTGTACAGATAGGATTACCAAAACTACTAGTCTCAATATATAAACATTACATATTGCATAGGATGCGAACAGTCAATGTATAAAATCACATTCCAAGTACAGAAACCTGGACTACATCACTCCAATATAGAAGAGCAAGAACGTAATTATGTTAATTTTTACAAACATATAAACTTTTAAATAGTCTGGTTGTTACTACTACTAGGTGTCATAAATACAAACTTTACAAGACCAGATCTAGAATTGAAATAAGGAAGCAAAACTTTGATACATCAGGGTTAGGGTCAATTCTGATTCTGTTCAATTCTTATAATAAGTGGTGCACATCTTCACATGCTGACGCAAATTCCTGTTTCATGACTACACAGTAACTCAAATACTTTTCGAGCTATGTTCAACAAGTCATTTGTGAAAATGCAGGTTTTAAGCCGATTTCTAAATAATTTGGTACTCAGTATTCTATAGCGTCCGCATTTTCCCTCTGTATTGCATTTGTCCGCAGTTTCCCTCTATATTGCATTTGTCCGCAGTTTACTCTACATTATATATTGTCCGCAGTATAAATCCAATACCTATGCCGTCCGCATTTTACTCTATATTCTATAGCGTCCGCATTTTCCCTCTGTATTGCATTTGTCTGCAGTTTCCCTCTATATTGCATTTGTCCGCATTTTCCATCTATATTGCATATGTCTGCATTTTCCCTCTGTATTGCATTTGGCCGCAGTTTCCCTCGATATTGCATTTGGCCGCAGTTTCCCTCTATATTGCATTTGTCCGCATTTGTCCGCAGTTTTCCTCTTTATTGCATTTGTCTGCAGTTTACTCTACATTATTTATTGTCTGCAGTATAAAACAAATACCTATGCCATCCGCATTTTACTCTATATTCTATGCCGTCCACATTTTCCCTCTGTATTGCATCTGTCCGCAGTTTCCCTCTTTTCTGCATTTGTCCGCAGTTTCCTCTATATTATATATTGTCTGCAGTATAAAACCAATACCTATGCCGTCCGCATTTTACTCTACATTATACACCTAAGCTGTCTGCAGTTTCCTTTAAAGGGTGTTTAAGCCTGCCAAATCAATTAAGGATGTGTGACCATACACTGTTAATTACCATTGTGTACGAGTGTCATTCAAAACAAATTATAAATGTAACCCCTTTTCCCAATTAACCTATCATATACATATATGTATTTGTAACTTGCCGGGATGTGTCGATGCCGTCATGGTACAATGTGTGATATTTCGACAACAGATGCGGACTTTAATTGTAACTTTTGTTAGTTATTTGGCTATTACAATGATATGATATGTGATTAAATTGGCAACATTTAAGTTTTTAGATCACCTGAGCCGAAGGCTCAAGGTGAGCTATTCTGATCACTTTTTGTCCGTCGTCCGTCCGTCCGTCCGGCGTTAACTTTTAGCTTTAAACATCATCTCCTCCAAAATCCAAGGACAATTTCCGTGAAACATCACAGGACTGTTCCTCTGGTTGGCCTCTTTCAAAGTTGTTCAAAGATTTAAATTCCATTGAGAACTTTGGTTGCTGCGGCATCAGAAAGGGGACAAAATGTCCAAACTTTAAAAATCTTCTCCTCCGAATCTGCCTGTCAGATTCAAATATAATTTGGTAGAAATGTTCCTTGGGTGACCCTCTATAAAAATTGTTCAAGCCATACTGATTGGGCGAAAAACATGGCAGTCAGGCGGCATCAAAAAAGGGGCAAAATTTGAAAATTCCATTTTTATGAAAGTGCTTGTCTGATTTTAAGAAAATATAATACGAATCTTACTGTAATGATCCTCTATTTAATTTGTTTAAGCCGTTTTGATTGGTTACACAATCATAGCAACCAGGCGTCATCACAAAAGGGGTAAATTGAACTTTTAGCTACAAATGACAACCAACTCCTACCATTCCAATAGAACAATTTCCACAAAACATCACAAGAATGCTCCTTTGGTGGTCCTCTTTCAAAATTGTTCAAAGATTAAAATTCCAATGAGAACTTTGGTTGCTGCGGCATCAGAAAAGGGGACAAAATGTCCAAACTTTAAAAATCTTCTCCTCCGAATCTGCCTGTCAGATTCAAATATAATTTGGTAGAAATGTTCCTTGGGTGACCCTCTATAAAAAATTGTTCAAGCCATACTGATTGGGCGAACAACATGGCAGTCAGGCGGCATCAAAAAAGGGGCAAAATGACAGAATTTGAAAATTCCATTTTTATGAAAGTGCTTGTCTGATTTTAAGAAAATATAATATGAATCTTACTGTAATGATCCTCTATTTAATTTGATTAAGGCGTTTTGATTGGTTACACAATCATAGCAACCAGGCGTCATCTCAAAAGGGGTAAATTGAACTTTTAGCTACAAATGACAACCAACTCCTACCATTCCAATAGACCAATTTCTACAAAACATCACAGGAATGTTCCTTTGGTATTCCTCTTTCAAAATTGTTCAAAGATTAAAATTCCAATGAGAACTTTGGTTGCTGCGGCATCAGAAAGGGGACAAAATGTCCAAACTTTAAAAATCTTCTCCTCCGAATCTGCCTGTCAGATTCAAATATAATTTGGTAGAAATGTTCCTTGGGTGACCCTCTATAAAAATTGTTCAAGCCATACTGATTGGTCGAAAAACATGGCAGTCAGGCGGCATCAGAAAAGGGGCAAAATTACAAAATTTGAAAATTCCATTTTTATGAAAGTGTTTGTCTGATTTTAAGAAAATATAATACGAATCAAGAATGTTCCTTTGGTGGTCCTCTTTCAAAAGTGTTCAAAGATTTAAATTCCATTGATAACTTTGGTTGCTGCGGCATCAGAAAGTGAGAAAAATACCCAAATTTTAAAATCCTTTTCCTCCATAATCTACTTGTGCGATTGCAAGAAAATTTGGTAGAAATGTTCCTAAAGTGACCCTCTAAATAAACTGTTGAAGCCATATTGATTTCGGTGAAAAACAGGGCAGCAAGGGGCATCAGGAAAGGTGCAAAATGACAAAAACTTTATAATTCCATTCTTATTAAAGTTCTTGTTAGATTTCAAGATATAAATGGCCTTTACTGATAAGCTGTTTCTTGAGAAGTGTCCACTCCTTGCAGTTTCATTTACACTACCTGATAAAATTTTCCCAGATATTTGCAGTTAAATATTTGCTACTAATTTACTATCAATTAGGTGATCGATTTAGGGCCATCTTGGCCCTCTTGTTTACTTATAATAGCCTTCAAATACAAATTTGGTTTATACGACCGTAAAGAAAGGTTATGGGAATTAAGAAATTGTTTAATCAAGCAAATTCTTCTTTTCCCACAATGTTTTCAATATATGTTGATTTTTACTGTTTACACAGCAAGAAAAAAACATATAACTCGTTTGTTATAGATTAGTATTATTATGGTATATATATATAATTACTAGAAACAAATTAAGATTTAAAGTGTTGTATATATATATATATACTTATTGTTTATTATACCCCCGGTTCCGAAGGAAAGGGGGGGTATACTGTTTTACCCATGTCCGTCCGTCCTTCCGTCCTTCCGTCCATCCGTCCGTAACACTTTCGTTTCCGGGCTATTTCTCTGCAACCGCTTTTTGGAATTTGATGAAACTTCATAGGAAGGATCACCACCAAGTGTAGATGCGCATATCGTGTTTGCGTTCCGGTTGGATTATTTTTCACGGAGTTATGGCCCTTTACCCCTATGTATGACTAAATTCATTTCCGGGCTATTTCTCTGCAACCGCTTTTTGGAATTTGATGAAACTTCATAGGAAGGATCACCACCAAGTGTAGATGCGCATATCGTGTTTGCGTTCCGGTTGGATTATTTTTCACGGAGTTATGGCCCTTTACCCCTATGTATGACTAAATTCATTTCCGGGCTATTTCTCTGCAACCGCTTTTTGGAATTTGATGAAACTTCATAGGAAGGATCACCACCAAGTGTAGATGCGCATATCGTGTTTGCGTTCCGGTTGGATTATTTTTCACGGAGTTATGGCCCTTTACTCCACCATCAGGCTATGTATGACTAAATTCATTTCCGGGCTATTTCTCTGCAACCGCTTTTTGGAATTTTATGAAACTTCATAGGAAGGATCACCACCAAGTGTAGATGCGCATATCGTGTTTGCGTTCCGGTTGGATGATTTTTCACGGAGTTATGGCCCTTTACCCCTATGTATGACTAAATTCATTTCCGGGCTATTTCTCTGCAACCGCTTTTTGGAATTTGATGAAACTTCATAGGAAGGATCACCACCAAGTGTAGATGCGCATATCGTGTTTGCGTTCCGGTTGGATTATTTTTCACGGAGTTATGGCCCTTGACTCCACCATCAGGCTATGTATGACTAAATTCATTTCCGGGCTATTTCTCTGCAACCGCTTTTTGGAATTTGATGAAACTTCATAGGAAGGATCACCACCAAGTGTAGATGCGCATATCGTGTTTGCGTTCCGGTTGGATTATTTTTCACGGAGTTATGGCCCTTGACTCCACCATCAGGCTATGTATGACAAAATTCATTTCCGGGCTATTTCTCTGCAACCGATTTTTGGAATTTTATGAAACTTCATAGGAAGGATCACCACCAAGTGTAGATGCGCATATCGTGTTTGCGTTCCGGTTGGATGATTTTTCACGGAGTTATGGCCCTTTACCCCACCATCACATATGTCTTTCAAAACATGAGCGGGTGTATCACTAGTGAGCAGTAGCTCACATATTTCTTGTTTGTTATTTATTTTTCTGCCCCTTCCAAGTTCCCTACAGAATAGAATGTTGCATGGATAATTTGCCTCGTAGTATGGCACATGGAAAACTATTGAAAGTTACAAAGTAGAAAATGAAGAGGCCAAACAATAACTAGAATCCATGACCCTTCAATCGATTGTAAAGGAGAGAATATAATTGAAGCAAAACCTATGGCTAGTTACTAGCAACCTATTCTATTCTTTCAATGTTTTCACATTTCGTCCGCTGCAGATGCGTCAAAAGACATTTACTTGTCCGAAAAGGCACATGGAAAACTATTGAAAGTTACAAAGTAGAAAATGAAGAGGCCAAACAATAACTAGAATCCATGACCCTTCAATCGATTGTAAAGGAGAGAATATAATTGAAGCAAAACCTATGGCTAGTTACTAGCAACCTATTCTATTCTTTCAATGTTTTCACATTTCGTCCGCTGCAGATGCGTCAAAAGACATTTACTTGTCCGAAAATGCATTTATCCGCAGATCACGTCCGCATTTTAGACCCTCCCCGGCATGGGGCCTAATTGAGTGCCTCAAACAAACTGGTCTGCTCAAATCTGTCCAGATTGGAATATTTGCTGTGAAACAATTGACAAATAATTTTAAAGAGAGAAGAAACTATGACAATCTTGTGTTCAGCACTTTGTCTAATACTCTGCTTCTAACTTTAAAGATTTAACCTTCTACACAATGTTTTAATGAAAACCTAGGATATGGACAACTCTGCCAAAAATGTCTCTCACCCATCTTCATATAATTACAGATCAACTACTGAACAACAACAAAATAATCCGGGACAAAGTCCTGTTCAAGCATTTCGCCTGCGGAGAATTAATGCTTCTGTTGACAAACCATCTTGGTATGTTTATTTGTTGCCGATTTGAATACTTTTTTTTTTAAAAAAAAGTTGTGCATTATTTCTGTCCTTACTCAAAACATATTTTGAAATTTAATGTATCATTTGTCTATGTTAACATCTATTGGAATTATTACTTCACAAACAACAAAAACAGACATATAATACACTCATTGGTAGAATTACCTATATAGTTCAGGGTTTTATTTTTTTAAATTAATTTAATGTCTTTGAGATCATTTTAAGGGGTATCAGTACATTGTGAAAATAACACCAAATGGATTCAAATTACCATAAGAAATTACGATATTTCAAAAAGTAAAAATAAATTAATATTAATAATAATATATCTAATTGTTTCCTCTTTTAACTTAATTTATTTTCCATGTAATAAACAGCAGACGCCTTTTGAAAGCATTGTGGCTAATTTTAGCCTATAGGTGAAATTGCTCATCATGAGCAATTTCTCCTTTGCCCACAATGTTTTCAACTTTATTTATTTAGCTATCTTTTATGGAGATTTTCCAGGTTTTTGTGACTATGTTTTCAATGTCTTCTGCTGGAGATTTGTTGTATGTGGGAAAGGGTTAAATCATTTCCTTATCAAAATGTCCAACAAGGGAGATAATTATTGTAGTTCAGAGAACTGTGTATTGGGGAAGAAAATCAGAATTTGGAACATGAAATATGCACCTTATCTAGCTAGAGCCCTGTATCAGGATTGATGAAACATGCAGTACTCTTTTGTTAACTGCATCTCTTGTGATTTCTGAGTGAGCATTAGCTAAAAGACTTTTATACTTACAAAGACTGATATTTAATAGACTTATGAGAAAGTTATTAAAAGGCAATTTGAATGGATACTCTGTGTGCATGGTCAGCTTCAACAATCCAAACAGTAGAAGGCCTGCCCCTTCCAGGACAGTGAAATACATATTGCACAAACCACCATGTTATTGGGACCAATATAAGAAAAAGGCTACCCTATTACCATAAAACAATTTTTTTTTTTATTAATCCACTCCTTTTGCTGACACAGTTGAACTCATCTGCTGAAGAGACATGTTACTGGTTAAAACATTGTTGCAAAATGTAAATAATGTCTCTTCCAGCCAAATGTTTTCAAATATTTATACCCCCGATAAACGAAGTTTAGAAGGGGTATATTGGAGTCACCCTGTGGTTGGTCGGTCGGTCGGTCGGTCGGTTGGTCCGTTGCGATTTTCCTTGTCCGGAGCATAACTTTAAAACTAATTGTTGGAATTTAATAAAACTTCATAGGATGATACAACAGATTGAGCGGATAGCGGTGTACAGGAACCATAACTCTATTTTACCTAAATACAGAGTTATTGCCCTTTGTTACTTTTTCTTGTCCGGAGAATTACTTAATAACTAACAGATGGAATCTAATAAAACTACATACAATGGTAGAGCATAATCAGAGGAAGTGCAGTATACAAGAACCATAAATCTAATTTACATAATTACAGAGTTATTGCCCTTTGTTACTTTTTCTTATTCGTAGAGTCTTGTCCGGAGCATAACTTTAAAACAAATTGTTGGAATTTAATAAAACTTCATAGGATGATACAACACATTGAGACGAAGTGCGGTGTACAGGAACCATAACTCTATTTTACCTAAATACAGAGTTATTGCCCTTTGTTACTTTTTCTTGTCCGGAGAATCACTTAATAACTAACAGATGGAATCTAATAAAACTACATACAATGGTAGAGCATAATGTGAGGAAGTGCAGTGTACAAGAACCATAACTCTTATTTACATAATTACAGAGTTATTGCCCTTTGTTACTTTTTCTTGTTCGTAGAGTCTTGTCCGGAGCATAACTTTAAAACTAATTGTTGGAATTTAATAAAACATCATAGGATGATACAACACATTGAGAGGAAGTGCGGTGTATAAGAACCATAACTCTATTTTACCTAAATACAGAGTTATTGCCCTTTGTTACTTTTTCTTGTCCGGAAAATTACTGAATAACTAACAGATGGAATCTAATTAAACTACATACAATGGTAGAGCATAATCAGAGGAAGTACAGTGTACAAGAACCATAACTCTACTTTACATAATTACAGAGTTATTGCCCTTTGTTACTTTTTCTTGTTCGTTGAGTCTTGTCCGGAGCATAACTTTAAAACTAATTGTTGGAATTTAATTAAACTTCATAGGATGATACAACACATTGAGAGGAAGTGCGGTGTACAAGAACCATAACTCTATTTTATCTAAATACAGAGTTATTGCACTTTGTTACTTTTTCTTGTCCGGAGAATTACTTAATAACTAACAGATGGAATCTAATAAGACTGCATACAATGGTAGAGCATAATCAGAGGAAGTGCAGTGTACACGAACCATAACTCTAATTTACATAATTACAGAGTTATTGCCCTTTGTTACTTTTTCTTGTTCGTAGAGTCTTGTCCGGAGCATAACTTTAAAACTAATTGTTGGAATTTAATAAAACATCATAGGATGATACAACACATTGAGAGAAAGTGCGGTGTACAGGAACCATAACTCTATTTTATCTAAATACAGAGTTATTGCCCTTTGTTACTTTTTCTTGTCCGGAGAATTACTTAATAACTAACAGATGGAATCTAATAAGACTGCATACAATGGTAGAGCATAATCAGAGGAAGTGCAGTGTACACGAACCATAACTCTAATTTACATAATTACAGAGTTATTGCCCTTTGTTACTTTTTCTTGTTCGTAGAGTCTTGTCCGGAGCATAACTTTAAAACTAATTGTTGGAATTTAATAAAACATCATAGGATGATACAACACATTGAGAAGAAGTGCGGTGTACAGGAACCATAACTCTATTTTACCTAAATACAGAGTTATTGCCCTTTGTTACTTTTTCTTGTCCGGAAAATTACCTAATAACTAACAGATGGAATCTAATAAAACTACATACAATGGTAGAGCATAATCAGAGGAAGTGCAGTGTACAAGAACCATAACTCTACTTTACATAATTACAGAGTTATTGCCCTTTGTTACTTTTTCTTGTTCGTAGAGTCTTGTCCGGAGCATAACTTTAAAACTAATTGTTGGAATTTAATAAAACTTCATAGGATGATACAACACATTGAGAGGAAGTGCGGTGTACAAGAACCATAAATCTATTTTACCTAAATACAGAGTTATTGCCCTTTGTTACTTTTTCTTGTCCAGAGAATTACTAAATAACTAACCGGTGGAATCTAATAAAACTGCATACAATGGTAGAGCATTAATGAGAGGAAGTGCAGTGGACAATAACCATAACTCTTATTTACATAAGTACAGAGTTATTGCCCTTTGTTACTTTTTCTTGTCCGGAGAATTATTTAATAACTAACAGATGGAATCTAATAAAACTACATACAACGGTAGAGCATAATCAGAGGAAGTGCAGTGTACAGGAACCATAACTCTAATTTACATAAGTACAGAGTTATTGCCCTTTGTTATCCAAAAATGAACAAAACAAGAATAACCCGATCCATAACATTGTCCTTTTAAGGTGGGGTTTCTAAATATTTCACAACCTTTCCTATCAGGGCGGCGTTCGGGGGTATTAATCACATTCAGTGATAGTTCTAGTTTCAATAAATTTACCTCCAATTATACTTTACTCCGGGGGTCACTTGTTTTTCATAGACTCATATATGGAAAAAACTTTAAAAATCTTCTTGTCTAAAAGTAGAAGGCCAAGGCCTTTGATATTTGGTATGTGGCATCATTGTGGACCTCTACCAAGATTTACATTTTTCATATTTTACGTAGATGTTTTCAATGTCATCTTCTGCATATTTGTTGTACGTGAGAAAGGGTTTAAATGGCAGTTTTGAACTTAAATTGAACACTTCTATTAATATAAATGTCTTATATAGGTTGATCTGTTATACCCAAATCTAATCAAGAAACTCAGTGACTGACAACATTTATTTACTTTTTACCTCATACATACACATTTTGACCCATCTACAGCAAACAAATGTTTCTTTTGCATTTTAATTGTCCTGCCGTTTTCTCACTTTTTATCTCCGTAAAAATGTCAACATACACTGTAATGAGTGATATTTAAAACGTTCTTTGGTTTTTTTAGCTCACCTATGCACAAAGTGCAAGGTGAGCTTTTGTGATCGCTCACCGTCCATCGTCCGTTGCGTTGTCGTCGTCGTCGTCCTTCCGTTCATATTTTCCTACAAACGACTTCTCCTCCTACACCAATTAACCAAATTCAAAATAATTTAACAGGAATGTTTCTTGGGTGGATCTCTTTCAAACTTGTTCAAAAAATTCTATTCCATGCAGAACTTTGGCTGCCACGGCAACAAAAAAGGGGAAATTAACCAAAACTTAAAAAATCTTCTTGTCTGAAAGTAGAAGGCCCATGCCTTTGATATTTGGTATGTAGCATCATCTAGTGAACCTCTACCAAGATTGTTCAAACTATAGCCCTGGGGTCAAAAATGACCCCTCCCCGGGGGTCACTTGTTTAACATAGACTCATATATGGAAAAAACTTTAAAAATCTTCTTGTCTAAAAGTAGAAGGCCCATGCCTTTGATATTCGGTATGTAGCATCATCTAGTGAACCTCTATTAAGATTGTTCAAATTATAGCCCTGGGGTCAACAATTACCCCTCCCGGGGGTCACTTGTTTTACATAGACTCATATAGGGGAAAAACTTTAAAAATCTTCTTGTCCAAAAGTAGAGGGCCCATGCCTTTGATATTGGGTATGTAGCATCATCTAGTGGACCTTGACCAAGATTGTTCAAACTATAGCCCTGGGGTCAAAAATGACCCCTCCCCGGGGGTCACTTGTTTAACATAGACTCATATAGGGGAAAAACTTTAAAAATCTTCTTGTCTAAAAGTAGAAGGCCAATGCCTTTGATATTTGGTATGTAGCATCTTCTAGTAGACCTCTACCAAGATTGTTCAAATTATAGCCCTGGGGTCAAAAATGACCCCTCCCCGGGGTCACTTGTTCAACATAGACTCATATAGGGGAAAAACTTTAAAAATCTTCTTGTCTAAAAGTAGAAGGCCCATGCCTTTGATATTTGGTATGAAGCATTACCTATTGAACCTCTACCAAGATTGTTCAAACTATAGCCCTGGGGTCAAAAATGATCCCTCTCCGGGGGTCACTTGTTTTACATAGACTTATATAGGGGAAAAACTTTAAAAATCTTCTTGTCTAAAAGTAGAGGGCCCAGGCCTTTGATATTGGGTATGTAGCATCATCTAGTGGACCTTTACCAAGAGTGTTAAAATTATAGCCCTGGGGTCTAATGTTTCACATAGACTCATATAGAGAAAAAACTTAAAAAATCTTATTGTCTAAAAGTAGAGGCCTCAGGCCTTTGATATTTGGTATGTAGCATCATCTAGTGGACCTCTACCTAGATTGTTCAAATGTTAGCCCTGGGGTCAAAATTTAACCCTTCCTAGGGGTCACTTGTTTTACATAGACTCATATAGGGAAAAAACTTAAAAAGTCTTCTTGTCTAAAATATATTTGGTATGTAGCATCATCTAGTGGACCTCTACCAAGCTTGTTCAAATGATAGCCCTGGGGTCAAAATAACCCCACTCCGGGGGTCACTTGTTTTTCATAGACTCATATATGGAAAAAACTTTAAAAATCTTCTTGTCTAAAAGTAGAAGGCCAAGGCCTTTGATATTTGGTATGTGGCATCATTGTGGACCTCTACCAAGATTGTTCAAATTATAACCCTGGGGTCAAAAATGACCCATCCCCAGGGGTCACTTGTTCTCCATAGACTCATAGAGATTTTTTTTTAAAAATCTTCTTACAAGTCTAAAAGAAGAGGGCCCAACCTTTGATATTTGGTATGTAGCATCATCTAGTGGAGCTCTACCAAGATTATTCAAATTATAGCCATGGGTCCAAAAATGACCCCCATCCCGGGGGTCCCTTATGTTTTACATTATAGACTCATTTAGGGGAAAAACTTTAAAAATATTCTTGTCTAAAAGAAGAGGGCCCTGGCCTTTGATATTTGGTATGTAGCATCATCTAGTGGACCTCTACCAACTATGTTCCAATTATAGCCATGGGATAAAAAATGACCCCTCCCCGGGGGTCACTTGCCTATTTTACATAGATAGGGATTTTTTTTTAAAAATCTTCTTGTCTAAAAGATATTTAGTATGTAGCATCACCTAGTGGACCTCTACCAAGATTGTTCAAATTATAGCCCTGGGGTCAAAAATTAACCTTCCCCGGGGTTCACTTGTTTTTCATAGACTCATATAGGGGAAAAAACACTGATAACTTTTTAAGTTTGATTAAAGCAGGTGAGCGATATAGGACCATCATGATCCTCTTGTTTTACAGTGAAGTTGATGAATTACCTCTAGAGGGTTCTACAAGAGTAAGCCATGAGTCAAGGCATCCTATCTACAACCGTCGTAAACATGTTAACACGGACACAATAAACAGAGAAAATGTAAACAATGATAGAAAAGAACATCTAAACATAAGGTAAGAGATACTAATAAATAATGATTTTCTGAATAATTCTGTGGCTAAATGGAAAATTAAAGATTTTACTCTTTCCCACATTCTGATGCATTTTGACTTGTCTACATAATGAGCAACATTTTAGCTCACCTGAGAACAAATTGATCGAGGTGAGTTATTGTGATCCCCATTTGTCTCAACATTTTTGTCTCTCTGTAACTTGTGGATCAATGGGGATGAAACTTCACAGAAAGCACCCTCTCAATGTCGTCACCAAAGTTCCTTCAATTTGCTTTGATCCATGCAGACTTCTGGTTTTCATGGAGACCAAAAGAAAAAGACTTAAAAAAACATTCTCCCCCCAAACCAGTTTGCCAATATTCAAATTATGTTGCAGAAATAATCCTATGGTGAACCTCTATCAGATTCCTTCAAGCCATGTTGATTGGTCTAAAACCATGACTGCCTTGGGGTTTTGCCTTACATTGCCATAATGAAAACTTTAGAAATCTTCTTCTGCAAGGGTATCTGGCCGATTTCCAAATAATTTAGTAGAAATGTTCCTTGGGTGCCCTATAACCTTTTTTCCGGTG
This sequence comes from Serripes groenlandicus, assembly GCA_031761405.1. NCBI lineage: Eukaryota > Metazoa > Mollusca > Bivalvia > Cardiida > Cardiidae > Serripes > Serripes groenlandicus. The sequence goes on from JASEVX010000003.1 coordinate 97,581,274, forward strand.
TCCGTCATCCGTCATGCGTCAACATCTTTTTATCTGTAATGAATGGGTCAATTGAGATGAAACTTCACAGAAAGAATCCTGCCAATATCTTCACCAAAATCCCTTCAAATCTTTTTGATCCATGCAGAATTCTGGTTTTCATGGCAACTGAAAGAAAAAACACAAAAGATTTTCTACTCCCAAACTGGTTGATAATGATTGGGCAAAAACATGAACAGCCGGGGATTGGGCTGTTTTGCCGTATATGGCTTTAGTGAAAAAGTAAAAATTTCCCTTTAGTTACCCTCTATCAAATCCTTCAAGCCATGTTGATTGGTCAAAAAATGTAGCCGTCAGGGGGCTGATTTTTCCTGATATGGCTATAGAGAAAACTTAAATCTTCTTGTCTGAAAGTATCATACTGATTTCCAAATAAGTTTGAAGGAATGTTCCTTGTGTGACCCTCTATCAGATTCCTTCAAGGCATGTTTATTTGTTGAAAAACTTGACCGCCAGGGGGCAGGTTGTTTTGCATTGTATGCTTTTAGTGAAAACTTTAAATCTTTCTCCTCCGAAAGTGTCTCAACGTTTCCCAAATAACGGTGTAGAAATACTCCTGGAGTGACCCGCTATCAGATCCCTTCAGGCTCTAATGATTGATAGAAAAACATAGTTATCAGGGGCAGGGCTGTAAATTAGTCTGTTTTGCCTTATATATATATAGTGAAAAGCTTTAAAATATTATTTCTCCGAAATTATCTGGCCCTCTTGTAAGAGATTTTCATTTTTGTACCAAGATTTTTTTCAAAATCATCTGCTGTAGATTTGTTGTATGTGGGAAAAGGTTAAGTTGATTTTTTTTTTCCTTTTAATATCAATTCTCATGCAACTTCTTACAACTAATATAAATAATTCTCGCTCATTGTCTGCTTCTTTGATAATCTACCAGTAGAAAAACCTTAATTGTGGGGAGAAGTCAAAAGTTTTCCCAAATCTCCCAGGAATCAAGCTTAACATACAACAACCTTTGAAATTGTCTAGACAAAATATTGATAAAAGTACTGAAAGTACTTGGAGTAGATTTGTGATTGGTTAAGAGGAGATGTAGAAGCGCATAATATATATAAATATTTATCTAAAACAAATCCCCACCATGACAGACAAGTAATGATGGATCAGGCTAGAATGAAATATTTCCAAGATCATAAATTCCTGTTGGTCTTGTGAAAATTAATTGACCCTTACTCAAAATATATCATTCTGTCCACATAATACATTTTTAATTATCATATTACCCAATAGCTCTACGGAAATCCCAACAGGTCCATTCATGACGGTACATTGTCTTCCTATTCATTGGCTGTACTGAACCAACTGATGCATTCAGAGTATGCACTCTATTAATACAATCTATTAATGTTTGCACCTCCAAAACAGAGGGAATCGATCACCTGAGTGGTAGCTATGTAGCATATGTGTAACTACTCATATCGGAGAAAATCTAATCAAGAACTCGAATGAAACTGCTAGGAGTGGACACTGTAAATAAAATTTATCAATAAAGGACATTTGTTAGGATATTAAATATTTGAACAGTTTGTAAGAGGACCACCAAAGTATCATTCCCGTGAAGTTTGGTTGATATCAGTTTAATGGTTTTGTAGGAAATTTTGTTTTAAAGCTTAAATTTCATTTTATCCATATTATGATGCAGCATGGCAGCTATTTTCAAACCAATCAAAATGGCTTGATCAAATTAAAAACGTTTCCTAAAATCAGACAAAAACATGAAAAGAAAGGGAACTATTAAGTGATGTCATTTTGCACCTTTACTGATGCCGTCTGGCTGCCATGTTTTTCAACCAATCAATACAGATTATGCAAATCTTATAAACAAAGGAAAATTTGTTCTCAATTATCTTGGAATCTGACAAGCAGATTCAGAGAAGAAGAATCTTACAAATTATGCATTTTACTCCCTTCCTTCTGCCTCAGCAACAACAGTTGTGTTTATAATTGATATATTTGAACAAACTTGAAAGAGGATCACCAAAGGAACTTTCTGGGAAGTTTTGTTGAAATTTCCTAGTGGATTAGGATGATATATCATTTGAAGCTAAAAGTTCACTTTATTCCTTTTCTGATGCGGCCTGGTAAAGATGTTTGCCAACAAGTCAATATGGCTTAAATAATTATGAAGAGGGTCACCGGGGGAACAAATAAGACAAGCACTTTCATAAGAATAGAGTTTTATAATGTTGTCATTTTGCCTTTTTCTGATGCCGCCTTGCTCCTCCTTTTTCAACCCACTGATATGGCTTGCACAATTTTCTTAAAGAGTCTCTGAAGGAACATTTCTTCTAAATAACTGGAATCGGGCAAGAATTTTAATATTGGGCTTTTTACTCTTTTTCTCAGATGCCCCACAAACAAGAGTTTATACACATGTCTTTGAACATAATTAAGAAAAGGACCGCCAAAAGAATGTTCCTTGATTGTGTGTCCAGTGTATAAGGATGAGATGTTATTTTAAGCTAAACGTGCAATTTCCCCTTTTTAGATGCCATCTAGTTTCTACGACTTTCAACCAATCAATAAGACTTAAAACATGTAGAGGGTTACTGAATGAACTGTTCTGCTTATTTATCTTGAAATCAGACAAGCACTTTCATAAGAATGTAGTTTTAAAATTTGGTAATTTTGCCCCTTTTCTTATACCGCCTGATTGCCGTGTTTAACAACCTATCAGTAGGATTATATGTGTTGAGAGTTATCCAATGATAACATTATACCACAATATATTCGTATCAGACAAGCTAATTCAGAGTAGAATATTTATAAAAATTGGGCAAATTTCACCCTTTCTGATGCAGCAGCAAATTCTCCGTATAATATAAATATACCGTGCAATTTCTTCATTTGCCATAATATTTCCAAAAGTCGTCTGCTGCAGAAGCCTCACAAAGGGTCTGTATGTGGATAAGGGTTGATATCGCAGGTTTATTTTTCTGAATAATTTAGAATATCATAGAAAACTATGTGGCAAACGGATATAATTGCTCTTTATGTCTCCTTTTGCAACAATGCTTTCAAAAATTGTTTGCAGCATATAGATCTGCAAGTGGAGAAAAATGCTATTCAAATATCACAAACAAATCTACTTTTTCAGAAGGAATATTACTTTTTAGCTGACCTATGCACGAAGTGCAAGGTGAGCTATTGTGATCACATTTTGTCCGTCCGTCGTGCGTCGTGCGTCGTCAACATTTGAGCTTGTTAACACTCTACGAGCTACATTTTGCATTCAATCTTCATGAAAGTTTATCAGAACGTTCAAAGGTCACTAGGTAAAATTGAAGAAAAATTTCGTTAACACTACAGAGGCCGCCATTTTTGCTTCAGTCAGAATATTTGTCTTAAAATTATCTAGGTCAAGTTTGAATAAGGGTTATGCCGGGTTAAAAACTAGGTCACTAGGCCAAATTGAGGGAAAATCTTGTTAACTCTGTTGAAGCCGCATGTTTTGCTTCAGCGGCTTGAAATTTGGTCAGAATGTTTGTCCAAATGATATCTAGGCCAAGTTCCGATAAAAACTAGGCCACTAGGCCAAATTGAAGGGTAATCTTGTTAACACTCAGGATACTGCATTTTTAATTTCAGCATGATACAACAGAATGTTTTTCTTGATGATATGTAGGCCAAGTACGAATATGGGTCATGCTGAGTCAAAAACTAGGTCACTAGATCAAATTGAAGGAAAATCTTGTGAATACTTTGGATACCACATTTTTTGCTTCAGCAAGTTCGAATATGGGTCATATTGGATCAGAAACTAGGTCAATAAAGGAAAATATTGTTCAAACTCCGGAGGCCGCATTTTTACTTTGAGCAAGTTGAAACTTTGTCAGAATGTTGTCTTGATGATATCTAGTCCATGTTGGAATATTGGTCATATCAGGTAAAAAAATATAGATCACTAAGCAATGAAGGAAAATATTGTTAACACTGTGGAGGTTGCATTCAGAATAATTGTCTTGATGTGTTTTGCATTGCAGTACATTGTATAATTAAGGTGAGCGATCCAGGGCCATCATGGCCCTCTTGTTTCTTTTACTAGAGGAAACAAAGGGTTACAATTTACAAAAAAGGTAATTTGTTAAGTTGGAATACACTGGGAGATGGGGGCGTAGTGATGTCTATATCCTTTATTACACCTAAATATGATATTTACACATTCAGAGACGGAATTGACTTTTCCTTATGTTTGCATTTGTAATTCAGACTAGAATTGTTTGCACTATTTGTTTGGGTGTTCTCAGTCATTTACATCACATGACTTCAAAATTTCACTTGTAACTGTGGTATCTTTGAAGATATACCTAAAATTGCTATAATTGAAAGTATTACATAATATTGAATAGAGCTGAAAGCACTGTGGGAAAAGGAGAAATTGCTTATCATGAGCAATTTCTCCTTTTACCACAGTGTTTTCAAAAGTCGTGTCAGAAAGCGTCTGTATGTAGGAAAGCGTAAATATCTTTGGATCATACTGACCTAGCTCTTTCTCTGAGCCACCGTCTTACACAAGTTACCCTTTGCCACTTCCCACTTGCATATTTATTTCTCCACATCAGCAGCAGAAAACTTGAAAACATATAATGAGTAATTATATACTCCTTTTGTAACAATGTTTTCAACTCTCTTTGATAGGTATATTTCCACTTATAGAGATTTTTCATCTTTTTAAAGTCGTCTGCTGCAGAGTTGTTGTAAGTGGGAAAGAGTTTCCCTCATACAAGAAATCTGCAACAGCCGACTTTGAAAATATGCTGGCAAAACTTTGAAAGTTCTCCTTAAAATGAGAGTTCAATTATTTAATAGAGTTGAAAACATTGTGACAAATGGGGAAATTGCTCATTAGGAGAAATTTTGCCATATGCCTCCTTGTTTTCAAAAGTCGTCTGCTGCGTCAGAATGCTTCTTAATGTGGGAAAGGGTAAAGCTCATTCAGCCAATGATAGGATATTTATTTGGCAAGTTTATCCGGGTTTCAAAACTTCATCACATTAGCATGGAAGGTGATAAGTCATTGTATGTCCTCGGATGAGATGCATCAAAAGTAATAATTTATGATTACTGTAGTTAACCCTTTCCCACATACAGCAAATATGCAGCAGACTACTTTGAAGACATTTAGTCAAAAATATGGAAACTCTCTCTGTAAAATTTATTGAATTGTTGCTCTTTCATTTATAGTATGAATGAAAGAGCAACACTTGACAAAGTCGGAAACATTATGACAAAAGGAGCAATTTCTTCTTTGGTCAAAATGTTTTCAATAGTCTTCTGCTGCAGAGGCGTCATAAAGCGTTCCGTATGAGGGAAATAGTTAATATTATAACTGTAATCCTTACAATGGCTAACTGATCTTAACCGTTAACGATATCTGATACAGAAAACATTTAATTAAAGTATTTGCAGCAGACAACCTAGTGGTACCTTTCTTTTTGATCTTTTTGAAATGTGCCTATTTAACTATTTTTAAAACTGATGTATTTTAAAATCTGATGTTAACACTCTTTACCACATGTATACAACATATCTGCAGCAGATGACTTTGAACCAATCTAGACAGAGAAAGGAAAACTCTCTATAAATGAAAGTACAATAATTGAATAGAGTTGAAAAAATCGAGGCAAAAAGAGAGATTACTTATTTTGAGCAATTTCCCCTTTTGTCGCAATGTTTTCAAAAGACGTCTGCTGCAGAGGTGTCAAAATGCGTATGAGGGAAAGGGTTAACCCTCTGAATAAAGAAATATATATTATCACATGCAAACTTAGAGAGCTGTACTATTAAAATAAAGTTGAAATAATTGTGAGATATGGCAAAATTGTTCCTAATGAATTCTGCAGTTTTTCATTTATTCAAATAGTCTGCTGCAGAGGCATAACGCAGTTGTCTGTCCGGGAATGAGCTAAGATTAAAATGTTAATTCTTCTCCCACAAAATGTGCCTCATAAAATAATTGTGTTTTTTGAAAACCGTGTGAAAAAGGACTGCTCCTAGTAGGAAAATATTCCTCAAACAATTTATCTTCTTTTCAGACCAATATGGTTCTTGGTGGCTGTTTGTGTTGTTGCTGTTGCTGTGTTATATTTTCGAACGCCAAGCCGAAGTGAGCTAGACTTGATGGCGGCAAAGCTGGACGAAATGAAGATATCCCATGGTAAAGACTTTTCAGAAGATATTGAGGCATTAGAAAAGAAACTAGATGATAGATTTAACTCTCTAGAGAGACAGAATAACAGGATTACTGCCAATATATATATATATATGATTATTGAATACAGTTGAAATCATTTTGGCAATTTCTCCTTTTGCCACAATGGTTTAAATAGTTATCTGCTGCAGTGGTGTCAGAAAGTGTCTGTATGTGGGAAAGGGTTAACCTTTTCCCACTTGTAGATGCATTTTGACGCACCTGCAGATGACAACTTATGAAAACAGAGCAATTTCTCCTTTTACCACTAAGACTTTCAAGAATAGACATAATCAACAAAGTCGTCTGCTGCAAATTAGCGGTATCTAGGAAAGTGTTAACACATTGGCAGCAGTGGACTTTTGAAATAATTGTGTAAATAGAAGGCATTGCTCAAATCTGGTATTAATATCTTTTATCAAAAACAATGTCACCTGTCTAACACAATCACACTTCTGTTTTTCTATATGATTCATATTTTTTTAATGGCTTCAGAGCAGACAACTCAAAAAGTATCATATTGGCCTCGCCATGAGAAAAGGTACACATTGGCCTTTTACTTTAAACTTATCTATTACAAAACCAGCTTTCAGTTTATATTTATCATTCTCTATGTCTGCTTCCTGGAGACTTAACCAGTACTGATCGCGCCGTTTGTGTGGAAAAATCACAAAGTCAAAACCCGCTCATCACGGACTCGCACCGGAAACATTTGGTACTTTGGTACTTGAGGTCGACGCTCCACCTCTGCACCGACTGTCTTTCACACATTGGCCTTTTGTATACAGTGTATCACGATCTTATATTGATCAAATATTACTTACATAATGTTCTTGACAGTTTCTGTCACCTCGTGGACTTCTGATAAGAATGGTCAGATGAACAGGCATTATTGAACCTACACTGTTCAGAAATGCTAACGTTTACCTTTTTCCAAGGCTGGCCTGAACTTGCACTGTTCAGAAATGCTAAGGTGTACCTCTTCCCATGGTTAGACTTGTATCAGGTAAACGGCTATTAACCCATTAAAAACATCTAGGCAAAAATATAGAATACCTCTATGAATAAAAGCATATATATTGAAAAGTATTGAAATAATTGTGGCAAGGGGAGAAATTGCTCATTATAAGCAATTTCTCCTTTTGTCAAAATGTTTTCAAAAGTCGTCTGCTGCTGAGAAGTCAGAACATGTCCAATGTTTTGGGCCTATTTTTTGCGTGACTTAAATTAGGAGAAATTATTGAAAATGTTAATTATAAGTCATTTCTTTTAATCCAATAGTTTCTTTTTATCTGTGTCTGTTTACCGTATAATCTTAGCTACAAGACTAGATGAGCTGTGCTTCAGGCAAAAACTGATATGTCATCTGTATGTTAATATTTGCCTTTACATCCATGCTATCTAGTCCAAGTTTCGTTTGATTATCAGAAGCCTTTTGAATATTTCTCTGAATAAATGACCAACAGGGTTCATTTAAAATCAAATTGAGCAGTCAAGGGCAAGTTGATCTGAAATTATACTTGTTTCAATTAATGATCTTGTGTCAAAAACTGTTATCCCTATGTGTGCGCTTAACTTAAAAAAAGCTAGTGGGTATATATTGCTTTGCACCTGCTTGTTTGTTCATCACAATGTCTAGTCTGGGCAATATCATCAAACCTCGAGATACCAAAATTGGGTAACCGTAACCTTGACCTCTGACTCCATGTGTAAGTAAAAGCTTGTACAAAACTAAATACTACTAATATCTTATACTATCACACATGGAGTTTCCAAATTCAGTAGGAAGATGTATTTTGAAAAAAAGGTGTGCAATATAACAAAATTTTGTCTCTCTGAAATGACATTGACCCATTTTTGTGAAAAGAACTTGAACCAAAGAGTTACCAGATTTGCTACGAAGATGCATCTTCGGATAATGGTATATGTGCATGCCAAAATTGTTTTCTGACCTCATTCGAAAAAGTCCAGGCTATTTTTCCTATACTTTAACCTTGAGTTACAAACTTCTGTAGGTAGAAGCGTCTTGGGAAAACAGTCTGCCACGTACCCAAATTTGGTCGCTGTGAACCAGAGTTTCCTTTCCCTTTTCACCCTTTCCAAAATACATACCTCTTATGATGCCGTTTGAAATTAATTTTCAAATTTTTACCTAGTTATTGTCAAAGTCGTCAGCGGCAAAATTGTTGTATGTAGCAGAGGGTTAAGAAAGAGCTTGTCCAAGCCATTACTCCTAGGCTATACAAATATAGTAATTTCAAAATTTGGTCACTATGACCTTGACCTCGAACCAATTTAAAGAATCTGCTTATTTAGGCCATGTGTCCTATGCTCGCAATTTGGTGTGAAGATGCTTCTTTAGAAGAGGATATGTTGCAGACCAAACTTAGATTGTGTTAACCTTGACCTTGCTGCATTCAATGTATCTTGGAAAGATGGTGTATCAGGTACCAACTATCAGATCTTGGTTACCTTGATCTTTGACACTTCTGAAAATAAACTCCTATCAGGGCTCTATCTCTTGCACTGTAACATCTTTTGAAACCAAATTTGATGATACTTATCAGATGTGATCATTCAGTGGACACAATTTTTCTGAGGAATATCTTATTTTATATACATATAAGAAATTTCAAGATTTGAGAATTCAGTCTATTGGAGCTGAGGATGAAGATTTCCATTAGTTTACACTTATTATGTCTCCCCCATACATTGGAGTGACATATTGTTTTTGCCCGTTCCGTCCTTCCGTCCCTCCGTCCTTCCGTCTGTCACACTTCTTTCCGCTCAATAACTGAAGAACGCTTAGGCCGAGGTCCTCCATACTTGGTATGCAGATTGGCCATGCCTAGTAGAAGACCCCTATTGATTTTGAGGTCAGTATGTCTAAAGTGAAGGTCACAGTGACCTTGAGCTGAAAGGTCACATTGATAATGAGCTGAAGAATTGTTTTTGCTTCGGCCCAGGAATTCATACTTGGTGTGTACGTTGGTTACTACCAGCAAATGACCTCTATTGATTTTGTGATCACAAGGTCAAAGGTCAACGTCACAGTGGTCAAGGTCATGTCCATCACAATTGTTTCTGCTCAATTACTGAAGAACTCTTGGGCGTAGGAACTTCATACTTCGTATGTAGGGTGGTCATGACTAGTAGATGACCCCTATTGATTTTGATGTCAAAGGTCAAGGTCATGGTGACCTTGTGAGGTAAAAAATGGTTTCCGTTCAATAACTGAAGAAAGCTTGGGCCCCTTTTGATTTTGAGGTCAGTACATCTAAAGTCAAGGTCACAATGCCCTTGAGCTGAAAGGTCACAGTGACAATGAGCTGAAAAATAGGTTTTGCTTAATGACTTTGGCCATGGAAGGTAATACTTGGTGTGCAGGTTGGTCACCACCGGCAGATGACCCCTATTGATCAAAGGTCAAGGTCATGGTAACCTTCAGCTGACAAATGGTTTCCGCTCAATAACTAAAGAATGCTTATGTCCAGGAACTTCTTACCTGGTGTGCAGGTTGGTCCTAACCAGTGGATGAACCTTATTGATTTTGTTTGATTTTGAGGTCACAAGGTCAAAGGTCAAGGTCACAGTAACCTTCAGCTTAAAAATGGTTTTTACTCAATACCTCAAGAATGCTTATGCCCAGGAACTTCATACTTGGTGTGCTGGTTGGTCCTAATCTGTAGATGACCCCTATTGATTTTGATGTCAGTAGGTCAAAAGTCAAGGTCACGGTGACCTTGGGCTGAAAAGTGGTTTCCACTCAATAACTGAAGAATGCTTGGGCCCAGGAACTTAATACTTGTCGCGCAGGTGTGTCACCTCCAGCAAATGACCCCTATTTATTTTGAGGTCACTAAGTCAAAGGTCAAGGTCATGGTATCCTTCAGCTGAAAAACGGTTTCCGCTCAATAACTAAAGAATGATTATGTCGAGGAACTTCATACTTGGTTTCGCACGTTGGTCCTAACCAGTATATAACCCCTATTGATTTTGTTGGATTTTGAGGTCACAAGGTCAAAGGTCAAGGTCACAGTAACATTCACCTGAACAATTTTTATTTACTCAATTACTCATACTTAGTGTGCAGGTTGGTCCTAATTAGTAGATGACCTCTATTGATTTTGTTTGATTTTGAAATCACAAGGTCAAAGGTCAAGGTCACGGTAACCTTTTACTCAAGAACGCTTATGCCCTGTAACTTCATACTTGGTTTGCAGGTTGGTCCTAACCTGTAGGTGACCCCTATTGATTTTGACTCCATCATTTCTTTTCCTCCCCTACGACCACACCAATGGAGAGACAAGCGCTTTTTCAAAAAAGCAATCTCTAGTTTATTTTACATTGATTGGGCAACAAGCTCAGCTAATATTAATCATGTTTGATGTCTGCTTCCTGGAGACATAACCAGTACTCACATTGTTTGTATGGTCAATTCCCCCTCATCATGGAATTTGAACCTGGGACCTCTGTCTCCAACAGATATCAAGTGCAAAGACATTTGTAGATTGCTAGAAAGAAACCTGTATGTTATTTTTTAATTTTGAAGTGGATTGAGTTTACTTATTATTGCTTGTCAATGTTGAACAGATCCTGACCTTTGTTTTAACCCTTACAACAAATCTGCAACAGAATACCTTGAAAACATCAAGGCCAAATCTTTAAATGTTAAAAAGAATTATAGAATTTTTGTTGAAAACGTTGTGCTAAAAAGTTGCCTGCAGAAGATGTGTCGAAAGGCTGAGGCAAGTGGGAAAGCCAAATGGAGAGATAAAGGATGCACAGTTTCCATGTCATGGAGACGCAAGTGCATTTTAATTATTTTAATCCCTTTTCCTGATATAGACACTTTCAGCTGCCTCTGCAGCAGATAACTTATTGTGACTAAAGAAGAAATTGCTCAAAATTGAGCAATTTCTCCTTTTGCCACAATGTATTCACTATAAGCTTGTCTTCCGTGGGGGGGGGGGGGGGGGGGGGGAAGTCAGACTAATGTGATAACCTTGGTACATGAACTTAGACATTCATACAAAAGGTTTAACCTTGCCCATTACTCAAAAACTGTTGAACGTTTTTCAAATGAAACTTTGTACACACGTTCCTAGAAACAATACACATATATATACCAAGTCAGATAACTCTTGCTCAAATAATGTTTTACTTAAACAAAACAGACAAGTGTTGGTGTTCGCTCAATGGGGCTCATATTTCGCCTGTAAGTTTTCAAAGTTTTCTGCTGCAGAATTGCTGTATGTTGGAAATAGTTAAAATATCTTCGCACAAAGGTCAGGCACAGGTCAATAATGTTGAGAAATACTTACTCAGACTCAGTTTTGTTGTAGGAAATTCTTTCTTCACAAGTCAAGCGTGATTTGTCCTTTATATACCCCATAACTACTTATTGGAATACAATTTACCAAGTAGCTTTGGCTAGCGAAGTTGACAATAACAATTTACTATAAAGCATTGTACAAGTGTTTTGAAGATTCTTCTTGCAAATAAGCAGTACATTATATAATCAGAGTTCGAATTTAACTCTTTCAGGTTTCCCGCATAGAACAAATCTGCAGCAGACATAGTTATAAATATCTATGTACAAATATGGTAAATCTTTGTAAATGAAAGTATAATTATTGATTAGTGATGAAAACTTCGCGGCAAAAGAAGAAATTGCTCATGATGAACTATTTTCTCCTTTTGGAACAGTGTTTTTATAAATGATTACCTGTGTCAAAATGTATCTGCATGAGCAAGTTTACCCCCCCTAGAACAAATCTGCAGCTGATGATTTCGAAACTATTTAGGCAAAAGCATAAAAATTCTGCAAATGAAAGTTCTATTTTAAAATTAAAATAACTGAAATCATTGTGGCAAAAGAAGAAATTGCTCATTATGATTAATTTCTGCTTTTGCCAAAATTTACTAAGAAGTCTCTCTCCTTCATATGCGTCTGAATGCATCTATCCTTCATATGCGTCTGAATGCATCTACAAGTAGGCAAAGGTTTATTTTCAGAAACAAAACAAATAGCTTAACCCTTTCCCTCATACGACAATTCTGCAGCAGACGACTTTGAACATATTTTGTAAAATAATGGAAAATCTCTATAATTGAATGGATAACCTATGACTAAAAGTGGAAAACATTGTGACAAAAGGAGAAATTGCACGTTTTGTGCAATTTCTTCTTTTATTACTATGTTTTCAAAAAGCTGTCTGCTGCAGAGGCGTCAGAAAGCGTCTATATGAGGGAAAGGGTTAAAAGCATCATCTTTTCCGGTGTACAATTGTCTATGATATCCCACATCAACATGGGAACTATTTTGCAATGCATCACATATCTTTCGCAGATTAGTTATGCATGCTTTCAGTATTGTCATATAAAAAAGACAGAAGTCTAAAATGAAGTTAACAAGTTCATCCAAAGAGTTAAGATTGCAATTTCCACTGATAGCTACATATCATGTTTTCAAAAGTCAGCTGCTTCAGGGACATAAACATATTTCTGCATTGGACACAAGTTGAAAAACACATTGTTCAGATTTGTTTAACCCTTTCCAACATACTACAGTCTTTAGCAAAAGACTTTGAAAACATCTGGGCAAAACAAAGGAAAATCCCTATTAATGAAAGGATTATTACTGAGTAGAATGAAAAACATAGTGGCAAAAGCATAAATTGCTCATTATGAGCAATTTATTCTTTTACCACACTGTTTTCTAAAGTCATCTGCTGCAAATGCGTCAAAATTCATCTGCAGGTGAGAAAGCGTTAAATCCAATTTGAAATTATATAACAAAAATGTCTTTGCATGTAAATGTTTGTTTTTTGCATTTAATTACAGAAACAGAATTTAAAAACCTGCTTATAACTCTGGAAACATTTAGAGAAAATGATAAAGAACATGATGATAGGAGAAAGTTAACAGAAACACAAGTAGATGGTTATGATACAATAATAGAAGAAAAGGCCAAGGAATTAAGTGATAGAATGAGAGACGCATCAGCTACTTTGGCAGAATTTGATGATAAAATACAGAAGATGAAGGATAAAGTATCAAGTAATGAGAAGGACATTGATACAGCTTTCGATAACCTTTTCAATAAAAGTAAGACCTTAGCCAATGTTGTTTTTTAAACTTTTACACTTGATATGACATTTTACAAGTATGTTATCTGCTTTGAAAATACAGCTTCATGCAAATTTAAAGCATAATAATGAAGCCATTAATGATGAAAGCATTGTGTGAATACATTTAGTAGAATTGTTTGTTTTTGAATATTTCCTTAATTTCCTACAATGATTTCAGTCATGACTGGTCTTCTCTCTTCGAGTTGTCATCTGTATCAGGATGAAGGTTTTCCTGAAAAGCGATGTATTTTACTCATCTTCCAAACACAGAAATTTAGCATCGATAAAGGCATGAGACATTCAAAAGCATGATAACACTGACATATAATTAACTCTTTCCCACAAACAGACACTTTCTAATGCCTCTGTAGCAGACACCTATTTAAAACATTGTGACAAACGGAGAAATTGCACTAAACGAATAATTTCTTCTTTTGCCACTATGTTTTTCAACTATATTCAATAATTTTACTTTCATTCATAGATATTTTTAATATTTTTGAAAACATTGTGACAAAAGCAGAAGTTGCTCTAAAAGAGCAATTAATCCTTTTGACACAATATTTTCACTATAAGCTTGTCTGTTTTTATAATAATGAAGCCAATTAATGATGAAAGCATTCTTCATTTCCTACATTGATTTCAAAGTCTGGACTAGTCTACTCCCTTGGAGTTGTCATCTGTATCAGGATAGAGATTTTCCTAAAAAGCGATGTATTTTACTCATCTTCCGAAAACAGAAATCTAGCATATATAAAGGCATGAGACATTAAAAAGCATGATAAAACTGACACTTACCACCATATGTATTCATCATGCAACGGTTCAATTTACATGGTGAATACACTAATTACAGAGGCTCTATGTATACACTGGGTTTTCATTATGAATTTGCGTAGAAGGCTAAATTGTAAAAGTAAGAGGCATGCTTAACACAGGATTGTTAGACATTACAAGTTATTGACCCTATACTGTGAAATCATCATCGGACCAAGTTCGTAGGTTGCCATTGCTGAGCTTGCAAGGCATGCCTAACACAGGATCGTTCAACATTACAGTTTCTGCTGTCTTTAAATTGGTTTCTGTCAATTCTTGCGCAGCAAATATTCAAATTGGCACAGATTTGAGCCGACTATAAATATGTTTGAGGTAGTCATTTTGGTCACCTGTCGCCTCATAATTAAAACCCTGAGTGAGTCATTGGTCTACTATAGATGATATATGAAGCTGTTCATTTTAAGCCTTTGGTCTACTTTATATGATATATGCAGCTACATGTTTTGAGCCTTTGGTCTACTTTAAATGATATCTGTAGCTGCTCATTTTGAGCCTTTGGTCTACTTCAGATGATAACTGTAGCTGCTCATTTTGAGCCTTTGGTCTGCTGCTTTTTTTAACGCAATTTTGCCCATTGTCACAATTTTGTCAAAAGCAGTCTAATGCAGAAGCTGACAAGTATCTTGGAAAGGGTGTATAACCTGCATCCGCAATAAAGCAGTAATTCATCTAGGGGGCTTTGTCTTTCAATAGTGTATGCTATTGAGAGTACTGAAATAAGCTTCTTTAAGGGTTAGTTTTCAACTTACCCCGAATATAGACACATTTTATCACCATGTTTTCAACGGATTTCTGTAATCATACTTTCATGTATTGAGAAATTCTATATTTACCATAGATGTTTTCGAAATTGGCTGCCGTAGATTGTGTTGTATGTTGGTAAGGTCTAATTCTTTGTTTCGTATATTGTTTTTAGATGTTGCTGTGGTTGTGATTATACTTATTCTTGCCATGAACTTTGGACTGATTGTTGCTGTTTACACTTTATGTCAAGGGGGAACATCTAGAGTCGGGAGCCAACAACCACATGGTGTTAGACAGAATGGTCCCAATGGACAGTATGTAAGTGGCCCTACTATAAACCCTTTCCCTCATACAATAAACCTGCAGCAGACAACTTTGAAAACATCTGGTCAAAATACAGGAACTCTCTACAGTTGGAGCAATTTCTCCTTTTGCAAGAATGTATTCAAAAGTCGTTTTCTACAGATGCGTCAGAAATCATCTGTATGTGGGAAAGGGTTATACGACGGAAAGTCTCAGAATCAGTAATATTTCCTTTTCCTTCAATGTTTTCATACTATCTTAGATACTATCATTTCACCAGATTTCTGCTCATTTTATAGTTCAACAAAATATGCAGTCAGTGAATGATTATATGAAATACTTATTAATTTAAATTGCGTTGAATTATTTTATTTCCGTTTTCCCTCGTACAGACAAATTTTGATACCTCTTAGAGACAAACTCAAAAACATTTTGAGAAAAGGGAAATATCACTTGCAAAGAAGGCGATAATTTTATTATGGTAATTTGTCTGCCAGAGAAATGTCAAAAGTGTTCTGTATGCAGCCTTTAACTTTCCTTTTTCAGTACAATCCAGTCCTAGATCAAATCCCAGTCGCACCTACATTAAAAAAAGCAATTGGTGTGATCAGTTTTACAAAAGAGTATCAACCAGGTCACAGACATCTTATTCAATCCGTGACAGACATTATGGGAGGAGGACATCAAATTGACGTCGAGTATCATGTGATCTTCACAGACCAAGATATTACAAATATTCCTCGCTGTAGTCTCATCGTCATTTGTGTGGAATATTCAGACAAGTAAGGACTATAGCTGCCTATTTAACGGTTTAAATGATGCCCAGGTGACAGGATTTTCTCAGTACTGTAACCTTTTGATATCTTGGCTAATTTATCTACATTATGTCTATGGCTCTTCAGAATAGGGACGGCCAGTGCAGGCCCTGTGTGTAAGCACATTTTCACTAAGGTTATCATCATTTACAAATGTAAAACAATGCCTTTTTGCCTAACTCGGTTTTTAATATTTCTGAAATGAGGACACTTTAACTGGTTTACCATGGAATCTCAGAATATAATTATACCCCCGACAAAAGTAGCTTGATGGGGGTATATTTGAGTCACCCTGTGGTCGGTTGGTCGGTTGTTTGGTCCGTTGCAATTTTCCTAGTCAGGAACATAACTTGTAAACTACTAGATGGAATTTAATTAAACTTCATAAGATGATAGAACGTAATTAGAGGAAGTGCAGTGTACAAGAACCATAACTCCAATTTAGCAAGTAATAACCCTTTGTTGTCTTTGTTTTTGGCAAACTTTTGTCCGGACAATACCTTTGAAATTACTGGATGGAATTTATTGAAACTTCATAATATGGTAAGGCTCGATGAGAGAAAGTACAGTGAACAAGAACTATAACTCTATTTGAGCTAATTACAGAGTTATTGCCCTTTCTTACATTTTTCTTGTCTGGAGCATTTCTTGAAAACTACTTTATGGAATTTAATAAAAATTCATTCAATGGTGAAGCACAATAAGAGGAAGTGCAGTATACAAGAACCATAATTATATTTTAGCAAATTACAGATTCATTGCGCTTTATTTTGTTTATGCCCCCGGAATCACCGATTCGGTGGGCATCTAGTTTTTGGCCTGTTTGTCTGTCTGTCTGTCTGCACGTCTGTCTGTCTGCACGAAAAAAACTTTAACCTTGACCACTACTTTTGAACCATAACAGGTACGGCTACCATATTTCACATGTGTATTCCTTGTGACATGACCTTTCTGTTAGTACCAAAATTGTTGACCTTGCGACCTTGACCTTTGACCTAGATGTTGCCATTCTCGAAAAAAACTTTAACCTTGGCCATTACTTTTGAACCATAACAGGTACGGCTACCATATTTCAGATGTGTATTTCTTGTGACATGACCTTTCTGTCAGTACCAACATTTTTGACCTTGCGACCTTGACCTGTGACCTAGATGTTGCCATTCTCGAAAAAAACTTTAACCTTGGCCATTACTTTTGAACCATAACAGGTACGGCTACCATATTTCACATGTGTATTCCTTGTGACATGACCTTTCTGTTAGTACCAACATTTTTGACCTTGCGACATTGACCTTTGACCTAGATGTTGCCATTCTCAAAAAAACCTTTAACCTTCACCACTACTTTTGAACCATAACAGGTAAGGCTACCATATTTCACATGTGTATACCTTGTGACATGACCTTTCTATCAGTACCAACATTTTTGACCTTGCGACATTGACCTTTGACCTAGATGTTGCCATTCTCGATACAAACTTTAACCTTGACGACTTCTTTTGAACCATAACAGGTACGGCTACCATATTTCACATGTGTATACTTTGTGACATGACCTTTCTGTCAGTACCAAATTTTTTATCTTGCGACCTTGACCTTTGACCTAGATATTGCCAATCCCGAAAAAAACTTTAACCTTGGCCATTACTTTTGAACCATAACAGGTACGGCTACCATATTTCAGATGTGTATTTCTTGTGACATGACCTTTCTGTCAGTACCAACATTTTTGACCTTGCGACCTTGACCTGTGACCTAGATGTTGCCATTCGGGGGCATCAGTGTTTCACAAACACATCTTGATGTAACTTTTTCTCATCCGGAATATAACTTTAAAACTACTTAAAGGAATTTTATAAAATTTCGTACAATGATAAAGCACACTGAGAGGAAGTCCATTGTGTGAGAACCATAACTCTATCTTCATTGATTACATAGTTATTGTCCTTTGTTATGTTTCTTGTCCCTCAGCATAACTGGAAAACTTATAGTATTTATTGATTGCCATGTGCACTGCACAACAATTAAAGATGCTTTATTTTCTAATTTAAACAAAGACAGTCCAAAGATGAACGAAGCAAGAATAACCCGATCCATAACAATGTCATTTTTAGGTGGGATTTCTCTACCATTTCCTATCAGGGTGAGGTTCAGGGGTATACATCACATTCAGTGGTAGCTCTTGTTAATGATAGCTGTCATATGTCATGTGTCTTGAAAAAAATCATGACAAGTCAGAAATGACTGAATCTGTCCATAAGGATGACACTATAGCCTTTTCCCAGATACAGACTCTTTTTTCTTTTGCCACAATATTTTCAACTTTTTATGCCCCCGGAATCACCGATTCGGTGGGCATCTAGTTTTTGGCCTGTCTGCACGTCTGCACGTCTGTCTGCACGTCTGTCTGTCTGTCTGCCTGTCTGCATGAAAAAAACTTTAACCTTGACCACTACTTTTGAACCATAACAAGTACGGCTACCATATTTCACATGTGTATTCCTTGTGACATGACCTTTCTGTCAGTACCAACATTTTTGACCTTGCGACCTTGACCTTTGACCTAGATATTGCCATTCTCGAAAAAACTTTAACCTTGACCATTACTTTTGAACCATAACAGGTACGGCTACCATATTTCACATGTGTATTCCTTGTGACATGACCTTTCTGTCAGTACCAACATTTTTGACCTTGCGACCCTGACCTTTGACCTAGATGTTGCCATTCTCGAAAAAAAGTTTAACCTTGACCACTACTTTTGAACCATAACAGGTAAGGCTACCATATTGCACATGTGTATTCCTTGTGACATGTCCTTTCTGTCAGTACCAACATTTTTGACCTTGCGACCTTGACCTTTGACCTAGATGTTGCCATTCTCGAAAAAAACTTTAACCTTGACCACCACTTTTGAACCATAACAGGTAAGGCTACCATATTTCACATGTGTATTCCTTGTGACATGACCTTTCTGTCAGTACCAACATTTTTGACCTTGTGACCTTGACCTTTGACCTAGATGTTGCCATTCTCGAAAAAAACTTTAACCTTGACCACTTCTTTTGAACCATAACAGGTACGGCTACCATATTTCACATGTGTATTCCTTCTGACATGACCTTTCTGTCAGTACCAACATTTTTGACCTTGCGACCTTGACCTTTGACCTAGATGTTGCCATTCGGGGGCATCAGTGTTTCACAAACACATCTTGTTTTAATAATTAAACTAACATTTATATAGACTTTCCATACTTTAAGCTAGATTTCAAAGTCGTCTGCTGCAGATTGGTTGTATATGGAAAACGGTTATTGGAAATACGATTTACTTTACATGGGATGCGTGACATAAACAAAAAAATGTGTTGCCTCCAGGAAAGAAACACATCAACCTGCATATCCATGTGGTCTGATCTGGATCTTGCCTGTTCGCCACCTTATCATAAAACCCTCCCAAGACCAATTATCAAAAATTTGAATACGGTAAAACATGTGCTTAAGACAACATTGGAATAGAGATTCCCTGTCTATAGCATCACAATTTTAGTTTCCTATTTACTCATTTTCTGCATTAAAGACCACCTGTGAACAAAGCTCATGTTGTTGTGTTCCCATGGGTCGTCTTTATACACAGGTTTCACTGTATATGCAAGTTTTCAATTTGATCGTTAATTCCATTCATGTCAATATCTCTGAATGTCTGTTTTCGCATGGCTTTGCTAAATTTGATAAAAATTCCAACCCTGAAATGTGAATACACTAGAACATACCATAACCTTAACCCTTTCCAACATGCAGACACATTTTAGAATGTTGTTGTGTTCCCATGGGTCGTCTTTATACACGGGTTTCACTGTATATGCAAGTTTTTAATTTGATCGTTAATTCCATTCATGTCAATATCTCTGAATGTCTGTTTTCGCATGGCTTTGCTAAATTTTATAAAAATTCCCAAACCTGAAATGTGAATATACTAGAACATACCATAACCTTAACCCTTTCCAACATGCAGACACATTTTAGAAAAAGGTTTAGGCAAACAAGAATTGCTGAAAATGAGCAATTTATCCCTATGCCACAATGTTTTTAACTCTGTTGAGTAATTATATGTTTATTGAAAGAGATTCATCATATTATTGGCCTGGGGCTTAAGCCCCTGGTCATAGTAGTAAAACCATATTTTCGGATTTGGCAGCCTCAATTGCTGTTCACACCCAACGACGCAATTTACAGTGAGACTGCGCGAGAAAAATAGTTCACCATGGATTCAATAAAACTGCATTTAAAAAGTTAAGATCTCCCAAAGAAAAGATCATTATAATGTTGTTGGAACATCAGTGGAAAACTTAATACGTGAGTACTCCAATATAAGTTTAACAAATGCTTTAGATATTAATGCGCCGAGAGGTTAAATATGGAGAACATTCAGAACGGAAAAGTACACAGACGTCGCGTGGCAAATGCAGTGGCGGATTTTCCAGGGGCCCGTAGGCCCTGTGCGACGAAAAATTAATGATGAACAAATAAGTGACGTGACAAATGCAGTGGCGGATAAAGCGGGGGCCCGTAGGGCCCGTGCAACCCCCCCCCCCCCCCCCCCCCGAAGCAATTTATTTATTTAATATAAACTTTAAAAAAATAATACCCTGATTAATCTCCAGTCCGTTTCCAGTCCTTATCATGTCACCAGTACTGAAACAGTAGGCGTTTCAGGAAG
This sequence comes from Serripes groenlandicus, assembly GCA_031761405.1. Classification (NCBI taxonomy): domain Eukaryota; kingdom Metazoa; phylum Mollusca; class Bivalvia; order Cardiida; family Cardiidae; genus Serripes; species Serripes groenlandicus. Next base: position 97,602,065 of record JASEVX010000003.1, read on the forward strand.
CTGCAGCTATTGGTGAATTCGTCGGCATAATACCTACTATACTGGTTTATGAAGTCGACAGACACGCCGAAACAACTACCCCGATGATACTCCGGAGTGATATTATAAGCCTGTTATCCAATCCTTGGATCATCTGCTCCAAGAATTCCTCAAACGATTTACCTGACTTCAGCAGCGGGCTATTACGACATTTGTACTGTTCCAGCAAGTTGATATAGCACTTTACGACGAGTCTGTAAACTTTATACGGGAAGACCTGCCATCGGACGATACACTCCAGGTGTAAATCGAGTGCTGTAGTAATATATGGGGTGGTGTATCAGCCTTATCTTACCGACCAGTCAACCTTTGACGACTTGATTAAGAAAGTCAAGCGATCCGAATGTCCACACAATTCGTTTGATAGCGATCACACTTTTTGTTGGCAAGTTGTGAGTTCGAAGAAAGAATTTCAACTATTGGCCTCGTGAGGTCCGAATGAAGATCATCAACGGCGATGAAAATGCTTACAGGAATGTGCCTTATGTCTGCACATAGGGATATGGATATCAACATTATTGTTTTCAAAAGTCTTCTGTTTCAGATTTATATTGTTTTCAAAAACATATTCATGAAATTAAATTGTAGCCTACATAGTATCACTTAAACCCCACCTTCAATTACCTTGCGATAGGTTTGCTAGTTGTTTGCGGAGAATTTCTAGGCATTTTCGGTCGGAACCCTTCGGGGCTCCTCGCGGGCATCGACTCACATTAACCTCGGACTTACAACCTCAATGCAAACTGATCGCACATTAATCAGTTGATGCCTGGCCGATGTCCGGCCGGGCTTCACACATATCGTGCGAGCGCCGGGCCAAATTCGCCGCTCAGAGCCCAGCCAGTAATAGGGCAGACATTGACCGTGGACAGGTCGGCGTCTAGCTGACTACCCACTGTGGCTCGCAGGTTATAAAAGCCGGCTCATCGCATCATTTATCAGATCCAGTCGCGCTCTTCACAGAAAGTAACAAGTTAACACACAGTTTATCACAAAAGTGTCAAGAGTAACAGTACTACAAGATACCCTAGAAAAGAAGGGAGGACTGAAGGAGAAGGAGAGTGCAGTACCTACAAGAGAGGGAGACTGGCAGCAAAATGAGACCATGCCTCTCTTCTTCAGCCACCAATGCACCAATAACTAAGTTGTAGCGGTAGCGTGCAAACGCAAACCTCTCCATCAACCGGGCGGCTCGATCGCGGTGTGCATGTGCCCGAAAGCGATGTTTAAGTATCAACGGAATTCTCGTCAGAATGTTTGTCAAGTTCGAATATGGGTCATATTGGGTCAGAACTAGGTCAAAAAAAAAGTCACAATGCCAAATGAATGAAAATCTCGATAACACGCTGGAGGTTGCATTTTGAATCTTTGTCAGAATAAATTTCTTGATGAGTTTTGCATTATTCAAACACTTTCTACCAGTCTAGTACATGGTTTAGATTTAACATTGACATATTGCTCAATATAATAAGGCAGAAACTTCAAAATATTCTGCCTAAAACTGCTGTCAAATTTTCCTTTGATTCTTCATGTCTTAAATGTGTATACGTGTGAGCTCTTGCACTCAGGTGAGCGATATTGCCCACAAGGTCCTCCTCTTTTCAAATTGGCAGTTTCATATTATTTACTGTTTTTGATTTGATCTTTCAACTTCTTAACTGCAATGAGGGACATTAATGATAATTATATTATCTCCCTTGTCAGATGAAGACCAAGGAAAACCAAATAGTTGGAAGGTCCTTTCAGTTGGAATCCTTTGTCTTTATCGCTATTTCGCAATGAGATATTGCAATTACTCTGTACACATTAATCATAACTGTTAATTAAAGTGATGATTCAAAAGAGAACATTTACATAGCAGTGTTAAAGAAAACAAATTTGGAATTACTAATCAATCTAATAACAGTTGGCCAAGAAAATGCAATTATAAGTGCACCATTCAGTGCAAAGAAACCAATGATAATCAAAGCGCTGAAAGCGCTGATGGTATAGGGGGCATATGTAAGTTGAAAACATATGGCATAGATCATATGGACAAACATTGTTGAAACAATGAAACAATGACCTTTAAACAAACCAAATCAAAAATGTTTGAAGCAACACATATTGCCTGCCAATAACATATACCTCATTTGTCAAAAGTTTTACCCTTTTCTTGTATAAACAAAATATCGAAGGACAAAAGATTGACAAAAAAAAACCGAGCAGCTACCCTTAATTAAAATAGTTCTAGTTCAGAAATCACTAAAGATCCACAATGTATATTGTAATCATGCTGATAAATGAAAGACGATCGAAAGCATGATAGTTATGTTTCTTTTGCACTGCACAATTGCAGCTCTGAGTTTCCTATACACGAAGTCTTAAATTGATATATTGGACATATATTGAGACAATAACCGAAGAAATGAAAAGATTGAGTTAACACCTAAAAAACAGATTAGATTTGACGAAGTACAAATCTTGGGGAAGCACTCATTAACGAAAAAGGGAATTTCACGGAACGCATGTGTTGCATATAATAAGGGAGAACATTGAAAGACAAAAATATACACACTCCAAACGCAGCATGCTAAATTTATGGTAATGGTGCACTGCAAATCTGTAGGTCATAAGTTACCTACAAACCAAGTTTGAAATTGATACAATGAAAGTTAATTGAGACAATCGCTGAACTAAATAAGGAAAAATGGAGATAACTGAAAAAACAGACCAGAGTTATGTACCTAGTACTTTGCCGTTCTCCTGATCACACGGGTATAATTGTGACCACTTTGAAATAAATCTGCCATACAGAAACAACGTGTTAACCAATACATGCAATCCATGACGGACGGACGAATGCACATTCAGGCAGACAGCCGGCCGGACGCCGGATTATACCTCCAAGCTTTACAGACGGAGACAACTCAAGTATTGATTACAGAAGACTGGTTCGATGCGTCAAAACACGTCAGCTTATATTATGGTATTTGTAAAGTATTTGCAATTTAATTGTATCTCCGAAACGGGACCGGACCGTCAAGGTTAATTTTCAAAAACCTATTTAGACTACATTTCTAGTTTATTTGTCAACAGATACATCTAGGACTATATTACACGTTGATGAACGTTGAGTCTTAAATTAACGCAAATGCATATACATTATAATTTTAGTCCCAAAATCGCTAGAAGCTTCTCAATAATAAAATAAATAATGACCTTGCGGTTATAACTCGGATGTGTTGGCAAATTCGGCCAAATTTCTTTCCGACGAAAGTCAATGCGACATGCGTCATTCGTCTTTCACCAATGGCTAAGTATATGTGGAAACGCAGCCAGTTGCTTGGGAAGATTGTTGTGAGGAGTACTGGTTTGAGAAAACCAGGAAATACATTTGTAGGTGAACTGGCCGCCGTGATATGACTGAAGAAATGTTAAAAACGGCGTTAAATCCCAATCAATCAATGTTGAAATTAACTTATCTATAATTTGTAGATTTAATTTCTATGTCCTAGTAGGGTCTACATACAGCGACACATGAGAATATTCAACACAAAACGCGACCTGTTTTACCAACAATTCCCCAGTAGCGGTGAGACCGTTTGTAACATTATTTCATGGCATGTATACACAGTAGGACCTCTCTCTTTGGACGAATTATGTTGTAACAAGTTTGTTTACAGTATTCCTTAACCTTGACCACATAGACTAAATATACAGCAAACAACATTGAACTAAGGCATAACTATTGACCTGAATTAATAAAATTATGATTTTGAATAGTGATGAAAACATTGTGGAAAAAGACAAACTTGTTGATTATCATTCATCTGTTAAGGTTAGTCAGATGTGTCTAAAAGGGGCAAAGGTTAAAATAATAACTGTAGCCAAATGTTTTCGTTATCTAGGTTATAGAAACAAATTGATTCATGTTTCAAATCATTGTTTGAAAGGGAGGAATTGCTCATTGTCAGCAATTGCTCCGTTTGCAAATATACTATCAACATTTGTTTGTAACTAAGTAGCTATAACGGGAACGGTTCAACCCTTTCCCGCTTAAAGTCGCTTTTTGACGCATGTGCAGCAGACGGCTGCAGAATTGTTTATCATGACCCATTTCCTCTTTTTCCACAAAGGTTTCAACTATGTATTTTTCCCCTTGATGTAAGGCAAAATTGCTTGTAATCATTCATCTCTAGCATGTTATTCAAAATGTGTCCGGAAGGGAGAAAGAGGGAAAGAACGTCCATAGTAAAACGTTTAAATATGAAAAGAATTAATTTGAAACGTGTTTGAAAGCATTGTGTGAAAAGGAGGAATTGCTCATTGTCAGCAATAGCTCCATTTTCAACAATATTTTTTAAATATTCGAACTGTTATAGTATCACGGAAAGGGTTCCGCTTCCATGGGAAGGATGTAACCATTTTCCGCCTACAGACGCTTACAGACGCATGTGCAGCAGACGACAATCGAAAACATTGTGACAAAAGGGGAAATTGCTTTTCGTAGGCAATTTCTACTTTTGCCACAATGGTTTTAACTCCTTTCAATAATTGTATTTACAGTGCTTTGCACATTTCTCTATAAGTCGACTGTTGTAAACTAATGGGGTCACAGAACGGTCGACGTTACCTCACACTACTGACATTGAGGTCAACCATAGTTCAGAGTGAGTTTCATTCATAGAAACTATTTTGTCTCATAAATTTATGCAAGCGGAGGGTTTCGTGATTCGGTCGAACCAATGAAATCGTTGAAAAGGCAAATTATAACCAATCAAAACTCGATTTTGGTGTAGGTATACACATGTGGACTGCGGTTGCAGCTTTAATCCGACTTTTCGAAAGCAGCTTCGCTATGAGATAGTGGCGAAACGCCCCTATCCCAAAAACAGAGGAAACCAAATGATAGGACCTAGCTAGATGTAGAGAGTATTAAAGGGAGATAACTGACCAATGTCTCCAATTGTTACTTCTTAACTGCAATTGTTATTTCCTTTCATATTTTCCCTACTTATCCAACCTTCCTGCAGCCCCCAGGCCGTCAGCACTTCAGTGCTTTGATTTTTTTTACGTCACAGTCGTTTGATGTAGATTTGTTATATTTAATATTTCAGCCAAATAATTTATGTGGACAGAGGAAAAGTTTGATTTTGTTAATAGATGAAAACTTTGTGAGAAGAGAAAAAATGGCAGGTTTTGAGCAATTTCTGTTTGTCAAACAATTTATTTTGTATGGTGATTTACGCCACTTTCAACCCATCTTCAGTTATATCATATCGAGAAAGGCCATTACTACAATTTAAAGAATTTGGTAAGACCGGGCTAGGGATCGAATCCGTGACCTCCCGCACCCAAGGCGAAAGCTATAGCACTACATTGTCCATTGTTTTCTAAACTTGTCTGCTGCATAAGGAATCGGAAGCTGTCTTTGTCATTTAAAGGGTCTTGAAATGTGATACAGATGACTTTGGATGCCTTCGCAGCAAATGACATTTGAAATGATCGCTGGAAGCAGAGAAATTGCTGCTAAAAATACACAATTATTTCCTCTTTTTAGGCAATATTTTAAACTCTGTATCAAAATAATTCCTACAATTTTCCGACCATCCGTAACCTTTTTTTTTTTTTTTTTTTTTTAAACCAAATGAATCTTAAATAGGATATTACATGCATCACAAAGTCAGTCCATGGTTCATCATTATGAGGAAACCAAATGTAAATGTTTACATGAAATGCTTTGTTTGATGTTTGACTTGTTTTCCAGAGATCTGATTATCGAGGAGAGTGGTCTGGGCGATTGTAACAAAACAACACTGGCAGCGGCGCAGAAAATAAAAGGTTAGGCAATATATTTGTGTACTGATTATCCAATGATATACTAGTATAACCCTTTCTCACATTCAACAAATATGCAGGAGAATCGAGGAGAATCTCTAGAAATGAGATAAAACCATGTAGCCAAAGAAAAAACTGCTTATTATTAGTTTCTCCTTTTGCCATTATGTTTTCAAAAGTTGACTGTTACAGATTCGTGAAAATGTTTAGATTCGTCTGCAAAGGAATGTATTATAGAAAGCGTAAAAATTACCCCATCTCTTTCCCACTTGCAGACGCATTTTAACGCAATAGCAAACGCAATAGCAGCAGACGGCTTTTGAAAACATTGTGGCCGAAGTTGAAATTGCTCATAATGAGCAATTTCTCCTTTGGCCACAATGTTTTCAACTTTATTTAACAATTAAGCTATCTTTTTTTTTTGAGATTGTTCAGGTTGTTGTCACTAGATAGAAACTGTTTATTGGTTCATTCACAGAAACAAACAAATGCTATATTTACTTGATGACAAAATTATCAATATGACAATTAACCCTTTCCCACATGCAACAAATCTGCATCAGACAACTTTGAAAACATTGTGACAAAAAATAAGGAAATTCTCTTTAAAGTAAATAAGATTATTAAGAGAAATTTGAAACATTTTGTCAAAAGGATAAATTGCTCTCTCCTTTTGCAACAATGTTTTCAATAGTCGTCTGCTGTAGAGGCATCAGAAATCCTTTGTATTTTGGAAACTTTTAAACAATGTTTTGTGTCCTCAATTTGAAAGTGACGTCATCAAAGCATGTGGGAAGGTGAGATATAGTTCTACACAGTATCTCGCCGAGCCTCGGTAGCTCAGTCGGTAGTAACGCGGGCTGTTAATACAGGAGTTGTGAGTTCGAATCCTAGCTCGGCCAACATTCTTTCCAAATTTTAACAAATTTCACTGTGACAAGCGTCATTTGTCTTTCACCAATGGACTAACAGTCTATGTGGAAAAGCAGCCAGTTGCTAGGAAAGTATATTGTGTGGGTTACTGGTGCGAGAAAGCTAGGAAACACATGGGTAGGTAAACTGGCCGCCGTGATATCACTGATTTTTTTTAAAATCGGCGTTAAGCCCTAATCAATAAACAAATCACAGTTGTTCACTACTTACATGCAGAATTAAACTTAATTTAAGTTATGTTATCTGAAGAAAACAATGACAAATTTCCAATGAAAATTGATCTTCCAACCTTTCCCACATACAGACGCTTTCTGACGCCTCTGCAGCAGACGACAGTGTGGCAAAAGGAGTAATTGCTCATACTGCTTAATTTCTCTCTTTGCCTCAGTGTTTCCTACTTTATTCAATAAGTGTTCTTTCATTTATAGAATTTCCGACTAGATGTTGTTAAAGTCATCTGCTGCAGATTTGTTGTATGTCGGAAAGGGTTAATGCAATCGAATAAGTATTTGGGGATAACGAGTAATTGTTTATCATGATTAATTGAAACGTGCTCTGAGAGAATTTATTTCTGACAAGTGTAGACCTGGATCAAGCTGTACGTCCTTATTGTTGATTGGATTCTAGTAACAGTTGGTTTCTGTTGATAATATAGTATGGATAGACTGACACGATCTTTGTCTGCACCTGTCACAAATATCCAGAGTTAGATTTTACTGGAGCTTGGGTCACTATGTTTGATGCTGAGTAAACTATTTCCCACATACAGACGCTTTTTGACGCCTGTGCAGCAGACAACATTTGATAAACAGCGTGGTTTTTGTCTAGATATGTAAATCGTCGTCTGCCGCAGATTTGTTGTTATTGAAAATAGGTGAATATAATGTCGTAAAAGTAGAAAATGCTGATGCCTCTTGCAACAATGTTTTCAAATGTCGTTTTGAATTTGAAAACTTTTAGGCGAAATTTGGAAAATCTCTATAAATGAAAGAATAATTATTAAAAAGAATTGAAAACATTGTGGTCGTCTGCATGTTTTTTGTTTTTATTTCAAATTCCCCAACAGAAACCCATATGTATTTTCACATGATGATTTATTGTATTTCAGCAATACCGGTTATAGTTTATTGCAAAGACCTAAGTTCTCAAATGCTACAACCAGACAGACTCTTTAATAAGAGAATCCGATGTGCAACTAATCAGAAAGAACTAATCCCTTTAAGTGTTAATAACAGATTCTTTAGTGTAAAGGACGACTTTTCTAAGAATCAAAAAATTGCCTTTCAGAAGCTTATAGTAGATAATGTTTTGTAATCAAAGTGCCGAAGGTACTTTAGTGGCGATTGTGTACAAAATCCTGCAAAGTGTACCTCGATGTAGGCCTTGCAATTTGAAACAAAATTACTATTTCACCCATTTGTGGAGAACGAATGACGCTAGCCACAACAACATTTGTCAATTATCGGAGAGAATGAATAGCCATGCCGGGATTCGACCTATGACCCCCAAGCCCAATGGAATGATGGCCCTTGTCGTTACCGAATGAGCTATCGCGGCTCGGCAGGTGACATTTTAGAATTTTTTTTTAGAACACCCTAGAAACTGCTATTCATTCTTTCTGATGATTGACAAAACTCAGTGTGACTAGTGTCATTTGTCTTTCACCAATCGGCTAAAATAGTCTATATGGGAAGGTAGCTAGTTGTCTGGGAGTTGGGGAGTACTCGTGCGAGAAGGCCTGGTAACACTCGTTAAGTGAACTTTTTGCTGTGATATGACTGAAATATCGTTGAAAACGACCGTAAATCCCCAATCAATTAATTAATTGTAAGGCCTACCCTAAAAGTCAAGAGATTCACAATCCTAAATAAAACAGACGACGAAAGGTTTTTGTTTAAGCACAATCTGCTAATGACAAGATGCCGGCGGGTTACATTTCGAGTCTTAGACATTGAACCGTATCATCAACATTGAGCTAGAGGTTAAATCTTGCACACGGCGCAAGGTCTCAAGATTTCTTTATCAATTTTGTATTCGATCTAGAATTACGAATTGATATTTGACGTTAAACGGATGACGTCACTTAAGTTTTACAATAATTTACAAGTATACTGAAGTGATAACGAAACACATTAACATGTTTTTATTGATTCTATTGATAGAAAGGCATACATTGTATCTACTTTTTTTACTTGAGTATAAACAACTTTTCCCTTTTAGTAAACTTGCAAAAAACCAAATCTTATTTAACAGTATCTGATACGTCCCAGGTATCTGGTATCGCACCGCTGTTACAGCTCTTAATCTTCTGTGCATGGAGTTTATTGGTGTATTGGTCCTCTTCATTGGACTATTTTCCCGTTCTGCCAACAGGGCAGTTATTGAATGACCAACAGTAGCGAAGGTACACTGGCGAAGCATTTTCCACGTACCGGTGAACAAGAACGTGGACTCTTCCGTGAAAGAGACACTGTCCATGCCTCCTTGTTAATCGTTTTGGAGCATGTGCCGACACCGAAGTCATGTGGCACATTTCTCGTGTAGACAAACAATCATATGGAAAATCTCCCTAAATGAAAACATACCTTTTGAATACAGTTGAAAACATTGTGTCAAATGAAGAAATTGCTGGCTTTGAGCAATTTCTTCTTTCGTCACAAAGTTTTCAAAAGTCGTCTGCTACAGAGGCATCTGAAAGCATCTATATGTGGGAAAGGGTTAATATTTCAATCTGAATTACTGAAGACAAAATTCATTAGGTAGTTTGTAGCACAATAGTATATGTATTGCTTTTTATGTTTTTGTTTGTTTAGAGTGTTTATGCCACTTTCAACAGCTAATTTCATTTTGCAACTAAGAAGAAAAATGATGTTGGTTCCAAACCTTATATTTATATCGAGATAAAAATAGATAAGGTATGAAACCAACATCATCCTACCTGCTGGAGCCCAAGAGTTGCTTTGACTTCAATTGTTCAGACCCATTTAGCCGGCTCTTATTGTTTAAGCAAGGGTCAGACTGTGATGCCATTCTTATTGGGTGCCCCCAGCCACAGGGGCGTGCTTTTTAGCTCACCTGTGCACGAAGTGCTCAAGGTGAGTTATTGTGATGTCCTTCTGTCCGGCGACCGTCGTCCATCGTCCGTCAAGTTTTTCTCCTCAGTAACCAGTGGGTCAATTGGGATGAAACTTCACAGGAAGCAACCTCACATTAACCTCACCAGAATTCCTTCAAATTTTTGGGATGCAAGAAATATTCCTTGGATGACCCTCTATCAGATTCCTTCAAGCCATATTGATTGGTCGAAAAAACATGGCCGCCAGAGGGCGGGGCTATTTTGCCTTATATGGCTATAGTGAAAACTTAAAAAATCTTCTCCTCTGAAAGTGTCAGGCCGATTTTCAAATAATGTTGTAGAAATGTTCCTTATGTGAACCTCTATCAGATTCCTTGAAGCCATGTTGATTTGTCAAAAACTATGGCCGCAAGGGGACGGGGCTTATATGGCTAAAGTGAAAATAAATAAATCAGGTGAGCGATCCAGGGCCATCATGGCCCTCTTGTTTGTAAATATGTATACTTTGTAGCCTGTCAAAATAACACATTTATGGAGTCAAACTGTCTTTAGAATGACAGTTAACCCCCTTTCCACTTACAACATATCGGCATCAGACTTCTTAAAAACATCTAGGATAAAATATGGAAAATCTGTATAAATGAAAGTACAAGTACAGTGTTGAAATCATTATAGCAAAAAGATAAATTACTCATCATGAGAAATGTCTTCTTTTGAGAACATCGTTTTCTAAATGTTGCTTACTGAGAGCTTTAGAATGTTTCTGCAAGTGGAAAAAGGTTAATATTTTCCTGAATATGTTGAAGAAATAAATGAAAATCTAGACAATAGAAATGTTTGTTTCCCTTTTAATTCCTTTTAATTTCTATATAATATGACAAACGAAAACTTTGTCTGGGCTATTTCTCCGCAATTACTGACTTGAATTCAATGAAACTTTATGGAAAGCTTCACTTAAAGAGGATATGGGCATATTATCACCATTCATGTGTCCTAGCTATACTTCGGGGAATAAACATCGGTTCCAACAATATCGTGTTTAACCCTTTCCAAAATACAACAAATTTGCAGCAGACGACTTCGAAAACATACTCGCAAAAACATGGAATTTCTTTTTAAATGTATAATTATAAAAAATAGTTGAAACATTCTGGCAAATTGTGAATTTGCTCAACATAAGCAAATTCTCCATTTGCCAGAATGTTTTCAAAAGTTGTCTGCTACAGAGGCGTCAGAAAGGCTCTTTACTTGAGTAAAGGGTTAAACCTTTTCACAATTACCCTCTGGTTGGTTTTTACAGCAGCATGACTCAAAATGAAGATGTGTACACATTGTATTGGCAATGTTATTAAAACCAGACCTTATCTCGCCGCTAGTATAAGATCTGATGTCTACCCCATACAGGCCGGCTAAGAGTGACAATGACAATTGTCCTTTCTAATCGTTCGGTATAAAACAGGTGAGATTTATAACTCATAAATAAAATGAGATAGAAAATCGTGATTTTTGAGTTTTACAATGATATACGAGAACCGAGTCTTAGTTGTATCATGCAATTTCATTGATTAAAAAAACCAACACCAAGTGCTCATGTGTATTAGAATTTACATAAAGCAAAGTAAATTGATCTGATTTATATTGATTGATTGATTGATTGGTTGGGGTTTAACACCTTTTCAACAATTATTCAGTCATTTCAGCTATAATTAAGGTGCATAATTATTTCGTTTGCTTAAATTCTTATTTGCTATAAAAACCCTATGTTGTGTGTCAGTGAGACAATACTTTTTAGTACCGTGCCACAACATAAGGTTGAAAACATTGTGACAAAAGAAGAACTTTCAAGAATGGTGTTTGTTCTTTTCTTTTAAGATTACCCTCATAAGACAAATCTGCAGTAGACAAATAAAAAAAGAAATTCAAGGCAAAGATATGGAAAATCTCTATAAATTCATGCAATGTTAAAAACATGGTTGAAATTTACTCGTTCTTCTTTTGCCACAATGTTTTCAGAAGTCTTTCTGATGCAGACTTGTCAAAATATTTCTGAATATTGTTTGAATGGGTAAATGCTATATAATAACGAGCATAGCTCGTTTTGCACGATTTGAGGTTACCTTTAATTAGGGGGAAATTATAATATTCAGTATGAGAAAGATTTTACTGTACATTTTCTATGGCCCAGCTCGTGACATTCACATAAAAAATACATAGAACAAAGCAGGGAACCATGGCCAACATTTTATAATATCCACATCACGTCATATCAAGCTGGTACCCGAGATAACTGGCGCAACTATTTAGTTTACGGTGTCATGGAACGGGTATTTCAGTTACTTTCCTTGTTGGTCATTTTATTTCAGGTTTTATCATTCCGTTTCATAGAAAGCTTCTGTAAATCAAGATCGTCATTTATTGATTAAATCTGTTAATTATACCATCTTTACCGAGAGACACATCATGTAAGTGCTTGGATGTGATTTCGGAATATAAAGTTGTTTCATTGCAATTATAGATGTATATACATTTCCTGTATTTTGAATACAGACCGCTTTGAAATATGCAAAATAATTAATCACTAAGACGCTTATTAAAATGTTGATTATATATGTGCACAGTGATAGGTCTAAAAGCATCGATTAATAGATCACGTGGGGTATTGCTATATAGGCTCGGGTTCCTAGTATATTAGTCAGTCAGCAAGAACATATCTCCAAGCCTCAATCGGCAACGTACAATTTTGAGAAGTGTATGAGTGAGAACTAGTAGGGATCCCTCGGAGTTGCAGCTTAGGCTCAGAATTGAAGGATTCTCTACAACATACCATTGTCATCTTGGATCATACAGGCCAGTGAATGGTTGATTTATGGTTCCAGACCATACAGTGGTTGCCAACTACCTGTTCTGTCTTATTGAAGGTATCAGGCTGATACAGTTTGTATCAGCCATATACAGCGCCAGACAGCTTGTATTGGTTTAAACCCGTTGGTGTACTTCGTCACAGCAGTACACGTGACAGGAGAAATGGCTCATGATGAGTAATTTCAACTTTTGTCACAATGATTTCCACTCTACTCAATTATCAAACTTTCATTTACATGTAGACACATGACTTTTGAAAACATTGTGGCAAAAGGAGAAATTGGTCCAAATTAGAAATTTCTACTTTTGCCGCAATGTTTTCAAAACTCATGTGTCTACATGTGGAAAGGAGTTAAACGTCCAATCATGAGTTAAACACCTTATCCAATAATAAAAAAAAAGATTGCTTGGTACTTTAATCCCAGTATTTCAGGGACCAATGCCATTCTTAGCAGCCAGGTAGCATGTACTGGTGATATTTGAGATTGAAAGACAAGTTTGAGTAGCAGAAAACCCTAAATGCAATAGCCTTTAATCTGAGGCACTAATAACTTGAAAAGCAGAAACAGAATATATGGACAAATTGTTGTAAAACCCTTCCTTTCAATATAAAATTACGATGTTTTTTTAGAGTGATCTATGAAAACCTCTCACTGGAAAAATCAAAAGTATGAGTTAAACACAGAGTTAAAAACATTGCGGTAATAGAAGAAATGACTTGCTTTAAGCATTTTTTTCAGTTGGAAAAAATGTTTTCAAAGTCAACTTATGCGAGAGGCATTCCAGGTTGTCTATATAAGGGAAACGGTTATAAATACTGCAGTCTTTCAAACCCGAAGGTCCTTAAGAGACATCATGGCAAGTTCAGGTTTTCTTTCTGTCAACTGCAAGTTGGCTTTTGTGAACAGAACAGTTCCAGATCAGCCTGTGCATCCACACAAGCTTGTTAGAAAGTTCTGTCAACTTTTGTAGATTCTGATATATGTGTCACTCAGTAACTATTTAAGTCACCTACAGACAATAGTACAGTCATTAACTTATGCCTAGTAAAATTGAGTTGAGTTATAAAACATGAATGCTGGATGTGTTACAAGTTCTAGGGATGGCAACGAATACCAAAATTAGTATTCGAATATTCGATCACAAGATATTCGAATATTCGACCCATTTGCGCATGCTTACCAAACAAAGACTTTTTTAATTCTTTATTTGTCCAGTGTACTCTCATTTGACGTTTCCGTTACACCGATGAATTCGTATGAAAAAATACGTTGGTAAAGTGCGCAGATTTTAACTAATTGATCCCATTCTTAATGTATTGTTCGAAACATTTAGCTCTGATTACCCTGTTTACAACTGAGGTTTAATCTTTCTCTTGCTGCATATAACTGAACTATTGTTGAAATGCTGTTGTAAATGACATATTGATGTTTGTTTCTTTTGCTCGGTAGTTACAGAAGGGTTATCTATGTATCTAGATGGATGTTTGTTTTGTAGATTATTGCGGAGGTTGTTTGGGGTAGGACAGCTCCGCCTTACACAGAGTACATGATGCTATTTTCTCAGATCGGCGGATATACTTCCAAACTATATACGGCGTAACAGGCATTGTTGAAATCAAATATTACGTACTAATGTCAAGATATTTCAAAACTGATGTGGCTATGCAGATCGAATTTTCGAGTATTTATGAACAAAATGAATAGCAACAATTATCTGCAAATAAAAGGTTTTATTTGCAAAGTTTGATACTTGTTACATATCTGCATGTTCGAAATTACCAATCAAGGCTTCTGTTATTATACAAAATGTGAAATACAACGCTACTTAATTATTTACAGTTTGTTTATCAAAACAATTAACGAAACCGGATAATAACACCTCAAATATTGTCTGATTGATGCCTCATTCTAAAAAGCGGTAACTACATAGAATCAACTGTGAAGTTACGATGTTTTGGAACGAAAACATCTGTATTATATCGATCACACTTATAGCCTAAAGCAGGGATTATCAGTTTGACATGTTATACACTATATTGACACTTTATAAACAATGCGTAAAATAGACCATCGATAACCCTTTACCTACAGTTTATGAAAAAAATAAACAAGTAGAAATTAAATTTTTATTTTTTAGTGTTGAAAATCCTGATTTCATCGAATATTCGAACCATGATATAGTATTCGAATATTCTACCGTATGATCGAATATTCGAATATTCGAATATTCGTTGCCATCCATAGAACTTACAACCTTACTTAATTAACCCTTTCTCACATACAGATGCCTCCGGATGCCTCTGCAACGGACAACTTTTGAAAACATTGTAGCAAAAGGAGAAATTGGTCGTAATGTATACAGCATAGTTTTGCCAATATGCTTTTAAAATCGTCTGCTGCAGATCTGTTGTATGTGGGGAAAGGGATAATATTTTAAGTATATATCATAGTGCGGAGTATGGTTGGTGGAATTCAAACCTGCAGGTCTCTAGATAAGTAGAATATTTTACACTCTCAAATACTTATATGACCCTCACACCCTATGTTATGGGTACTCAAAAGAATCGTCTCAGTGAGACGATTCTTATGAGTACCCACAACATAAAATTTAGTCATGAGATATATAGTCGGGAAAAGACCAGTTTACTCCTCCTTATCTAGTCCCCTGAGCCTGGATAAGTAACTGACGAGTGGTACTCCAACAGTATATTCCTCTTCTACAAGATAATGCGTAGGTTGATGGGATGATGGCCTGACTGATTCCATGTGGAGTATTGATATACCCCGTATAGACTGCAACAGAACGACTTCTGAAAACATTGTTGCAAAAGAAGAACGAGCAAATTTCTACTTTTCCACCATTTTTTTTAACATTGCATGAATTTATAGAGATTTTCCATAACTTTGCCTGTATTTTATTTTTTATTTGCCTGTTAAATGGTTCTGAACAATTGAAGTCAATGCAACTCTTCACTCCGAGCAGGTGGTATGGTATTGGTTTGATACAGTATATATTTTTATCTCGATATAAATATAAGGTTTGGAACCAATATCATTTTTCCTATCAGTTGCAATATGAAATTAGCTGTTGAAAGCGGCATAACAACTCAAAACAAATAAAAACCAAAACAAGCAATACATGTACTAACTATTGTGCTACAAACTAGCTACTGACTTTTGTCTTCAGTACTTCAGATAAAAATATTAATCCTTTACCACATATAGAGGCTTTCTGATGCCTCTGTAGAAGACGACTTTTGAAAACTTTGTGAGGAAAGAAGATTATTTTTCAAGTTTACTCAAAGGGAAAAGTTCTTTATACTCAGATAAAAAATGTAGATACAATTTATGACTTTATAGTTTGAATCAATAAAAACATGTTAATGTGTTTCGTTATCACTTCAGTATACTTTGAAAATGTATTGTAAAACTTTATTACAGGTTCTATCAACCTCGACAGTTCAATGTCTAAGACTCGAAATGTGATTAAACAAAAACCTTTCGTCGTCTGTTTTATTTAGGATTGTGAATCTCTTGACTTTTAGGGTAGGCCTTGCGATTGATTAATTGATTGGGGTTTACGGAAGTTTTCAACGATATGTCAGTCATATCACGGCAACCAGTTCACCTAACGAGTGTTACCAGGCCTTCTCGCACGAGTACTCCACAACTCCAAGGCAATTGGCTATCTTCACATATAGACTATTTTAGCCGATTGGTGAAAGATAAATGACACTAGTCACACTGAGTTTTGTCAATCATCAGAAAGAATGGATAGCAGTTTCTAGGGTGTTCTAAAAGGTTTTTCTAAAAGTTCACCTGCCGAGCCGCGATAGCTCAGTCGGTAACGACGACGGCCATCAGTTCATTCTTTCCTATGATTGACAAAATTCGTTGTGGCTAGCGTCATTCGTTCTCCACAAATGGGCAAAATGGTAATTTTGTTTCAAATTACAAGGCCTACATCGAAAACTGCAGGATTTTGTACACAATTGCCACTACAGTGCCTTAGACACTTTGATTACAAAACATGATCTGTTAAAAGCTTCTGAAAGGCAGTTTTTTGGTTCTTAGAAAAGTCGTCATATACACTAAAGAATCTGTTATTAGTACTTAAAGGGATCAGTTCTTTCTGATGAGTTGCACATCGGATTCTCTCATGGAAGAGTCTGTCTGGTTGTAGCCTTTGAGAACTTAGGTCTTTGCAATACACTATAACCGGTATTGCTGAAATACAATAAATCGTCGTGTGAAAATACTACTGAGTTTGTGAGGGGGAATTGAAAAAAAAAAAAAAAAAAAGCAGACGACCACAGTGTTTTCAATTCTATTTAATAATTATACTTTCGCTTATAGAGATTTTTCAAATTTCGCCTTAATCTTTTCAATTTCAAAATTGGTTGTTAACTCAACTTAACTCTTTTCCAAAATTTAGACACCGATCGAAGCAACTGAAGCAGATGACATTTGAAAACATTGTTGCAACAGGCATCAGTAATTTCTCCTTTTGCAACATTATATTCACATATTTTCAAGAAATATACTTTCATTTATTGGAATTTTCCGTATTTCTTAAACACTTTCAAATTTGTCTGCTGCAGATATATCCGGGGGAGTGTTAACCACATACAACACATCTACGGCAGACGACGATTCACATAACTAGGCAAAAACCGCGATGTTTATCAAAGGTTGTCAGCTGCACAGGCGTCAGAAAGCGTCTGTATGTGGGAAAAGGTTTACTCAGCATCAAACATAGTGACCTAAGCTCCACTAAAGTCAATCTCTGGATATAAGTGACAGGTGCAGACAAAGATCATGTCAGTCTATCCATACTATCTTATCAAAAGAAACCAACTGTTACTAGAACCCGATCAACAATAAGGACGTTTAGCTTGATCTAGCTTTACACTTGTCAGAAATACCCTATGATTAATTCTCCCAGAGCACATTTCAATTACTCCTGATAAACAAATTCTCGTTATCCCTAAATACGTATTTGATTGCCTCAACCCTTTCCAACATACAACAAATCTGCAGTAGATGACTTTGACAACATATATTCGGAAATATGGAAACTCTAAGAATGAAAGAACGCTTATTGAATAAAGTTGAAAACATTAAGGCAAAATATGAGAAATTGTTCAGTATGAGCAATTTCTCCTTTTGCCACTTTGTTTTCAAAGGTTGTCTGCAGCAAAGGTGTGAGAAAGCGTCTCTTTTTTGGAAACCTTTAAAGATCAATTTTCATTGGAATTTTGTCATTGTTTTCTTCAGATAAAACAACTTGAATTAAGTTTAATTCTACATGTAAGTAGTGAACAACTGTGATTTGTTTATTGATTAGAGCTTAACGCCGATTTTAAAAATGTCATATCACGGCGGCCAGTTCACCTACCAATGTGTTTCCTAGTTTTCTCACAACAGTCCTCCACACAACATACTTTCCAAGCAACCGGCTGCTTTTCCACATAGACTGTTAGTCCATTGGTGAAAGACAAATGACGCTTGTCACAGTGACTTTTGTTAAACGTTGAAAAGAATGTTGGCCGAGCTGGGATTCGGACTCACAACCCCTTGATCGACAGCCCGCGTTGCTACCTATTGTGTTACCGAGGCTCGGCGAGATACTGTGATATAACAGTGATATATGAGATACTGTGATTTAACAGTGAGATACTGTAATAATATAACAGTGAGATACTGTGATTTAACAGTGAGATACTGTGATTTAACAGTGAGATACTGTGATATAACAGTGAGATACTGAGATATGACAGTGAGATACTGTGCTATAACAGTGGAATAAAACTATATCTCACCCCATACTGTATGACATCTTTGTAAATGTCACCTTCAAATTGAGGACACAGAACACGCTTTCCAACATACAAAGGCTTTCTGATGCCTCTTCAGCTAACGACTATTGAAAACATTGTGGCAAAAGGAGAAAGCGTTCAAAGTGAGTAATTTCTCCTTTTGCCACAACGTTTTAAATTTCTTTTAATAATCTTATTTACCTTTAAAAATAATTTCCTTCTTTTTGTCGAGATGTTTTCAAAGTCTTCTGATGCAGATTTGTTATTATGTGGGAAAGGGTTTTAAATAGGATTAAATAAGTGTTAAATATCATATTTATGATTTTGGCATCAAGTAAATATAGTATTTGTTTGTTCCTTTGAATGAACAAGTCAACATTCTCTATCTAGTGTCCCTTTCCTCAATGTGAGCAAATTCTCCTTTTCCAACAATGAGTTCATCTGTGTAACAAACTTAAGGATAATTTTTAAGATTTATTTCATATATTCCTGAAATTTGTTTTTAAAGCTGCTAACATTTTAGCATTGTCTTAACATTTTCCCGAATCCTTAACAGTCAACTTTTGAAAACATAATGGCAAAAGGAGAAATAAGCAATTTTTCCTTTGGCGCCAATGTTTTTATTTCTATTAATTAATTATGCTTTCCTTTGACGAGATTCTCATTGATTTTGCCTGGATGTTTTCAAAGTTGTCACCTGCATATTTGTTGTATGTGAAGCCTCCGTAGCAGACGATTTTTGAAAATATTGTGACAAAGTATTTTCAACTTTTTGACAGTAATTGTTCTTACATAAACAGATATTTTCCGTGTTTTTGCATTATAGTTTAAAGTTGCCTACTGTGTTTGATTTTTTTGTGATTTCAAAGTTTTCACCTGCATATTTGTTGTATATGAAGCCTATGCAGCAGAAGGATTTTAAAAACATTTTGACAAAAGGCAAAATTGCTAAAAAGATATTTTCACCTTTTTGACAGTAATTTTTCCAACATATATAGCGATTCTCCGTGTTTTTGCATTATAGATAAATTTAGTTGTCTATTGCAGATTTGTTTTATGTGGGAAAGGGTTAACTAACCTCCTATTTTCTGGGTCGCTGCCATTGTTGTTTTGTGACAATCACCTAGACCAATATCCACTCTCCTCGATAATCACATCTCTGGAACACAGGTCAAACATCAAACAAAGCATTCATGTAAATATTTTACTTTTTTTTCCTCATAATGATGGACTATGGATTGGCTTGGTGATTCATGTAATATCCTATTTAAGACTCATTTGGTTTTAAAAAAAAAAGGCAAAAAGTAATATATGGAAAATTGTAGGAAATAATTTGGTACAGAGTTGAAGACATTGCGTGAAAAAGAGAAATTGCGCATTTTTAGCAACAATTTCTCTGCTTCCAGCGATCATTTCAAAGGTATTTTGCTATGAAAGTGCCCAAAGTCATCTGTATCACATATCAAAACCCTTTAAATAACAAGGTCCGCTTTCGATGCCTTATCCAGCAGACAAGTGGTGTTGTGGTAAAGTGTTTGTCTTGGGTGCGGTAGGTGACAGGATCAATTCCTGGGCCGGTCCTACTAAAGACTTTTAAAATGGTAGGAATGGCTTTACTCGCGTTAAGTGTCAGGATAAATGAGACAGTAGCACTGATCACTTATCCAGGAAATGCTGTGATATAACTAACAATTTGTTGCAAATGGCATGAAGCACCATACAAAAAAAAAGAAACAAGAGGGCCATGATGGCCCTGGATCACTCACCTGAGTTATGTAATTTGATTTGTCATGCCACCTACTATAAATCATTTTGGGGTCAGATAAACCTATACAAAAAGGACCAGTATAGCTCAACTTCAACAGATGAAAAACACACACCCTATGCTGTCTGTCTGTTTTCAAGTTGATATGACTTAGCCTTAGGTCACCAAAGAAATGTGTATGTACCAGTTAGTATTTGACAAGAAGATTTTCAAAGTTTTTCCCTTTATATCTGTTTGTTAAACAGGTGACCCCTAGGGTGTGACCAAGTTTGATGCAAGAGTCATCGTTCGAACAATATTGGTAGAGTACCATAAGACGATGCTACACACAACATATATAAGCTCCCACGCCTTTCGGTTTCAGACAAGAAGATTTTCAAAGTTTTCCCCTAATTATCTCTATGTAAAACATGTGACCTGCGGGACTTGGCCAATTTTGACCCCAGGGGCATAATTTAACATTCTTGATAGAGGACCACTAAACAATGCTACACACCATTAATCTAAGCTCTAGGCCTTTCGATTTCAGACAAAACGATTTTCGATGTTTTTCCCAATATGTCTCCATTTAAAACAGGTGACCCCCGGGGCGATGCCAATTTTGACCACAGGGGCATAATTTGAACAATCTGTTAAGAGGGTCATTAGACAATGCTACACACCAAATACCTTAAGCTAAAATTGAAAACAATGTTTGAAGAGCAGAAATTGTTTAAATTCAGCAATTTTTCATTTACCCGCAAAGTTTTCACCTATAACAAAATCTAACTTGTCCTCTTCCCACTTAAAACTATTTGGCTGGAAAGTTCTGACAACACAAGTTAAAATGTTTATTGTGAATCTCTATAAATGAACTTATAAATTACTAAACAGAGTTTAAATCATTGTTGCAAAAGGATAAATTGCTCATTGCCCGAAACTCTTCTGTTTGCATCGACGTTTTTAAAAAGTGTCTGCTGTAGATGTGTCAAAATGTGTCTGCATTTTGTGAAAGTGTTAACACTTTCCAACCATTAAACGGTTTTTGAAGCATCTGCAGTAGACAACTTTTGAAAACATTTTGACAAAATGAGAAATTGCTCAGAACGAGCAATTTCTCCTTTTGCCACGATGTTATCAATTTTATTTTAGTAATTATACTTACAATTATAGAGATTTTCCATATTATTTAGTAGACATTTTCAAAGTTGTCTGTTGCAGAATTGCTGTATGTGGGAAAGGGTTAATGTTACGTTATGTCCTAGTGTATTCACATTTCAAGGTTGGGATTTTATAAATTTAGCAAAACCATACGAAAACAGACATTCAGAGATATTGACATGAATATAATTAACTATCAAATTAAAACCTTACACACAGTCTCACCAGAGCCTGCAATGTCAGTTCGTATTTTGAATAGCCAGAGACATAAATGTACATAAATTACACAAGGGTACAAGATATCAAAACGTTATAATAGTGAGATTATCCTGTCATTTAATTGATTGATTTGGGCTTAAAGCCGTTTTCAAAAAAACTTCAGTCAAATCAGAGCGGCCATTTCCCTACTCATGCGTTTTCTAGCTTTCTCACACCAGTTCTCCACAAAACAAACTTTCTAAGCAACTGGCTGCTTTTCCACATTATTTGTATGCCCATTGGTGAAAGTCGAATGGCACTTGTCATAGTGATTTTGTCAAATGTCGGAAAGAATAATGGCCGAGCTGGGATTCAAACTCTTAACCCCTGGACCTGTCACTGGAGCAACATTTGAACAGCTTATGGGAAGTAGAAGGCCTTACCTGTCTGAATATTCCACACAAATGACGATGAGACTACAGCGAGGAATATTTGGAATATCTTCGTCTGTTAAGATCACGTGATACTCAACGTCAATGTTATGTCCTCCTCTCATAATGTCTGTCACAGAACGGATAAGATGTATGTGACCTGGTTGATACTCTCTTGTAAAACTGATGACACCAATTGCTTTTTTTAATGTAGGTGCAACTGGGATTTGATCGAGGACCGAATTGTACTGAAAAGGAAAAGTTAAAAAGTGTGTACCATAATAAAAAACATTGTGTTCTTTACAAGTAATGTCCTTTTCTTACAATAATTTTGAGTTTTTCTTCAAGAGGTATCAAGATTTGAGGGTAAACAAATAAAAATAGTTTCAGCGACAATTCAAATTAATCACTATTTCATATAATATAATCATTCACCAACTTCATATTTTGTTGAACTAAAAATGAGCAGAAATCTGGTCAAATGATAGTATCTAAGATAGTATGGAAAACATTGAAGGAAAAGGAAATATTACTGATTCTGAGACTTTCCGTCTTATAACCCTTTCCAACATACATATGCTTTCTGACGTCTCTGTGGCAGACGACTTTTGAATACATTCTTGCAAAAGGAGAAATTGCTCAAGATGAGCAGTTTCTCCTTCTGATAGAATCTTTTCAACTTCATTCAATAATAAATGTTCTTTCATTTATAGTGAGTTTCTTTGTTTTGACTAGATGGACCACTTACATACTCTTCCTTGGGGCCATTCTGTCTAACACCATGTGGTTGTTGGCTCCCGACTATAGGTGTACCCCCTTGACATAAAATGTAAACAGCAACAATCAGTCCAAAGTTCATGGCAAGAATAAGTATAATCACAATCACAGCAACATCTGAAAAACAATATACGAAACAAAGAATTAGACCTTGCCAACAAACAACAAATCTACGGCAAACAATTTTTAAATCATCTATGCAAAAATATAGAATTTCTCAATAAATGAGTATAATTACAGAAAAAAGTTGAAAACATGGTGACAACAGTCATTATGAGCAATATCTTCTTTTGCAACCATGTTTTCTAAAGTCATCTGCAGCAGATGCTCCAAAATGTATCTGTAGATTGGGAAGGTTGAAAACTAACCTGTACATCAGTTAATTTATGTACTCTCAACAGCATACAATATTGAAACAGTCGGATAAAAGACGAAAGCTTCCTAGACGCGCGACTTCTTTATCGCGGATGCAAGTTTTTCACTTGTCAGCCCCTGCAGTTATCATCGAAAGAAGACCAAATTGCTCGAAAAGCAGCTGCAGATATCATCTAAAGTAGACCAAATGCTCAAAATGAGCAGCTTCAGATATCATCTAAAGTAGACAAGAGGCTTAAAATGAGCATCTTTAGATATCATCGAAAGTAGACAAAAGGTTCGAAATGAGCAGCTTCAGATATCATCTAAATTAGAACAAAGGCTCAAAATGGGCAGCTTCAGATATCATCTAAAGAAAACCAAATGCTCAAAATGAGCAGCTTCAGATTTCATCTAAAGCAGACCAAATGCTCAAAATGAGCAGATTCAGATATCATCTAAAGAAGACCAAAGGCTCAAAATTAGCAGTTTCAGATATCTTTGATTGATTGATTGATTGATTGGGGTTAAACGCCGTTTTTAACAATTTCTCAGTCATATCACGGCGGCCAATTAACATACTCATGTGTTTCCTGGTTTTCTCACACCAGTACTCCACACAATAATCTTCCCAAGCAACTGGCTGCTTTCCACATAGACTTAGCCCATTGGTGGAAGACGAATGACGCATTTCGCAATGACTTTTGTCAAACATCGGAAAGAAAGTTGACCGAGCCGGGATTCGAACTGACAACCCCTGGATTGACAGCCCGCGTCGTTACCGACTGAGCTACCGGGACTCGACATCAGATATAATCTAAAGAAGACTAAATGCTCAAAATGAGCATCTTAAGATATCATCTAAATTAGACAAAATGCTCAGAGTGAGCAGCTTCAGATATCATTTAAAGTAGACCTAAATACTCATGACTGACTCAGACTGTATATATAGAGCCTCTTAAATTATTCTATTCTCCATGTAAATTGAATCGTTGCATGATGAATACATATCGCGGTAAGTCATTTTTGTAAACTGACCTCATTACGTGTGTATCGTGTGACAGTTCAATTTATACAAACAGTAGCACAATATCATGCTCATTTTAACCCTTTCCCACATACATCAAATCCACTGCAGAAGACTTTAAAAATAGGGGAAATCTCTATGAATAAGAGAAAAGTTATTGAATAGAGATATAAAACATACTGGCAAAAGTCGAAATCGCTGGTTTTGAGCACTTTCCCCTTTTGTCACAATGTTTTTAAAATGCGTCTGTTGCAGAGGCATCAGAAAGCATCTGTATGTGGGAAGGAGTAGAAAAAGGGTCAGTGTTATCATGCTTTTAAATCTCTCATGTTTTTATATATGCTAGATTTTTGTTTTCAGAAGATGAGTAAAATACATTTCTTGTCAGGAAAAACCTTTATCCGGATACAGATGACAACTCCAAGGGAGTAGACCAGTCATGACTTTTCATCTCAGGTATTTTCAAAGCAGATTACATATTTGTAAAATGTCATATCAAGAGAGAAAGAAAATAGAACATTGGCTAAGGTCTTACTTTTATTGAAAAGGTTACTCAAAACTGTATCAATCTCCTTCTCATTACTTGATACTTTATCTGTTATCCTTTTTATTTCATCAAATTCCGTCAAGGTAACTGATGCGCTTTCCATTCTAACACTTTTATTTAAATTCCTTAGCCTTTTGTTTTATTAATTCATCATTATCAATTACTTGTAATTCCACTTCTTTGATCCTATCATCATATTCTTCAACACTTTTACCAAATCCTTCCAGAGTTACAAACAGCTTTTCAACGTTTGTTTCTGTAATTAAATGCAAAAAAGAAACCACATTTACATGCATAGATTTTATTTTATATACTTTATAATTGGATTTAACGCTTTCCCCACATGCCGATTAAATTTTGACGCATCTGCAGCAGATGGCTTTTGAAAAATGTCTACATAGAGCCTCTTCCATTATTCTATTATCCAGGTAAATTGTCGTTACATGATGAATACATATTGAGGTAAGTAACTTTTGTAAACTGACCCTATTAGGCGTGTATCATGTGACAGTTCAATGTATACAGGCAGTAGCACAATATCATGCTCATTTTAACCGTTTTCCACAAACATCAAATCCGCAGCAGAAGACTAATAAGCAGAATTAATTAATTTGTAATTAAATGCAAAAAATAACAAAACACATTTACATGCACATATTTTCTTTATATACTTTAAAATTGTATTTAACGCTTTCCAACATGCAGATGCATTTTGACGCATCTACAGCAGATTACTTTTGAAAAAAGTGTGGAAAAAGAATAAATTGCTCATAATGAAAACCCTGACTGTATACACAGAGCCTCTGCAATTATTTTATTCTCCATGCAAATTGAACCGTTAGATGATGAATACATATTAAGGTAAGTAACTTTTGTAAACTTACCTCATTATGCGTGTATCCTGTAACAGTTTAATTTATACAGACAGTAGCACAATATCATGCTCATTTTAACTCTTTTCCCACAAACATCAAATCCGCAGCAGAAGACTTTGAAAATATCTAGACAAAAATATGGAAAATCTTTATGAATCAAGTAAATTATTGAATAGAAATGAAAAACATTGTGGCAATTTTTTTTCATTTAGAGCAATTTCTCCTTTTGCCACATTGTTTTTAAAATGTGTCTGCTGCAGAGGCATCAGAAAGTGTCTGTATGCCTGACAGATTTAAAAACATGTCAGTGTTATCATGATGTCATGCTTTTGAATGTCTCATGCTTTTATCTAGTAGGTTTTACGAATACTGCGTTATCACGAATACCAAGGTAAACACAAATCCGGTGTTTTCTTTGTTGAGCGTGCAAAACCGGATAACGTATGATTACATCAGGAAACCCCGTTATCCCGACTTTCAAATGCTACAAATTTCTTTTTCACCCTCACCAACACAAACGTCATTTCTTTAGTAGAAAACCTGTTGTTGATTTTTTCTTTCACATTTGAACATGTTGTCTATAACTGCTTATGACATCATAGGAATTTGAAGTCACATGATTACATTCCGTGAAGTTTTCTCGACTATAGAAAACATGGAAGAAATTAAAGACCAACATTTAAAAAAATGTTTTTTGTTTTTTTGGTATGTTTGTTTGTGGTGGTTATAAATGTTAACATATGCTATTTTTAAACTTCTAAATCATTTTTTAAACTTCTAAATCATTTTTTTTTTAAACTTCTAAATCATTTTTTAAACTTCTAAATCATATACTGTGTTACGAAAATTAAGGATGTTATATAAGGTCTAAAGAATAACAAAAAAAAGGGTCATTTTAGGTAAATAAAATTAAATTGTGCCAATAAGAAAATTTAATAAATCGATTCTGAAAATACCACGTAAATAAGTTCACAGTTTGGAACAGCTACTAAATTAACAATTTCAATTAAATACAATAGTGACGAAAGTTTTATAAGATAATCATTTTCACATTAAATCTCACAATCTTGTAAAGAGTTGATACAACAGGACTACCATACTAATGCTTTTTGTAATTACACCGGTGAGTGATTGCCTCCTTTGAAAGTAAATTCCAAAATGGCTGCGGATGGACTCGATTTTTTTAACTTTGCACTGAATCAAATGATGATGGTGTGTAAGTTCATTAACAAAGACATATACAGGAACGAGTGACACTGGATATAATTTACAGTTAAGTTTGCTTCATTTTAAAACGTAAGTACACCGATAATAGGGAGTCCCATCCTACTAGATTCGGAAGATAAGTAAAATACATCGCTAGCCAGGAAAAGCCTCTCTCCCTGATACAGATGACAATTCCAAGAGATAAGACCAATCATGACTTTGAAATCATTGTAGGCAATGAAGAAATTACTAAAAACAGACAATTTCTACCACATGTATTCACACAATGCTTTCATCATTAATTGGCTTCAGTATTATTCTTTAAATGTGCATGAAGCTGCATTTTTATCTCAGGTATTTTCAAAGCAGATTAAAACTTGTAAAATTTCATATCAAGTATATAAGTTAAAAGAACATTGGCTAATCTTACCTTTATTGAAAAGGTTAGCAAAAGCTGTATCAATGTCCTTCTCATTACTTGCTACTTTATCCTTCATCTTCTCTATTTTATCATCACATTCTGTCAAAGTAGCTGTTGCGTCTCTCATTCTATCACTTAATTCATTGGCCTTTTCTTCTATTATTGTATTATAACCACCTACTTTTGGATCCACGTTTTTTTTATTCTTTCATCATGTTCTTTTACACTTTCTCTAAATAATTTCAGCGTTACAAACAGGTTTTCAACGTTTGAATCTGTAATTAAATGCAAAAAACCCAAATCATTTACATGCAAAGACCTTTTTGTGTATATTTTAAAATTGGATTTAACGCTTTCGCACCTGCAGATGAATTTTGACACAATGAGCAATTTTTGCTTTTGCAACTATTTTTTTCATTCTACTCAGTAATAATACTTTGATTAATATGGTTTTTCCTTAGTTTTAACCGGATGTTTTCGAAGTTTTTTGCTAAAGATTGTTGCATGTTGAAAAGGGTCAATTAAATCTGAACAATGTATGTTTCACCTTTTATCCAATGCAGAAACATTTTGATGTATGTCCCTGCAGCAGCCGACATTTGAAAACATGATATGTAACTATCAATGGAAATTGCAATCTTAACTCTTTGGATAAACTTGTTAACTTGATTTTAGACTTCTGTCTTTTTATGACAATTCTGAAAGCATGCATAACTAATCTGCGATAGATAAGTGATGCATTGAACAATAGTTTCCAT
Source organism: Serripes groenlandicus (assembly GCA_031761405.1). NCBI lineage: Eukaryota > Metazoa > Mollusca > Bivalvia > Cardiida > Cardiidae > Serripes > Serripes groenlandicus. The sequence goes on from JASEVX010000003.1 coordinate 97,630,115, forward strand.
GTTGATGTAGGAAAGCACAGAAAAGTGTACACCGGGAAAAATCAGGCTTTTAATGCTATTTGTTTTGTTTCTGGAAATTAACCTTTTCGTACTTGTAGACGCATTCAGACGCATATGAAGCAGAGAGACTTCTGAGTAAATTTTTGCGAAAGGAGAAATTAATCAAAATGAGCAATTACTTCTGTTGCCACAATGATTTCATTTTTTTTTTAACTAATAGTACTTTCAATTACTAAGAATGATTATGTTTTGCCTAAATAGTTTCAAAATCATCAGCTGGAGATTTGTTCTATGGTGGGAAAGCTGCTCATGCAGATACATTTTGACACAGGTAACCATTTATGAAAACCCTGTGCCAAAAGAAGAAAATAGTTCATCATGAGCAATTTCTTCTTTTACCTTGATGTTTTCATCACTAGTCAATAATAATACTTTCATTTACAGAGATTTACCATAGTTTTACATATATATGTATAACTGTGTCTGTGTGCAGATTTGTTGTATGTGGGAAACCGGAAAGAGTAAATTAGAATTGATTATACAATTTACTGCTTATTTGCAAAAAGAATCTTCAAGACACTTATACAATGCTTTATAGTAAATTATTATGGTCAACTTTGCTAGCCTAAGCTACTTGGTAAATTGTATTCCAATAAGTATGTATGGGGTATATAAAGGACAAATCACACTTGACTTGTGAAGAAAGATTTTCCTACAACAAAACTGAGTCTGAGTAAGTAAAACTCAACAGTATTGACCTGTGCCTGACCTTTGTTGCAAAGGTACTTTAACCATTTCCGACATACAGCAATTCTGCACCAGAAAACTTTGAAAACTTATAGGCGAAAATATGAGCCCCATGGAGCGAACGCCAACGCTTGTCTGTTTTTTGCTAAATCTAAAAAGGGGCATTACTGATAATTATTAGAGCAACAGTTATGTGAATTGTTATAGACATGCGTATTGTTCATAGGAACGTGTGTAATAAGTTTCATTTGAAAAATGTTGAACAGTTTTTGAGTTATGGGCAAGGTTCAACTTTGTGTATGAATTTATAAGTACATGTACCAAGGGTATCACAATAGTCCGACATTCTTTTTCGAAACATAGACAAGTTTATAGTGAAAACATTGTGGCAAAAAGAGAAATTGCTCGTTTTGAGCAACTTCTGCTTTAGTCACAATGTTTTCAAAAGTGATCTGCTGCAGAAGCATCAGCAAGTGTCTATATCAGGGAAAGGGTTAAAATAATTAAAATGCACTTGCGTCTCCATGACATGGAAACTGTGCATCGTTTATCTCTCCATTTGGCTTTCCCACTTGCTGAAGCATTTCGACACATCTTCTGCACGCGACTTTTTAGCAAAATGTTTTCAACAATAATTATATAATTCTATTTTACATTTAAAGAGCTTTCTCGTTATTGATGTTCTAAGGGTATTCTGTTACAGATTTGTTGTAAAGGTTAAAACAAAGGTCAGGATCAGGTCAATATTGACAAGCAATAATAAGTAAACACGATCCACTTCACAATTGAAGAATAAAGTTTCTTTCTAGCAATCTACAAATGTCATTGCACTTGATATATGCTGAAAACATTGTGCAGTTGTAGAGCGTCGGCCTCTCATACCAAAGGTCCCTGGTTCAAATTCCAGGAAGCAGACATCACACATGTTTAATATCAGCTGAAAGCTTGTTTCCCAATCAATGTAAAATAAATATGTGTAGTCTAACTGAAATCTTCATCCTCAGCATTTCTTAACCCTTTGTCACATACAACAATTCTGCAGCTTACAACTTTGACAATAACTAGCTAAAATTTGAAAATTAATTTCAAACGGCATCATATGAGGTATATATGTGGGATTAAGTGAAAAGGGAAAGGCAACTCTGGTTCACAGGTACATAATCCTGTCTTCCCAAGACACTTCTTCATACAGAAGCAAGTTACTCAAGGTCAAAGTATGGGAAATATTGCCTGGAATTTTTAAAATGGAGTCAGAACAATTTTGGCATGTTACAGATGCATCTTCGTAGCGAATTTGGTAACTCTTTGGTCCGGACAAGTTCTTTTCTCAAAATTGGGTCAAGGTCAATTCAAAGAGACCAAATGTTGGTATTAGGCACACCATCTTTATAAAATACATCTTCCTACTGAATTTGGAAACTCCTTGACTGGGCGGTAGTATAAGATACTAGAAGTAGCTTGTACTGTACAAGCTTTTTCTTTCAAATGGAGTATTTACAAGTCCAGGTAGCTCAGTCGGTAGCGACACGATCTGTCAATCCAGGGGATGTGAGGTCGAAAACCAGCTCGGCCAACAGTCTTTCCGACGTTTGAAATAAAGTCATTGTGACAAGCGTCATTCTTCTTCTACCAATGGGATATCAGTATATGTGGAAAAGCAGCCAGTTGTTTGGAAGGAATGTTGTATGAAGTATTGTTGTGAGAAAGCCAAGAAACATATGCGTAGGGTGAACTGGCCGCCGTGATATAAAACATTGTTGAAAACGGCGTTAAACCCCAATCAATCAATCAATACAAATGGAGTCAGAAGTCAAGGTTACTGTCATTTAGTCAGAGAAATCTCCAAAAAGCTTCTGATAATCAAACGAGACTTGGGACTAGATAGCATGGATGTAAACATACAGATGATATAACAGATTTTGCATGAAGCACAGCTTATCTAGGCTAGTTTCTAAGATTATACTGTAAACAAATAAAAATAAAAAGCCATTGCTGGATTAACCCTTTCCCTCATACGATAGTTCTGCAGCAGACGACTTTCAATATATTTTGTCATAAAACAGAAAATCTCTAAAATTGAATGGATAACCTAATATATCTATAGGTGCTACCTACTTACGAAAAACGTAAGCTAATTATAAACAAAAATTAAAGAGCATAGTTTGGCCATAAAAAATAATTTATAAGTAATTGACTAGACGATAAAAATGTTAATGTCATGTTTTTTGCATGATCAAAACATGTTCGGAACTCGTATTGCTGTCGTCTATTATTACGAACAGAAAATAATAAAGTAAAGACTTTCAGAAAATCAAGGAATACATTTATAATGAACGAGGTTAAAACATGAGGGCCAAGATGATCCTTTATCGATCACCTACATTATGGTAAAGAAGCAAATACATCAGCCATTTTCTGACGCCACCTGGCGACTGCCTTATTCAACCAGTTAATATGACAGGAACAAATTATGTAAGGGGTCACATTTCAGCTAAACCCTTTCACTATTAGAGACGGTTTCTGTCGCCTTTTCAGCAGACGACTTAGGAAACGATTGTCGCCAAAAGAATTTGTATTGCGGGAAACGACGTCGCTCCATTTGACGTTACGCCAAGATGAAGTGTTACGGAAATGAAGTCACGTCGCTAATGCTGTCGTTTGCCGTCATTTTTCTGATGAACAGGAGAAACATATTTTGTACTGGGTTCCATTTTGTTTTAACTTTTTCGTACAAATGTTAATTAACACGAAAATAACACAGCACTTTAATGATTTTAAATATCTTTTTTTTTCTTTTTTTTATTCTTTTATTTTTTTTTTTTTTTTTTTTTAACGATTAAAAAGATGACAATAATTTTCAATCCGAGTTTTTCGTCTCATATTATACATAACCAAAATGGCAGCCCCATGGATTTTGCCAATCTCCTTTGCAGAGAGCCGTTCTTTACACTCACTTACATGAGAGCACTGTGAATGTAGAGCGCCTATGTAATAGAGAGTGAGATTTGCCAGTTTGATTTCAGAAAGATTCATGTGTTATTGAAAAAAAAAAAAAATCTCACACCTGTTACCTATGAATGAAAAACTCCATTTATGGGCTTTTTTCGTATAACTAAAAGTGGAAAACATTGCGGCAAAAGGAGAAATTGCTATGTTTTCAAAAGACCGTCTGCTGCAGAGACGTCAGAAAGCGTCTATATGAGGGAAATGGTAACCATTTCCCTCATATATGGAAACTGAAAAACTGACTTATAATTAGCAATTTCTCCTTTTCCTATAATCTCTCCTAATTTAAGTCCTCTTCTGCAGGCATGCCAAAATATTGTTCTATCATGTATATGGTTAACCCTTTCCCACATGCAGACGCGTTCTGACGCCTCAGCAGCAGATGACTTTTGAAAACATTTTTCAGTCATGATGAGCAATTTTTCCTTTTGCCACAATGTTTTCAACCCTATTCAATAATTATACTTTTATTTATAGAGGTCTTCTATGTTTTTGCCCATATTCAGTCATGATGAGCAATTTTTCCTTTTGCCACAATGTTTTCAACCCTATTCAATAATTATACTTTTATTTATAGAGGTCTTCTATGTTTTTGCCCATATGTTTTTAAAGTCGTCTGCTGCAGATTAGTGTGAAAGGGTTAATCTGATAGGAGCCCAGCCGCTGGAAAAGGTAAAAGTTAGCATTTCTGAAAAGTGTATGTTCAGTCCAGCATGTTTATCTGACCTGTCTTATCAGAATTCCACAAGTTGACACCTGTCTTATCAGAATTCCACAAGTTGACAGAAGTCTCTAACAAGATTATGTAAGTAATATGTGAACAATATTATATCATGGTACACTGTATACAAAATGAGAATGTGTGGAAGACAGTAGTGCAGAGGTAAAACGTCGGCCTAATGTACCAAATGTCCCGAGTTCGAGTCCTTTAATGAGCGGGTTTTGACTGTGGGATTTTTCCACACAAACGGCGCGAGTACTGGTTAAGTCTCCAGGAAGCAGACTTCAAGCATGATTAATATAAACTGAATGCTTGTTTCGCAATCTATGTAAAAAAAAAATAAGTTAAGAGTAAAAGGCCATTTTTATTTGTTTGGAACAAACAAATTTAGAGATAGCTACAATTCTGAAGCCATACGTCTTATGGAAAAGTTCCTAAATTTCATACGCGTGAAAGTAGTACTCAATACTTGCTCTTACTTTTCAAATGTATCACGATTTTTGAAATAATTATATATTTATATCGTCTTTGTTTTCTTATGTGGTTCTTATATTCAAAGAGAATTTGGAAATAAAATGAAACATTGTATTTTAAAACATGAACGCGGAGAGATTTATAAATCTCAATAAGTGAACTGCTACAGGGAGAACTATTTCCGATTTAAGCTCCATATACGGTATTTGAATTTTCAATCACGCATTGAAAATGTAGATAAAAACAGAATTGAAAATATTTTCTTTGTGCCTTGTCGGCCATATAAATATAGTATAAAGAATTAAAAAGCAAATATGTGCGTCATAAAATGCATTTAAAATGAGAGTAACACATTTGCAGAGAAATCGTGATCGTCGATTTCTATTTATAAATACAACGGTATGGGGGGAGGGTCTAAAGTGCGGACGCGATCTGCGGACAAATACATTATAGAGGGAAAATGCGGACAAATGCAATATAGAGGGAAAATGCGGACGCTATATAATATAGAGCAAATCTGCAGACGCTATGATTTGTTGTAAAAAATGTTAAATTAAAGATGGGCAAATGTGTATAATTTGTTACATATGATCATATCCGGGGTTTTCTTTGTAAATATATAATGTGTTTGATTGCTTTTATCAGTGATATAGATTAAACCAAAAATCGAGATCATGCTGAAATGGAATCTCTTTGTAAAGTGTTTTAACGACTTTCCTCTTTATATCATATCTATAGATATCAATAACGAGAATTGATGGATTGATTTTCCGACAAGTAAATGTCTTTTGACGCATCTGCAGCGGACGAAATTTGAAAACATTGCAAGAATAGAATAGGTTGCTAGTAACTAGCCATAGGTTTTGCTTCAATTATATCCTCTCCTTTACAATCGATTGAAGGGTCATGGGTTCTAGTTATTGTTTGGCCTCTTCATTTTCTACTTTGTAACTTTCAACAGTTTTCCATGTGCCATACTACGAGGCAAATGATCCATGCAACATTCTATTCTGTAGGGTACTTGGAAGGGGCAGAACAATTTAAATAACAAATAAACAATAAGTATATATATATATATACAACACTTTTAACTTAATTTGTTTCTAGTAATTATATATATAAATAACAATAATACTAATCTATAACAAATAAGTTAAATGTTTTTTTCTCGCTGTGTAAACAGTAAAAAGCAACATATATTGAAAACATTGTGGGAAAAGGAGAATTTGCTTATTTAAACAATTTCTTAATTCCCATAACCTTTCTTTGCCGTCGTATAAACCAAATTTGTATTTGAAGGCTGTTATAAGTAAAAAACTTAAATGTTGCCAACTTAATCACATATCTTAGCATTATAATAGCCTAATAATTAACAAAAGTTACAATAAAAGTCCGCATCTGTTGTCGAAATATCCACAGGTGCATTAACACAATAGTTGTGAAACCAATTTGTGCATATATCACATTGTACCATGACGGTATCGACACATCCCGGCAAGTTACAAATACATAAATGTATATGTAGGTTTATTGGGAAAAGGGGTTACATTTATAATTTGTTTGGAGTGACACTCGTACACAATGGTAATTAACAGTGTATGGTCACGCATCCTTAATTGATTTGGCAAGCTGAAACACCCTTTAAAGGAAATAGCGGCCAGCTTAGGTGTATACTGTAGAGTAAAATGCGGACGGCACAGGTATTGGTTTTCTCTGGAGCATTTAATCCTTTTATAATGCAAATGAATTCAAAAGCCTCTGAAGTCTGAAGCATGTTTCTTTTAAAGTGCTCATATAAATATTAGTACTGCCTTTTTCCACAATATTTTCTACATGATTTCAATTACTCTTTTATTTGGATAGATGTTTCTTTTTTAGCTCACCTGAGCACGAAGTGCTGAAAGTTAGTTATTGTGATCTCCTTTTGTCCGGCGTCTGTCGTCCGTCAACATCTTCTCCTCAGTAACGAGTGGGTCAATTGGGATGAAACTTCACAGAAAGCATCATCTCATTGACCTCACCAGAATTCCTTCAAATGTTTGTGATTTATGCAGAATTATGGTTTCCATGGCAACGAAAATAAAATACTTTTAAAATTCTTCTTCTACCGAACTGGTTGGCAGATTTTCAAATTATTTTAAAGAAGTGTTCCTTGGCCGCCAGGGAGCGGGGCTTTTTTGCCTTATATGGCTATAGTGTAAACTCAAAAAAATCTTCTCCTCCAAAAGTGTCAGGCCGATTTTCAAATTATTTTGTAAAAATGTTCCTAGGGTGACCCTCTATCAGATCCCTTCCAGCCAAGTTGATTGGTAGAAAAACATGGCCGCCAGTGGGCGGGGCTTTTTTGCCTAATATGGCTATTGTGTAAACTCAAAAAAATCTTCTCCTCCAAAAGTGTCAGGCCGATTTTCAAATTATTTTGTAAAAATGTTCCTAGGGTGACCCTCTATCAGATTCCTCCAAGCCATGTTGATTGGTCGAAAAACATGGCCGCCAGGGGTCAGGGCTATTTGGCCTTATATGGCTATAGTGAAAACTTGAAAAATCTCTTGTTAAGCAGGAAGCTTTTGAGTAAGATTTTAGAAAACCTTTGGTCAATTGTGATTTTTTTTGTAACAAAAATTGGTAAATACTTAGATGAGTGAATCGAGGCCATAATGGTTATCAATTTGTTTTACATGTCTTTTGAAACTTGGAAATTAAATATAATATTCACATGTATGTCTCATGATTTATTTTTTATAGACAACTAAAATGGCATTTAATTTTAACGGATGCGTCATTTATTCTTTTACCCGAAGTTGTAAAATTTATAAACAATGCATAGTTTATAAATCACACATCTATGCAAAGGCAAATGTTTGAACAGTTTTATGTACCCAAACTAGTTCAGTGCCTTCAGCGCTTTGATTTTACCTTTCCTCATGGAGAGGCCAATATGATAATTTTTTAGTTGTCTGCTCTGGAGCCATTAAAAAGTTAAAATATGAAACATGTAGATAATCAGAAGTGTAATTTTGTAAAACAGTTGACAACATTGTTGATAAAGGATATAAATACCAGATTTTAGCAATGCCTCCTATTTACACAATGTTTTCAAAATCAACTGCTGTCAATGTGTTAACACTTTCCTAGATACCGCTAATTTTCAGCAGACGACTTTGATGTTAATGTTTATTCTTGAAAGTCCTATTACTCAATATAGCTGCAATGAGCAATGTCTCCTTTTTACACTTTGTTTTCAAAAGTTTTCCTCTGCAGATGCGTCAAAATGCATTTACGAGTGAGAAAATATTAACCCTTTCCACCATACAGACACTTTCTGACACTGCAGCAGACAACTATTTAAACCATTGTGACAAAAGGAGAAATTGCTCATAATAAGCACTTTCTCCATTTGCCACAATGATTTCAATTATATTCAATAATTATACTACAAGTATCAATAATGGAGAATTTTTATAGTTTATCTTTGATAAATTGAAAGTCATCTGCTGCAGATGTATAGCATGTTGGAAGGGGTTAAAGGGAACATATGTGTCAAGTAATTGGTTAAAACTAAAAAAAGATGAACATACCTGTTGTTTTTACTTTTGTATCAATATTGTCAAGCTGATTTTCTAAACCTGTCATTAAATTTTAATCTTAGCTCATTCCCGGACAGAGACAACTGTGTTATGCCTCTGCAGCAGGCTACTTGAATAAATGAAAAACTGCAGAACTCATGAGGAACAATTTTGCCATATTTCACAATAATTTCAACTGTATTTTAATATTACAGCTCCCTAAGTTTGCAGATGATAAGATATATTTCTTCATTCAGAAGGTAAACCCTTTCCCTCATACACATGCTGTTTGACAACTATGCAGCAGACGACTTTCGAAAACATAGTGACAAAAGGTGAAATTGCTAAAAATAAGCAGTTTTTCTTTTTGCCACGATGTTTTCAACTCTAATCAATTATTATTCTTTCATTCATAGAGAACTGTTCCGTTTTTGTCTAGATTGGTTTAAAGTGTAAGCATCAGACTTTTTAAATTGTTAAATAGTCACATCTTATCAAAAAGAAAAGTACCACAAGGTAGTCTGCTGCAAAATCTTTGAATAAATATTTTCTGTATCAGATATCGTTCATGGTTATGATAAGGATTACTGTTATATACTAACCCTTTCCCACATACGGAACGCTTTCTGACGCCTCTGCAGCAGACGACTATTAAAAACATTGTGACCAAAAGAGAAATTGCTCAAAACAAGCAATTCCTCCTTTGATCACAATTCAATAATTGTTCTTTCATTTATAGAGAGAGTTTCCATATTATTGACTACATGTCTTCAAAGTCGTCTGCTGCATATTTGCTGTATGTGGGAAAGGGTTAATTAAAGTAATCATAAATTATTACTTTTAATGCCTCTCATCTGAGGACAAACAATGACTTATTCCATGCTAATGTGATTAAGTTTAAAAACCTGGACAAACTTGCCAAATAAGTATCCTAGCATTGGCTGAATGAATTTAACCCTTTCCCACATATATACGCATTCTGACGCATCAGCAGCAGACGATTTTTGAAAACATTGAGGCAAATGGCAAAATTGCTCATAATGAGCAATTTCCCACAATGTTTTCAACTCTATTTACTAATTGAACTCTCATTTAAGGAGAACCTTAACAGTTTTGCCATGTTGCTAAACTGCATCATATTAGCATAAAGCGCACCCACCACCCTTATAAAGACACTTAGATAAATATCGTTGTTCTTTGTTTTATAACGGGTATCTCATTTGCATATTAATGCTATTCATTCCGTAAAAAGGGAAATAATTACGGAACGAATAGCATACTTGTGGAGTGCAACCCACAAGGAATAACCCCACAAATACACTTTATCCGTCCGTCATTCATCCATACATCTACCCGTCCGTCATTCATCCATACATATATTCGTCCGTCATTCATCCATACATATACCAGTCCGTCATTCACCCATACATCTACCCGTCCGTCCTTCATCCATACATCTACCCGTCCATCATTCATCCATATATCTACCAGTCCGTTATTCATCCATACATCTACCCGTCCGTCATTCATCCATACATTACCCGTCCGTCATTCATCCACCATACATATACCAGTCCGTCATTCATCCATACATCTACCCGTCCGTCATTCATCCATACATATATTCGTCCGTCATTCATCCATACATCAACCAGTCCGTCATTCATCCATACATATATTCGTCCGTCATTCATCCATACATTTACCCGTCCGTCATTCATCCATACATCTACCCGTCCGTCATTCATCCATACATCTACCCGTTCGTCATTCATCCATACATCTGCCCGTCCCTCATATATCCATACATCTACCCGTCCGTCATATATCCATACAACTACCCGTCCCTCATATATCCATACATCTACCCGTCCGTCATTCATTCATCCATACGTATATAAGTTCGTCATTCATCCATACATCTACCCGTCCGCCGTTCATCCATACATCTACCAGTCCGTCATTCACCCATACGTATACCCGTCCGTCATTCATCCATGCATCTACCCGTCCGCCATTCATCTATACATCTACCAGTCCGTCATTCATCCATACATCTACCCGTCCGTCATTCATCCATACATATACCCGTCCGTCCTTCACTCATACATATACCCGTCCGTCATTCATTCACACAGCTTCCCCTGCGTCCGTCAAGATCCATACATATACCATCCGTCCTTCACGCATACATCTACGTGTCCGTCCTTCACCCAGCTACCGACCGCCTGGGTGTTGTAGGGGTACAGCGTCCGGCTCGGGTGCGGGTTCGAAAATACCTTGAAAACGGTAGTAATGGCTGCCCTTCATGGCGCTCAGGGTAGCAGTTAGCATTAAGATTGACTGGTGTCAGGATAAATGGGCCAGTAGAACTGGTAACTAACCGAGGAAACGCCTTGATATAACTGAAAAAATGTTGAAAGCGGGATCAAACATAGGTGCTCAGGATGGCGGGTCAACGTTACAACTGACTGGCTAGTTTCAGGATAAATGAACAAGTAGTACTGGTTACTTACCCAGGAAATACCTCGACATGTTGAAATTGGCATAAAACACCAAATTATCAATCATCCACTCACAGCGCTTAGTTTTGTCTTAAACAAACAAAAAGCTTTTCTTTTTCGTTTCGATAAGATTTGGAGTACGAGACTAAACATTTCACAAATGTCCATGTTGATCTACAATCCTTTGTAATTATATTTAGACGAGGCTTAAGTTAATCTAGTACCGGCGTTTTACAATACATTAATTCGTCTGGCATGAACCAACAATGGCGACTAGATTAATCACCTGCTCTTATACATCACCGTCTTACATTAGTAAATGTACAATTAATGTTCGTAAACTCCACAGCGGACCAATGGAACTTGACGTTTTAAATCAATACAAGAAGGAGTAAACTAGGTTCAAACTTTTAGGGGTTACACCGGTATGGTCCACAAAAGGGTTTCCTCAAAAGCATTTTGCTATTATTGGTGTAATGTTAGGGGCATGTAACTTCAGACTACAATCAATGGTGTATGCCTGACCCTATACGGTAATGGTAGAAGCAGGTAACTCCAATATACCATTAATAATGTATGCCGGACCCCATAATGTAATGGTAGGAGCAGGTAAATTCCAATCTACCATAAATGGTTTATGCCTGGCCCTATTGTGTAATGATAGGAGCAGGTAACTCCAATCTACCATTGATGGTTTATGCCTGGGCATATAATGTAATGGTAGGGACAAGTAACTTCAGACTACGATTAATAGTGTATGCCTTGCTTATAATGTAACTGGCCCTATTATGTAATGATAGGAGCAGGTAATTCCAATCTACCATAAATGGTTTATGCCTGGCCCTATTATGTAATGATAGGAGTAGGTAACTCCAATCTACCATTGATGGTTTATGCCTGGGCATATAATGTAATGGTAGGGACAAGTAACTTCAGACTACGATTAATAGTGTATGCCTTGCTTATAATGTAACTGGCCCTATTATGTAATGATAGGAGCAGGTAATTCTAATCTACCATAAATGGTTTATGCCTGGGCATATAATGTAATGGTAGGGACAAGTAACTTCAGACTACGATTAATAGTGTATGCCTTGCTTATAATGTAACTGGCCCTATTATGTAATGATAGGAGCAGGTAACTCCAATCTATCATTGATGGTTTATGCCTGGGCATATACTGTAATGGTAGGGATAAGTAACTTGAGACTACGATTAATGGTGTATGCCTGACCCTATAATGTAATGGTAGGAGCAGGTAACTCCAATCTTCCATTAATGGTGTATGCATACCCCTATAATGTAATGGCAGGGGCAGGTTACTCAAGACTACGCTTAAGAGAAACAGAAAACAACAATTAATTATTATGTATATATTATCAATACGACTGTAAATGATACATTACCTAGAGCTATCACTAAATGTGATTAATACCCCCCCCCCCCCCCCCCCCCCCCGAACGCCGGCCTGATAGAAATAGTAATTCTTCGGACAACAAAAACGTAAGAAAAGCAATAACTCTGTAATTAGCTAAAAAAAACGTGGTATGGTTCTTGTTTACTGCACTTCCCTTCATTGTGTTCTACCAGCGTATGAAGTTTCATTACATTCCGTCATGCATTTTTAAAGTTATTCTCTGGACAAGAAAAAAGTCAGAAAGGGCATAACTCTGTAATCAGCAAGAATAGAGTTATGTTTCGTGTACACTGCACTTCTTCTATTTGTGCTCTACCATTGTATGACATTTTATTAAATTCCGTTCTTTAGTTCAAACGTTAGTCTCCGGATAAAAAAAACAATAAGAAAGGGCAATGAAAGTTATTCTCCTGACAAGAAAAGGTAAGAAAGGACAATAACTATGTAATTAGCTCAAATAGAGTTATGGTTATACACTGCATTGCCTCGCATTGTTGTACCATTGTATGAAGTTTTATTAGATTCCATCTCTAGAAGTGTTCAAGTTATTTTCCGGACAAGAAAAAGTAACAAATGACAATAACTCTGTAATTAGTTAGAATATAGTTATGGTTACTGTACACTGCACTTCCTGCCCCTGTGTTGTATCCTCGTATGAAGTTTTAATAAAATCCATCCAGTTGTTTTTAAGTTATGCTCCGGACAAGGAAAATTGCAACGGACCGACTGATCACATGGTGACTACAATATACCTCATTCCAACATTGTTTGTCGGGAGTATAAAATATAAAAAATTTGCATCTACAATAAACAAGATGACTTTGCATGATGGCACTTTATTGCTCACATGAGTTAACAAAAATACATTTTATAATATAATTTGTTGGAGAGTCACTAGATGATCAATTGTACCATTTCTTTTAGAATTCTGACCACCAGAATCAGAGGAGAATATTTTTAAAGATTTTCCTCTCCATTGCAATGACAAACATCGTTCTTCGTGGGTCACATTTTCTTTCAGCCAGTCTTCATGTTAGCTACTTTGATGGAGAGTCACTATATGACCAATTATACCATTTCTTTTAGAATTCTGATCACTAGTTTCAGAGGGGAAGAATTTAAAGATTTTCCTCTCCGTTGCCATGGCAAACATAATTCTTTGTGGATCACATTTTTTTAAAGCCTAGATGATCAATTATACCATTTATTTTAAAATTCTGACAACCAGTTTCAGAGAAGAAGATTTTTCAATATTTTCCTTTCTGCTGCCATGGCGAACAAAGTTCTTCATTTTAGCTACTTTGATGGAGAGGAACTAGATGATCAATTGTACCATTTCTCGTAAAAAAACTGACCACCATTTTCAGAGGAAAAGATTTTTAAAGATTGTCTTTTCCGTTGTCATGGCAAACATAGTTCTTCATGGATCACATTTTATTTCAGCTATAATAGAAGATGACCAGTGCAAACATCAAACAATCTTTAAATAATAAGTAAATACATGTAAGCTAAAAAAATATATATAAAAAACACATGGGTTAGTTCAAACAAATTAGAAAGGTGGTCGAGTCCAAATATGTGTGATAATATTCATTGATTTCCATTCCATGTAATGCAAAGTTTTCTAAAATACAGGATTTGGTTGGATAAAAAGATAGATATTGTGGGGAAAAGAGCTGATCTGGACCTCTGAATTCATTTACAGTGAACTCGACAGTTCCGGGTCACATTTGGAAAAGAATGTTTAGTTTTCGAGAATGATACAGTATTTTGATAATTTTTTTTATAGTTTTTATCCCATTAGCTTGGCTAGTTTCACTTCGATTTTCAAGAACGGATGTCGTAATCTCGAAACGTTTGTCTGCATTGATTCCCGCGAAAGCAAAATCTCAATATTTGTGTTTACCTGTCGAAGCGAAAATTGCTGATTGTAGCCATAATTTAAGTAATACAGGTATGTATTGCACATACATGTGTAGGTTATTTACCACTGAATAAGATTTATAATATTGATTGACTTGTCAAAGTTGTTTATGCCAAATTAGCAGATAATTTGACGTAGTTCACATTCGACACTTTCGGGTAGTCCAAAGGGACTTTCTCAAAATTATTATTAAAACTATTTTGGTAACTTTTTAAGAATCATTTAATGCTTATTGTGATAAATAAATGTTAAATATTTTTTATTAAAATTTACATGTTTTGTCAAATATGACTTAGTAGTTAGTTGAAATGCAACAGGTTTCGTGCATGACTGTGTGTACAGTAAAGTTTCTGCTTTTTATGCAACAGGTAATTGCAAGAGATATATTTTAGTTCTTTCTTTTTCAAACATTTGTCACGTGACCCGGAAATGGCAAGTTCGACCCGAAACTGTCAAATTTACATTTTGCAATTGTAGACACTTAATTATTATTTTAACAAATTTATATAATTGTTGAATTATGTCATGGTTGGGAGGAAGTATTTGTTGAACATTTCATGTAGCTTTGTTTCTCTCAACTTTGCTTTCAAAGAGACAAGCTTCGTTAATATGGTTACTGACCCTGAACTGTCGAGTTCACTGTAGTAGATGTCCTCACTGTACCGGACATCATCCATACTATCAAGGCCAAAATCACCACACAAACACCGACTATCAACGGGAAGTTGAACCGAACATATTGGCCATTCAGTTTGTACAATGTAAACAACATGTCTGCTTTAACTTTTCTGAACCACAAGGTCAAAGGTTCAGGTCCAGGTCCAGGCCTAGCTCTAGGTCCAGCTTCAGTTTGAAGAGGGGTGGTTAAATATTTCAATAGTTTCAGGGAGTTATTATCAATATATGGATTATTACCAAACCCAACAGCCTCGTTATAACTCACCCAGCGTAAGCTACATTGGCTAGTCATACCCTGTATGACAAAGGCTTGAGCCAATTGGTTTTCCACTGTTTCATACTGATCAACCGTTATGGTTTCCTCTACGTTGCTTAATGATTTAGCTTTAGTGCTAGTGGTTTCTATCTCTTCTATAGAGGATTCATCCTCATCTGCTGAATCTGCTCTGCCAACACGATCATACTTTGTTATCAGTAGATACACGTTACTGTCATCTGAATAATAATACAGCAAACGTTTAGTACTGAAGAAGGCATGAACAAGCAGGGGTTTAATCTCTTTAGAAGGGGACAAAACTCTTGTATGAAATTTTGCATTCAATTTCTCTACATGCACACCATTACTTATAATATATGTAGCCGCATCGGTGGTGTAGTCATACCAAACACTTAACAAAGGGCTACCCTTCTGGCGCTCTGGGTTGAGGGGTAAGCATTACGACTAACTGGCTGGTGTCAGGTTAAATGAACCAGTAGTACTGGTAACTTAACAAGGAAACGCTGTAATATGAATAAATAAAATTGAAAACGGTGTAAGACACCAAATAATCAATCAAAATACTCATAATATATCTGTAGGAGCTACCTGTTTACCAAAAAAAAAACACCTTTTAAATATTTGAAAAAGATACGTAAATATCAATTTTGGGAAAAATTGACGAGACGACGAAAATGTTAAATTCCTATTTTTTTGCACGACTACTATACATTTGAAATTCTTATTGTTGTCGTCTATTATGAAGTACGGAAACTAATAACAAATATACATTAAACATTGTATACCATCAAAGTCATTGTTTTTTAATGATCTCGTATGAGTGTTAGTGAACCAAAATTTTAACGCATTTCTATATCCATAAATATCGATAAAAAACGACTGTATTGTCAATCCGCGATTTTTGAATGACCGCCATTTCATACATATCATAACAATAATTTTCGAAACACATATTGACCTTGATACTTCTTTCGCGCATATCTTGTCTAATGCAAGTAGAATATGCAACATAAATAAAAAAAAACAAGAGTATTCGAATGAACATGTGTGTCGTCTGCCAACAAGTCAGTTAGTAAAGGCGTGACGGAAAGACGAAGGTAAAATAAATCCATATGTCGCCATGTCAAGGTTTAACACAATTCAAACTTATTTCCTTGAATTTTATTGTAAAATACAATTTGATTGAAAAGAAACTGCACCAAGTCAGTTTGTTGTTTATATTGATAAGGACACTTAAGAAACATACGTAACTAGAAATATCACTGAAGGTGATGAATACCCCCAGCTGGTGCCTGACAATATACATATGTATGAGAAATTCAAGGGGCCATAACTCATTTAAAAATAATTCCAGTGTAACACGCCGACAATACGCACAACTAGGCTTGGTATCAATCATTCTTGTGAAGTTATATTGAATTCTGATAAAGGGTTGCTGAGAAATAGTGTTCACAAGAAATGTCTATAGACCGACTATGTATGAGAAATTCAAGGGGCCATAACTCATTTAAAAAAAATTCCAGTGCAACACGCCGACAACATGCACAACTAGGCTTGATATCAATCATTCTTGTGAAGTTATATTGAATTCTGATAAAGGGTTGCTGATAAATAGTGTTCACAAGAAATGTCTATAGACCAACTATGTATGAGAAATTCAAGGGGCCATAACTCATTTAAAAATAACTCCAGTGCAACACGCCGACAATATGCACAACTAGGCTTGGTATCAATCATTGTTGTGAAATTATATTGAATTCTGACCAAGGGTTGCTGAGAAATGTCCAGACCAACGGACCGACCGACCGACCGACCAACAAACAAACCGACCGACAAGCGTAACTCCTATATAGCCCCCATACTACGTATCTGGGGGTATAATAAGGGTTAACCCTCTGCATCAGACGACGTTTGAAAACATTGTGGCAAAACGGGAAATTGCTGATAAAGAACATGTTCTTCTTATGCCAAAATGTTTTTGTACTTTATTTTTAAAAATCCTTTAATTTATAGATGTAACTTATATTTTCCTAGATGCTTTATAAGTCGTCTATGAAGGATTGTGTGAAAGGGTTAATAAGGGTACATCTGTCCAGTAATATTAGCGCCTCCGTGGTGTAGTGTTAGAGCGTCCGCAACGGGTTCGGGAGGTCGCGGGCTTGATTCCCGGCAGGGTCATACCAACGATTTTAAAATGGTAGTAATGGCTGCCGTCCTTGGCTCTCAGGAGTGCGTGGCAGCATAACGACTGACTGACTGGTGTCAGGATAGTTTGCATTTCATATTCAAAATGACTATGAAGTCAAACTTACATCTTTTGTGTAGAGTATTTGGATCATCTTCCTGCGACACTTCTCGAACACATTTTATCAATTCGTACGGAATCGGACTGACACAGGAACATGCAAATACAATCATGGACATTTTGTATTGATCATATGGCACGCAATATCTCAGCGGTAGGTAACTCAAATCTTTGTCAGTTTGTATTTTTTCTAACTCTGCTATATCTGTTTCTGGATCTATATAACCTGTAGCAAATAGATGTGTCTGTATGTAGGAAAGGCTTATAATAAATTAGTTTTTAAGTGTTTTACAATATGATTTGGAGCACTAGAGAAGAGGACATACATAAACATAAAAGGAAAATTGTCGCGTCATTGTACAATATACATTTTAACTATACTTTGTTCAATGGTTGGAAGTATTTTTTTTAAATTATTTCCATGTTAATATCACAGTCTTCTAATCCTTGTTCAAAACGGAAACGTGGAAACTATATTATATGTGTTCAAATTGGCAAACAGAAGACGATCGAATCCGTGTTCAAAACGGTACACAGAAGACAATCGCATCCGTAATGAAAACGGAAACATGACAAACGATTGTATCCATGTTCAAAACGACAAACAGTAGACGATGGCATTCATGATCAAAACGATACACTGAAGACAACCGCATCCGTGTTCGAATCGGAAACATGAAAAACGTTCGCATCCATAGTCAAAACGACAAACAGAAGACGATGACATTCATTTGATGATCGCATCCATGTTCAACACGGCACATAAGAAACGTTCCTTTCCATTTCAAAACGGCTAAATTAAGACAATCTTATCGGTTTTCAAAACGACAACCAGAATAGGATCGCATCCGTGTTCTTAACGGCTACCAGACCAGAATACGATGGCATCCAAGTTCAAAACGGCATATTAAGGACGATATAATCCGTATGAAAACATGCAAAATGAAGACGATCGGATCCGTGTTCAAAACAGCATGTTGACGACGATTGCATACGTGTTCAAAACGGTAAAATGAAGACGATCGCATCCATGTTCTTAACGGCAACTAGAAGACGATCGCATCCATGTTCTTAGCGGCAACTAGAAGACGATCGCATCCATGTTCTTAACGATAAACAGATGACGACCGCATCCATTGTCAAAATTGAACATTGAGGACGATCGCATCCGTATTAAAAACGGCAAAATGAAGATAATCGCATCTGTGTTAAAAAGGGCAAAATGAAGACGATCTCATCCATGTTCAAAATGGCATATTGAAGACGATTGCATCCGGCAAAATGAGGACAACCGCATCCATGTTCAAAATGGCAACCTCAAGTCAATTGCATCCGTGTTCAAAACGGCAAACAAAAGACGATCGCAACATCGTTCAAAATAGTACATTTAATACGATTGCATCCGTTTTCCAAGAGGTACGTTAAAGACAATCGCATCCGTGTTGAAAAAGGTAAACTGAAGACGATCGCATCCATGTCCAAAATGGCAACCTGAAGTCGATTGAATCCGTTTTCAAAAGGCACATTGAAAACAATTGCATCCGTGTTCATAACGGCACTCAACACAAGAACGCACCATGTTGAAAACAGTACACTAAAGACGATCGCTTCATCGTTCAAAACGGCACATTGAAGACGTTCCTGTTCGTGTTCAAAACCACAAAATGAAGACGATTGCATCTGTGTTCTTAATGGCAACCAGAAGATGATCGCATCCTATTCAAAATGGCACATAAGGACGTTTGCATCCGTATTAAAAACGGCAAAATGATGACGTTCACATCCGTTTTAATAACGGCAAAAAGGAAGACGACCGCATCCGTTTTCAAAATGGCAACCTGAAGTCGATTAGATCCGTGTTCAAAACGACACATCGAAAACAATCACATCCGTGTTCAAACCGGCAAACAAAAGACGATCGCATTAGTGTTCATTACGGCACTCAAACACCGAACGCACGATGTTTAAAACAATACACTGAAGACGATCACATCATCGTTCAAAATAGTACATAGAATAAAATCGCATTCGTTTTCCAAGAGGCATATTAAAGACGATCGCATCCGTGTTGAACTCGGTAAACTGAAGACGATCGCATTCGTATTCAAAATGGCAACCTGAAGTCGATTGAATCCGTGTTCAAAACGGCACATTGAAAACAATTGCGTCCATTTTCAAAACAGCAAACAAAAGACGATCGCATCAATGTTCAAAACAGTACATTGGAGACAATTGCATCAGTGTTCATAACGGCACTCAAACACCAAACGCACCATGTTTAAAACAGTACATTGAAGTCGATCGCATCATCTTTCAAAATAGTACATTGAAGACGATCGCATCCGTTTTCCAAGAGGCACATTAAAGACGATCGCATCCGTGTTGAAAACGGTAAACTGAAGACGAGCGCATCCGTGTTCAAAGTGGTAAACTGAAGACGATTGCATCCGTCTTCAAAGCAGTAAACTGAAGACGATCGCATCCGTGTTAAAAACGGAAAAATGAAGACGACAATAGTGCGCCGTTAATATTAATCTGATGCTTATATTTAATATGTCGGTAGATGTCCAAAAATTAAGCCCATGCCAATAGGACATTTATCTGTATCTATAATTAAATATTTGTAGGAGCTTCACTGCGAAAATTAGTTAAATTGACTTAATGAATGAATTGGGAATTTTATTCGATTATATGAACTTATTTCTTAATTTTTATTCAAGGAAGATCAGTAATTATTGAAAGATGTTTAAAACATTGAAACAAAGGAAGAAATAATGAGAAATGTCTCCTTGTGTCACAATGTTTTCAAACGTCGAATGTGACAGAAGCGTCAAAATGCGTCTGCAGGTGAGAAAGGGAATATAACAGAATATAAAACCGAATTTGCACTTGACAAACAACAGTTATCCATACCTCCAATTAGTAAACGAAGTATCTGCTTAGTTTTTTCGTCATTTTTGTTTTCCATAGCCGCAGCATCAAATAAATCCGGTAGGTGTTCCCAAATTGTCTTGAACAACTCCTCCGGCAAACTGTCAACATTTGTGTTCATCTCCTCGTCAGGAAAATCCTCCTTCCTTGAAGCACATTTTGGATACCTGATAAAATTCAACACTCTATGGGTTAATTCTAATTTAGCAATTGGTCATTACTCAGATGCAACTGAGATTCGGAGAATACAAAACCTAGATGCACATCTTCTTAAGCTAATTAACAAGTTAATCATAGTTAGTTACTCAAAAATGGTGTCACTGACATGCAGGCGTACGGCGATATGGGCCAACAGACAGACAACTTGGCCAAAAACAAGTCCCCCCCCCATATATACAGGAGACATAATAATGCATTTATGAGAAACAAGTTTCGTACCTTGACAGCCATGTTGCTTTTACAACCAAACTGAGCAGGGTCACCTAACGGAATAAACTTTTTTTGAAATCGTACCAACACCAACGATTGCTGACAAAATATCAAAGGAAACTAGCCTCTTCCCATGACGGCCATATTTTGCAATCAATCAAGGTGAATAGGACAATGATTATAGAGATAAACCAAATTCTGCAAATTGTTTTGACGTAGTACAAGTAGTTTTAATGAATACAAATAGTGTAGGTTTTTTTTCTTTTGACTGCCGTGCCAATTATACTTCTGTATGGAATTCAATGGCGTTATCAATATTGGCAGGGGATCACCGAAGGAGAAGTATAAGGAACGCTGTTATCGGGCGAACTGAAAAACAGACATACTGACAGACGACGATTGTTGAGCGATCATAATCGTTCATCCCGAGCATGTATTGATCAGTCGAGCTACAGATGGTTTATTGATTGATTTATTGGGGTTTAACACCGTTTAAAACAGAAATCAGACGTATCAAAGCCGCCAGTTATTATACGCATGTGTTTCCTGGCTATCTCGCTCCAATACTCCGCACAAAAGTCTTTGCAGGCAACTGGCTGCTTTTCGACATATACTGTTAGCCCATTGGTGCAAGACGAAAGACGCTTGTTACAGTGACTTTTGTCAAACGTCGGAAAGCATGTTGTCAGAGATGGGGTTTAACTCACAACCCCATGTAGCTTTGAAAGAACTCCAATGACAGTCTCACCGTCCAAGCCGTAATGTGTTTGATGGTACGTTTCCGGATCCAGCCTGTGCCCTTGGTAAAAACTCTCCAATAATGATCTTTAACATGTTGTTTATGACCGAACTTTTACCCGAACCCGCCCTTCCTACCAGCAAAACATTGTGTTTCTTGTAATCATTTCGTCTGCAGTAACGTATGATGTCTTCAAGAATTGTTTTGTTTTCTGCCTCAACATCTTCTTTTGTTCGAGTGTCTGAATATACATAAAGACAATATGCAGTGGTATTTTGTATTACTTTACTTGAAACATTTCCCAAATAACGTAACAAACATTTTAAATCCAGGAGCAATGCCCTTGAGAGTGGGTCAAACTGTTTGATCTGCCCTGATAGAGCTGTAGATATTAGGCGTATTTCATGTTCTAAAATCCTTATTTGAAACTCAAAATATGTTGTCGTACTCAAAAGCATCGTCTCGGTCAGACGATTATTTTGAGTACCCACAACCCACAACATAGGGTTAGTTGAGTCATAAGAGATATGTTGATGGGAAATAAGGATAATATAAGGTTTTTATCACATGACAATGCTGTATCCGATCTAATAATATACCCATTACGTATCTCGTATATAACGTGTGTAGTATAACATGACCGGAAACTAGGAAAATGACGTCATACTTATATCACTCAAAGTATTGGTGATATGGATTATATCTCACTGATATAACTCGGTATCTCATCGTTAAGCATTAGATAATAGGTATTATATAAAGAGAAGTGAAAGAACTTGCTTCACAATCCATGTAAATTCATAGTTATAAATACAGTCGAACCTGTGCTGAAGACCACATTGGAATATCAATCCCCTATCTATAGCGACCATATGTTTAGTTTCCAAATTACTCATATTCTTTATAAATGACCCTGCAGTAAAAGACCCAACTGTGAACAAAGACCAGATTGTTCACTTCCCACGGGTGGTCTTTAGACACAGGTTTGACTTTATACGCCACATTAAATGTAGTTCAAATATCATCATTGATATTGATAATAATCATAAAAAGCATTGCTTTCCGGTCAGGTCGGTGACAAAATATGAATGCTTAAAGCCACATTGTGCCTTCTAAAATATATATAAACACACTTTAAGACAATGACTTTTAATAGGAATGATTATCAAATGGGAAGAAATGCTGCTATTGTGCAGTATCCTAAATTAATCCTATGCTTATTTCAGTTTTATCACGGTGACAGTTCTCTTATTCATGATCCCTGGGTAAAACAAACTAGTGCCTTGCCTAAGAGCATCCACCATGACCACAGCACTGCGACAGGGGATCGAACCCGGGACGCCCGGTTCCAAATCCCAGACGCTTACCACTCGGCCACGGGGGATTCCTCAAGCGGGTTGTAAACCCTTCAACAAATAAACTAACAGTCAAGGTTGAAAAACGGTAACTTTTAAGAGTATTGTGTGAAGTAAAAGTAGTTGTGTGAAAGCAATCAAAAACGTTGATATGTGAACTGGCCGCCGTGATGAAAACGGCACTAAACCCCAATAAATCAATCGATAAGTCAATTTTAATCATATAGGTATGATGCTCTATCATCAAATAAGCAGTTCAGATAATAAGATTCAATTTGTGCTCCTTTTGCTTCATCCGGATGTTTTCTCTAGGAATTATACAATATCTCATGAAGCATGTTGTCTTTTGAAATAAATCTAGTACAAGAGAAAGTTGATGCAAGGCCTCAATGTCGCCGGAAAAGACTGCATTAATCTATTTTTGAACACACATGCATTCTTGACTTTCATTAGTCTAAACATACACATAATGTTTTCATTAAGGACTAATTCAAGGATTTTTTAAATTCCACATACAAATTTCAGGATTTCTTTTCGTCAGGATTTTGTATTTTTTGTATTTGTCAATAAAACCACAACAAATACAGTTTGGGATTTAAATATACATGCAATAAAAAGCTATTTACTCCTTTCCATGTTTGAAGCAACAATGAAATCATTAAAACGTTTACAACATTGAGAAAATGGTAAAATTACTGAAGACATGAACTTTTTCTTTCTTAATAATAATTATAATAAGTATTTCACAGATGTTAAAATTTATCCTCGTATGTTTAAAAAGTAGACCACTCTTGAAACACCATATCACCTAAATTGTTTGTTTAAATCATTTATGCATACAATATATGTATGGCGCAAGAGAAATGCCAGTTGCGAGTCCCATTACTATTTAAAAGGTGGCAAGTATGAAATTAATTCTTTATTTCTAAAATTATTGTTTATCAGAGTTTGTTCTTTTCTTAATTTGTTTCAAGCCAGATAAACATTTAATATTACACATATTTAATCATTTAAGTGTGTAATATTAGCTATCTATCTGTAATATTTTAAAAGTGTTTGAGCATCTTTCGAAATGTTCACCTCGTGTCAAGATCGAGTCGTTGTGAATATTTAATCATTTAAGTGTGAAATATTAGCTATCTATCTGTAATGTTAAGTGTTTGAGCATCTTTCGAAATGTTCACCTCGTGTCAAGATCGAGTCGTTGTGACATCGTAGAAAGTAAATAAAAAATCAGGCAAAGCTCTAGTGCATGTTTTATTCCGTTGCATTTTAGAGAGAAAAAAGGATTTCTGTATTATGTTTTATGTGAATTGTATATGTTGTGTTAAATAAAATGATTTAAGTCTGTGAAGTGAATAAAAGTCTTTCTAAGTAAATAAACCAGTGTGAGAACAGATGTAAACAGTGACATGTGCTAAAAATACAAATGTACGCGGTCGGTATGCGCTAGTCACGTGATCAACATTTTTCAGAGCATGCTATATTTAGCTTAGAAACAGTTCCTATTTTAGATATACATGGACTAACATTATCAAATTAATTCTACACAAACCAAGACAGTTAAGTTAAAATTACTATTGAAAGGAGAATTCGACACTGCAAATACTTAAAACATCGGAATATTTATTTCATTTTAGATGTGTCATAACTTAGTGTTTTTTTAACAAACGCAATTGTAATATGTTCAAGACATTTAAAAAAAAAATTTCTAGTAACAACTAGTCCTCCCATTTCATTTCTGAAAAGCTTTTAAAAATATAAGTCGCGGGCTCCTGCCAGGCGACTAATAAATGTCAGTAGGCGTCTATCTCCTGAGTTTATGGCATTTGAATACATAAACTGATGACGTCATAGATTTTGTATATTTCGGGGACAATCAAGTATGTAAGCCAGTACCCAATTGGTCTTTGTCTAATGTCACTCGGTGATAACCTGTATTCAAATTATTGAAGACAGGGTTTTTTCCCCTCAATTATAACTTATAATTGAAATATTTTGCGTTATTGTATTGTCCTTTTCGGTTATATCACGGTGGCAGTACTGCTATATTTAATATCAGGATGACTTACCAATACCACCACGAGCGATTGATTGATTGTTTGGTATTTTACGCCACTTTCAACAATTATTTAGTTAGATCACGGCGTTTCATTGGTAAGTTACCAGTACTACTGTTTAATTTATCCTGACATAAGCCAGTTAGTCGTAATGCTAACCCCGCAAAGATGAGCGCCAAGGAGGATAGCCAATTACACCCATTTTTTAAGTATTTCGTATAACCCGACAGGGAAGCAAACCTGCAACCTTCCGCACTCGAAGCGAACGATCTACCACTACACCACCCAGGCGGTCAACCATGCAGAAAAATAAGTTCAATATGAGCGAGTACTGCTTTTGGGATTTAATCACACAAACGGCGCAAGTTCTGGTTAAGTCCTCAGGAAGCAGACATTGAGCGTGATTAATTTAAGCTGAAAGCTTCTTTCATAATCTATGTAAAATAAATATTTAGCTAAATATTTCAATACGTCTACGGTCTAAGTATACAACTACCAGTATGCACAGGCGGTAACCCACCCAAGATACTTAATACACTCCACTTTGCTTCGGTTATCCTTGTCTATATACAGACACGTTCAAAGTTGATGTCTCTGCAGCAGACGACTTATAAAAACAAATGTTTCAACTATATATTCAATAATTATTCTTTACTAACAGGAAAGGGGTAAAGGTATAAAGACCACTTCTACAGCCTTGCTGTTGAAGCCGGCTTTTATAGCGACGTTGGTAGAGTTGTTGACCGTTTCACGAAGTTAAGTATCGAACATTGCGGTTAGTGCCTGGATGGGTGATGGCTTAACTCCGTGAGGGACCTGGTACACGTTACAAACGGTGGCAGCGATGGACTTCGCGCTATGAAATGCCACAGCTGTCTTATGTTGTGATCTTTCATGTTGTTATGTGTAACTGACATGTAATCATGTCCAACGTACATGTTATTATGTTCAACTTATATGCCATTATGTGTAACTGATATATAATCATCATGTCTGACTGACATGTCATTATGTCTAACTTCCATGTTATTATGTGTAAATTTATGTCTAACTTCCATATTATTATGTGTAAATGGCATTATATTATGTCTAATAATCAATTCCCTTGATGGTGATAAGGGCAGTCCGAGATTAGAATGTGCGGTAACGCAGCAATTTGACAGTCTCGGGTAAATTATTCCATTACAAAAAGTTCTCAAAAGTTCGTTTTCCCGTGTAACAGAACCCATGCCCTGGTATCGGGTTCGTTCAAACTAGAATGGAGTGCTCCGCGGAGCACGTGTGTCACCTGCACCTGCTCATTAAAAGTGTGACGGAGAGACAGACAGACGCCGGACAAAAAAAAGGGAATCCCTTAGTGCCTACCATGATACGCAGGGTGATACAAAAAAATGTCAGTTAACAAGATATAGTTTCTATATAAAGGTGCAGTAACCCTTTCCCACATATAGACGCTTTCTGAAATTCAGACGGCTTAAGAAAACAATGCAACAAAAAGGAGAAATCTCTCATTTTGCCACAATGTTTTTTAATTCTTTCAATTATCATACTTTCATATATCAGCAATTTTCATATTACTTGCACAGGTGTGTTCAAAGTCGTCAGCTGCATACTTGTTGCATGTTGGAGAGGATAAAACTACTTCGCATGACATAATTTTACACCAGGTAGTTAATTCATTTCGTTTGCTAAAAATAGAGGTTTGCTACAATAAATGTTAAAACCGGTTTAAGCATTCATCCACCATTTTGCAAATTTACCATTTAAACTGTCGATCAGACAAAGAATTACTCTTACTCGGAACGAATACACATGAATGCTATTCTTACTAAACTAACAGTGATCTTCTTTTTAGCTCTACATGTTAAAACACGTTACAGAGGTCCAGATAAGGAGAAGTATACATCTCTTTTCCACACAATATCTCTCTTATAATCCAACAAAACCCTATGATGTGGGTACTCAAAAGAATCGTCTCATTAAGATGATTCTTTTGAGTACCCACATCATAGGGTAAGAGGGTAAAATAAGAATTTTATATCGTAAAATAACTCCCCTTATATACAACTCTGACGTTAGTTCGACTGTGTGTAATCAGGGACTACTAATACGTATATATGTCAGTTCTCTTGATCAATTAACGTCTGTTCTACACATAGACATGTATGCAACATTATTAATACACTAAAGATAACTAAAAAATATTATATTTAATTGTTTACCTCTGTACTTGTTTGAGTATTCCATTGTGTTGAATGTTGGCCTGCAGGAAGAGCAAAGTTATTTAGGTAGGTAGCAACGAGCGTATATATTATAGCACTTTAATTAAGTAGGGTCTCATTGACCCGAGACAATATATATTCATTCGCGACAAAAATTAGTTCTCTTAAAGTAGTTGACTCGATTACCATATCAGCCAGTACAAGTTGGTATTTCTGAGTGATTGCCTGATTGGTTGGGGGTAAACGTCGTTTACAACAATTTTTCAGTCATATCATCACCTCCTCATGACAGTTCTGAACAGTGTATGTTAAGATCACAGTGTCAACCTTATCAGAATCTACACAAGTTGACACCGAACATTCTCACAAGCTTGTGTAAGTAATCCGTGAACAGTGTAGGTTAAGATCACAGTGTCATCCTTATCAGAATCTACACAAGTTGACACCGAACATTCTCACAAGCTTGTGTAAGTAATCCGTGAACAGTGTAGATATTGATCAGATTGCGTTGATGCACAGGCTTATCCGGATACATATTGTTTACAAATATCAAACTTGTACCTTTTTCATGATAAGTACTTGACAATGTAGTTTTATTTCAGTGCTTATCTTCACCAACTTAGGAAACACGTAGATATATAGATCTAAATTCATTTAATGTAATGAGTATTTTTACCGGAAAGAGCACCTGCGGGTACCTGACAGTTTGCAACCTGCTGTCTGTAACAAGGGTCTATCAATTTACTGAATGGTCCGGTGGTCGAGTGATTAACATGCTGCACTGGTAATCCAGAAGTCCGGGGTTTAAATTCGGTTCGGTTTCTGAAAATTGTTGAGTTGCTTTAAAGTTTTAAGTGTCCCCCTATCAACTAGACTAGTAGAGGTCAAGCACTGGTCCTTGTAATGAAACATGACCTCGCGTTGATCGGTGCTTTACACTTGCGGGGCACGTTTAAGAACTAAGGTTTTTTTTCGGAAAGAGCTCGGGTATCACAATGGGACTCCTTTGTATCTTACGCTGTCTCTTGAAATTAACTGCACCTGTCAGTGGCGAATTTACCGCGGCGCATGTAGGACCCGTGCCCCCCCCCCTCCCTTTCAAGACATTCCACACGCTTCACTGACGTTTGTTTTAAAGTATAATCCCCCCCCCCACCCCATACACACACACACACACACACACACACACACACACACACACAAACACACAGACACTTGGCTGACATTTAAGTTTATAGGGCACACATTTATTGATTGAACTTTAAAATGTGTGGTAAAATAAAACATCGACCGTGCATATTAAATAACATGGTAGCAAATGTGTTTGATCGAGCATGTATCATGATATCAAATGATTGTACTTTTTTTTCTGAAATATTGTGTGACCTCATTGAAACATGAATTCACGTCATTCAAAGTGCTGTAACCACACACTCAACAAAACTTATTATAATTGAGCAGGTATATATTTTGGTCAGTACTTGTCTGATCATGATGAAACGTTCAAGTTATATTAAAGATTAACCCTCGGATTGGAGAAGAGTCTAGTAGCATGTGTGTCTGCCCTGACTATAAATAACTGCTTGGCAACGCATCGGCATTGACGTGACGTAACGCTTAACATAATTATGCATCAGGTATCTCATCTTGTATCCCATTCGTCGCGCAACCTGCAAATGATATGGACACCAATAAATTTTCTTCAGGAATTTGGGATCTAACCTCAGATTGGCAGACACCGGCGTTGACGAGACCAACGGCTATTTAGCGTTGCCCAATTGACAATCGCCCCATTATGTGTTTTTTCGATGTGAGTACTAGGTCTATTAGACATTACAAATGACGACGATCTAAACAAATTCGTACCAAACCACAATTTTCCAGTGCATTTTTTTTTTTTTTTTTTTTTATCGATTCATCGTTTTAATCTAACCAGGGACACTATATATTACAATCATATAGTGTCCCTGATCTGACCAAATAATTCTGAGTAAAACTGCCCCAAATACTAATATTCGAAAATTCGTATTAATAATTATGATGAATAAAAAAGTAATACTGAATCAAAATGTGCACAGTTATAGGTTTTGTTAAGTATAGTAGGACGTTATTCACACACCATTCCTGAAATTGTTTTGGTAAAAAGTGTTTGCTTTTTCACTATTAAAAACATTTTGACATATAAATTTGTTATTGTTTTGCCGTCTTTAAAGTTTTAATTGATATATGATAAAATGAAAAGTATGTCGACATTGTGTCAATTTGTCCACGCAGATGAAGAAAAAGAAGATGATATACCTTTAAGGTGAGCAACATTTTCCAAAAATCTATTATTAGAAATGGGAATTTTTATTTTATACTTTCGCTTTAATAAATTGGTTTTTTAATACAAATACAAAACTATTAGTTATTAAAGTTTGTACCGTGATTATATGTATCGATTTGAGCAACTGATGTAAATATGAACAATTATTTTTATACGTATTGAGGCTGAATCAAGGAAATTCTAAATAGGCCGATGTCAGCTATTAATAGATTTTCGTGGAAACATAATTATTTCATGCACATAATTATTTGTGTGTAAAAGGGTTTTAAAAATTCAAACTTAATCGGTATATGGATCTCTAATACTTTTAATTGTGATAATTGAAAATAAACTTATTGTGAGCATTGCATTTCTGTAAGAGGAAAGATAGCATTTGTGCGTAAAAACAAAAACATATATTCGGCTGGTGAAACGGGTTGACACACCTCCTCTGTGTTCAATTAATGGAGCTGTAATTTGATTGGTGTATTGGTAATCCTAGCTGCGGCACTGTTTCATACACGAAGGACTACTTTAATTTTGAAGAAATTAGAATCTGTCTGTTAGAATGGATCGGGAAAAAACGAAACGTGCGACTACTCCGGGAAGTGCGACGATCGGAGGTGAAACCAGAGACATTAAGACATTATAGACATATTATCAAATATTTAGGTACGTGTTGCACTGTTTTTGTTGCATTAGAGGGGCTATTAGTACTTTGCGAAACGGAACGGAACGAAACGGAACGAGGGGCACCATATAGGGGAAATTAAGAAATCAAATTTAAATTCTAAAAATCAATATATAATAGTAAATTATATGAACCCTGTATAATCATAGTCGAAATGATGTATAATGTCAAATGAAACTCATAATACGCAAAACATCAAGTATGAACCATGTTTTTAGTAATGTTCCGTTCCGTTACGTAAAGTACCATTACCCACATAGGTATTGGTATTTTGCGAAACGGAACGAAACAAAAATTAAAAGAGGTTAGATATATCGGTGAAAAGGAACAAAACCCAATCTTTTTCTTTGTAGTTAAAAGCATAACACTGAATGATTATAAATGCATACATCTGTTAACGAGCACACTAGTATTTGAATTAGAGCAACCTTATATGATGTACTGGATATATAGAAAGTCTTGTAAACATAAGCTGTCAAATGAGGTATAATATCCGATGAAACTCACACACAGAACGTTAAGAAATTAAATAGATTTTGTCTTGTTTCGTTCCGTTACGCAAAGTACCAATACCCACACAGGTATTGGTACTTTGCGAAACGGAACGAAACGAGAAAAATTTAATTTATTTACATGAAATGTATTTCAGGAATTCATATCTAATAATCGTTTATGCTTGCATGTACACTAATGGTCGCAAGGATTTGCAAGTCAACAACGCCATAACTAGAAATTACTGGTATTATGCAACACTATACTTAAGGTAAAGTTCCTTGTTTAACGAGTAGACGAAAGTCCCCACTTGTAATGGATGGAACAACTTATTTCAAGCCGAGCCCACGGCAGGCGTCATATTTACCTCCCCAGCATCCAGTGTAGGCCGATACTGCTGGAAACAATACCCATTTAAGTAAATCACCCGGCACTGAACACTAGACGTGATATCAGCTGCGCCCGGGAATCGAACCCGGATCGCTGGTGTTGTAGTCCAACCTGCTAACCACTGCGCCACTGACTCCCTATGTATGTTCAATGTACATACTCTAAGAGATACATGTACCTTCATAAATAACTTCGACATGCAATACTGTCGGGCATATCGAATAATCATTTATGATTTTATATATGTAATTATAATTGCCTAGCCTGGATCTGCAAGTCGCCTTTCTATGTTATTAGATTATAGGAAAATTTGTATGTTTGTAAAGGGAAGACTTTTTGCATATTTCCTTGCATGTACATGCGTGTTATAAAATATGATTATTCTTCAAACTACTTTTTTACGCTGTAGTTGTCAT
Organism: Serripes groenlandicus; assembly: GCA_031761405.1. Classification (NCBI taxonomy): domain Eukaryota; kingdom Metazoa; phylum Mollusca; class Bivalvia; order Cardiida; family Cardiidae; genus Serripes; species Serripes groenlandicus. Next base: position 97,661,764 of record JASEVX010000003.1, read on the forward strand.
CATCTTGAATCACATAATACCTATATAACCAAATTAGCTTTTCCTATCTCGTTTCGTTCCGTTTCCCAAAGTACCAATACCCACACAGGTATTGGTTCTTTGCGAAACGGAACGAAACGAAAAAATATATATTTATAAAAATATTTTTTTTCAGGAATATCGGATAATCGTTTATGTTTGTGTAACTGTCGAGCTTGGATCTGCAACTCATCTTTTTTTATGTATGAAGGAGATTTTGTATGTTCGTGAAGGGAATACTTAGTTCCTTGCATATAACTACTTGTAATGAAATATGATTCACCTATTTTTATTTGAATTCTTACTGTCAGCATCTTTAATTACATAATACATTTATAACCAAATTAGGGCTCTTTTCCTATCTCGTTTCGTTCCGTTTCGCAAAGTACCAATACCCAAACCGGTATTGGTATTTTGCGAAACGAAACGGAACGAGCAAATTTTAATATGTACAGGAATATCAAATAATCGTTTATGTGTATATATTTGTATAACTGTCGAGCTTGGATCTGCAACTTATCTTTTTATGTCTGAAGATTACAGGAGAATTTGTATGTTCGTGAGAAGGGAATACTTTTCATGTATTTCTTTGCATGTAACTGCTTGTACTGAAATTTGATTATCCTTTATTTACTTTTTAATTCTAACGTGTCAGCATCTTGAATCACATAATACCTTTATGATCAAATTAGCTTTTCCTATCTCGTTTCGTTCCGTTTCGCAAAATACCAATACCCAAACAGGTATTGGTACTTTGCGAAACGGAACGAAACGAGACAATATATATTTATAATTTTCAGGAATATCGGATAATCGTTTATGTTTGTATAAATGTCGAGCTTGGATCTGCAACTCATCTTTTTTTTATGTATGAAGGAGAATTTGTATGTTCGTGATGGGAATACTTAGTTCCTTGCATGTAACTGCTTGTAATGGAATATGATTATGTGCGTGAAGTTAGCCGGAGTAGCCGGAACAGCCGGAATAGCCAGAACTCCGGCTACTACGGCTGTATCAACCAGCAGGAGTTCCGGCTACTCCGGCTGATTAAACTGGCCGGATAAGCTGTATTTCCTATTACTTCGACTGTACTTACCAGCCGAATATCATCATTCCGGCTACTCCGGCTGTATTAACCAGCCGGAACTCAGGCTTCTCCGAGGGTATAAACCAGCCGAAACAGCTGGAACTCCGTCTACACCGACTGTATTTACCAGCCGGTAAAGTCGGAACACCAGCTATGTCGGCTGTATTAACCAGTCGGAATAGCCGGAACTCCGACAACTTCGACTGTATTAACCAGCCGGAACAGGCGGAACTTCGACTGTATTAACCAGCCGGAATAAGCGGAACTCCGGCTGTATAAACCAGCCGGAACAGGCTGAACTCCGGCTGTATAAACCAACCGGGACAGGCGTAACTCCGGCTGTATAAACCAGCCGGAACAGGCGGAACTCCGGATGTATAAACAAGCCGGAACAGGCGGAACTCCGGCTGTATAAACCAGCCGGATTAGGCGGAACTCCGGCTGTATAAACCAGCCGGAACAGGCGGAACTCCGGCTGTATAAACGAGGCAGAACAGTCGGAACTACGGCTGTATAAACCAGCCGAAACTCCGGCTGTATAAACCAGCCGGAACAGGCGGAACTCAGGCTGTATAAACCAGCCGGATTAGTTGGAACTCCGGCTGTATAAACCAGCCGGAACAGGCGGAACTCCGGCTGTGTAAACCAGCCGGAACAGTCTTAACTACGGCTGTATAAACCAGCCGAAACTCCGGCTGTATAAACCAGCCGGAACAGGCGGAACTCAGGCTGTATAAACCAGCCGGATTAGTTGGAACTCCGGCTGTATAAACCAGCCGGAACAGGCGGAACTCAGGCTGTATAAACCAGCCGAAACAGGCGGAACAGATGGAACTCCCTTTACACCGACCGTATTAACAAACCGGAACTCCAGCTGCGTCAGCTTTATTAACCAGCCGGAACAGAGGAATTTCAGTAACACAAGCTGTATTAACGAGCCGAAACAAGCGAAACCCCGGCAACTCCGACTGTATTAACCATGCATGCTTCAATCCACCGTCCAATCCATCTATCTCGAGCAATAGGCACGCCAAAACGAGGGTGGGAGCCACTCTGTCGGCCCAACTCCGGCAGGGTTTTGCAGCCGGCTGCGATACATCCGGGTGGAATCCGGCTAGCGTGTCTGGGAGCCGGAGTGTGTCACTTTCATTTGACATATATGTCAGGATGCCAGTTAAACTCTCTAATTTCCAGCCGGAGTTAGCCGGAGTTAGCCGGAGTTGGGCTGCCGAAACAAGCGAAACCCCGGCAACTCCGACTGTATTAACCATGCATGCTTCAATCCACCGTCCAATCCATCTATCTCGAGCAATAGGCACGCCAAAACGAGGGTGGGAGCCACTCTGTCGGCCCAACTCCGGCAGGGTTTTGCAGCCGGCTGCGATACATCCGGGTGGAATCCGGCTAGCGTGTCTGGGAGCCGGAGTGTGTCACTTTCATTTGACATATATGTCAGGATGCCAGTTAAACTCTCTAATTTCCAGCCGGAGTTAGCCGGAGTTAGCCGGAGTTGGGCTGCCAAAACGCCAACTTCATGTGAACATTGCAGCCAGCTGCGATAAATCCGGGCGGAATCCGGCTAGTGCAACTCGGAGCCAGAGTGAGGCACTTTCACCTGACACATGTCACGATGCCAGTTAAGCTTTCTAATTCGAACAGGCCGGGTGCAAACTCGGGAATATGTCGGGAAATACCAACTCCGGCTGGGTTTTGCAGCCGGCTGCGATACATCCGGGTGGAATCCAACTAGCGTTTCTGGGAGCCAGAGTGTGTCACTTTCACCTGACATATATGTCAGGATGCCAGTTAAACTCTCTAATATCCAGCAATTTCCAGCCGGAGTTAGCCGGAGTTGGGCTGCCAAAACGCCAACTTCATGTGAACATAACAGCCGGCTGCGATGAATCCGGGCGGAATCCGGCTAGTGCAACTCGGAGCCAGAGTGAGGCTCTTTCACGTGACACATGTCACGATGCCAGTTAAGCTCTCTAATTCGAACAGGATGGGTGCAAAGTGGGGAATATGTCGGGAAATCCCAACTCCGGCTGTGCATGGCAGCCGGCTGACGGAACTTGGCGAAACCGGATGTCATGCAACAGGAAGTCAGTTTGAGGCGCTTTCACCTAGAAAGCTTCAATCCACCGTCCAATCCATTTATCTCGAGCAATAGGCACGCCAAAACGAGGGTGGGAGCCACTCTGTCGGCCCAACTCAGGCTGGGTTTTGCAGCCAGCTGCGATAAATCCGGGTGGAATCCGCCTAGCGTGTCTGGAAGCCAGAGTTTGTCACTTTCACCTGACATATGCCAGGATGCCAGTTAATATCGAGCAATATACAGCCGGAGTTGGGCTGTAGACTTGGCCAAACTGCCAACTTCATCTGAACATGGCAGCCAGCTGCGATAAATCCGGGTGAAATCCGGCTAGTGCGACTCGGAGCCAGACTGAGGCGCTTTCACCTGGCATGCTTCAATCTACCGTCCAATCCATCTATCTTGAACAATAGGCACGCCAAAACGAGGGTGAGACCACACTGTTGGCCCAACTTCGGCTGGGTTTTGCAGCCGGCTGCGATACATCCGGGTGGAATCCGGCTAGCGTGTCTGGGAGCCAGAGTGTGTCACTTTCATTTGACATATATGTCAGGATGCCAGTTAAACTCTCTAATTTCCAGCCGGAGTTAGCCGGAGTTAACCGGAGTTGGGCTGCCAAAACGCCAACTTCATGTGAACATTGCAGCCAGCTACGATAAATCCGGGCGGAATCCGGCTAGTGCAACTCGGAGCCAAAGTGAGGCACTTTCACCTGACACATGTCACGATGCCAGTTAAGCTTTCTAATTCGAACAAGACGGGTGAAAACTCGGGAATATGTCGGGAAATACCAACTCCGGCTGGGTTTTGCAGCCGGCTGCGATACATCCGGGTGGAATCCGGCTAGCGTTTCTGGGAGCCAGAGTGTGTCACTTTCACCTGACATATATGTCAGGATGCCAGTTAAACTCTCTAATATCCAGCAATTTCCAGCCGGAGTTAGCCGGAGTTGGGCTGCCAAAACGCCAACTTCATGTGAACATTACAGCCGGCTGCGATGAATCCGGGCGGAATCCGGCTAGTGCAACTCGGAGCCAGAGTGAGGCACTTTCACTTGACACATGTTACGATGCCAGTTAAGCTCTCTAATTCGAACAGGACGGATGCAAAGTCGGGAATATGTCAGGAAATCCCAACTCCGGCTGTGCATGGCAGCCGGCTGATGGAATTTGGCGAAACCAGATTTCATGCAACAGGAAATCAGTTTGAGGCGCTTTCACCTGGCATGCTTCAATCTACCGTCCAATCCATCTGTCTCGAGCAATAGGCACGCCAAAACCAGGGTGAGACCACTCTGTCGGCCCAACTTCGGCTGGGTTTTGCAGCCGGCTGCGATACATCCGGGTGGAATCCGGCTAGCGTGTCTGGGAGCCAGAGTGTGTCACTTTCATTTGACATATATGTCAGGATGCTAGTTAAACTCTCTAATTTCCAGCCGGAGTTAGCCGAGTTAGCCGGAGTTGGGCTGCCAAAACGCCAACTTCATGTGAACATTGCAGCCAGCTACGATAATTCCGGGCGGAATCCGGCTAGTGCAACTCGGAGCCAGAGTGAGGCACTTTCACCTGACACATGTCACGATGCCAGTTAAGCTTACTCATTCGAACAGGATGGGTGCAAATTCGGGAATATGTCGGGAAATACCAACTCCGGCAGGGTTTTGCAGCCGGCTGCGATACATCCGGGTGGAATCCGGCTAGCGTTTCTGGGAGCAAGAGTGCGTCACTTTCACCTGACATATATGTCAGGATGCCAGTTAAACTCTCTAATATCCAGCAATTTCCAGCCTGAGTAAGCCGGAGTTGGGCTGCCAAAACGCCAACTTAATGTGAACATTGCAGCCGGCTGCGATGAATCCGTGCGGAATCCGGCTAGTGCAACTCGGAGCCAGAGTGAGGCACTTTCACGTGACACATGTCACGATGCCAGTTAAGCTCTCTAATTCGAACAGGACGGGTGCCAGGATGCCAGTTAAACTCTCTAATATCGAGCAATATACAGCCGTAGTTGGGCTGTAGACTTGGCCAAACATGTCACGATGCCAGTTAAGCTTTCTAATTCGAACAGGACAGGTGCAAAGTCAGGAATATGTCGGGAAATACCAACTCCGGCATGGGTTTGCAGCCGGCTGCGATACATCCGTGTGGAATCCAGTTATTGCAACTTTGAGCCAGAGTGAGGCACTGTCACCTGACACATGTCACGATGCCAGTTAAGCTCTCTAATTCGAACAGGACGCTTGCAAAGTCGGGAATATGTCTGGAAATCCCAACTCCGGCTGTGCATGGCAGCGGAAATAACATTCAAAAATAAATAAAAGCTCAAATAATTATCGTACTTATTGTTAGCTATGACGTCAAATTAAAGGTCACCGCAGTGAATTTTACTTTCAATTTCAGAAAATGCATGTTGTTCTGAAAAATGCTCCGAAACTGTCAATACCATTTTTTCTTTTATTACAAATCAGAGGATAGTCAACTTTATGAAAACAACAAAATCATTATTGTCCAATGGAAGACCACTTCAGTCAGAGATGAATTCATCTGAAATCCCCTAGAGAAAATTGTCTGCCCAGCGCTCCAAACCGAATTGATTCCCTTTGACCTACAGAAGTTTCTTAACCGGTACATTTCGTAACCCTACAAAAGTTATTTTGTAACCTTGTGTTTGTTATTTTGTAACCTTGTGTTTGTTATTTCGTAACCACCTTTGAAACAAACATTCTGTCTTTGATAAATTCGTACAAATCATTTATTTGTCTAGAAAAATGTATTTCTGAACTTGTTTTAGTTTTAACTTAATTTATGCCATTGATTACGGGAAATAGCAAGTACGCCTATATTGAAGAAATTGTTTAAATGTATAAACTTACCTTGAATCCGTCTAAGTTTAAATATATAAATCACATTAAATATCATAAATTCTCTTTGTATATTTATTTCATGGAATTAAAAGTTATCTGATCGAATATGAACTGCATCATTATTGATAGTTCTCCCATGCCCGCAATACTATCCATCAAAATGTAATAAAAATGATCAGCTATCTCTGCCAAGAAATGGTCTGATACACATAATGTCACTAATGTACAAGACGGATGTTTGATGCAAAGCATCAAAGAGAATCCGCAATATTTCGTTTCACATGAAGAAATAAGAAAAAAGATCATTTAAATCCACAAACATTAGAACAATTTAATCTGTAGTCAGTAATGCTGATATCGATTATTGAAGATATAAGTTTTATGTAGAATATTTAATCTGACAGGGTCTGTGTTTTAAGTGAATGAGATAATTTAGAGTTAAGCTGATCATAAAAAGTGACATATAATACTAAAGATAAATGGACAAGAGGTAATGATAAATTTAAATTAGTACCAAAAACAATCAACTATTTAAATAGTACCAAAAACAATCAACTAATTGTATCGAACACACGCCCTGTTATGATATTGTTTTATTAAATATTGCTGACACACAGAAAAATCTGTTTTTCGTTTGTATCGGTAAGTCATGATAATGGATAAGGGTTTCCCACATAAAACAAATCTGCAGAAGACGACTTTGAAATTATCAAGTAAAAAAAAATCTCTATAAATTATCGTATGATAATTTAAAAGTGTTGAATTATTGTGGAAAATGCAGATATTGCTCATTATGAGCAATTTATTCTTTTGCCACAATGATTTCAATGATGTTTACTCTAACAGACTTTAAAATCATCAAGTACAAAACATAGAAAATCTCTATAAATGATAGTAAGATAATTGAAAAGAGTTGAAATTATTGTGGCAAATTGAGCAATTAAACTCACAATCTCGAGTTGACGAAACTGATGTGAACTCGTGTCGTGATTAGCATTCAGAAAATCAAGTAAACTTATTTCTATGTACACGTAATCCGAAAGACTGACAATAGCTGCAGCGACTTTTGAAAACATTGTGACAAAAAGAGTAATTGATCACGAGGAATTTATCCTTTTGCTACAATGTTTTCTACTTTATGTCCACCTTATTTAGCAAGATGTTCCAATTTTTACTTAATGTGCTACGTATAAGGGAAAGGCTTAACATAGGAACTAGTTTCATTTTTTTTGAAAACGTTAAAAGACGTTAAGCATTAAGAGAGCTTAACTTGCATCGTGACATGTGTCAGGTAAAAGTGCCTCACTCTGGCTCCGAGTTGGACTAGCCGGATTCCGCCCGGATTTATCGCAGCTGGCTGCAATGTTCACATGAAGTGGGTGTTTTGGCAGCCCAACTCCGGCTAACTCCGGCTGGAAATTAGAGTTTAACTGGCATCCTGACATATATGTCAAATGAAAGTGACACCCTCTGGCACGCTAGCCGGATTCCACCCGGATGTATCGCAGCCGGCTGCAAAACCCAGCCGGAGTTGGGCCGACAGAGTGGCCTCTCCCTAGTTTTAGCGTGCCTATTGTTCGAGATAGATGGATTGGACGGTGGATTAAAGCATGCCAGGTGAAAGCGCCTCACTCTGGCTCCGAGTCGCACTAGCCGGATTCAAACCGGATTTATCGCAGCTGGCTGCCATGTTCGGATGAATTTGGCATTTTGGCCAAGTCTACAGCCCAACTCCGGCTGTATATTGCTCGATATTAGAGAGTTTAACTGGCATCCTTGCATATGCCAGGTGAAAGTGACATACTCTGGCTTCCAGACACGCTAGTCGGATTCCACTCGGATTTATCGCAACCGGCTGCAAAACCCAGCCGAAGTTGGGCCGACAGAGTGGCTCCCACCCTCGTTTTGGCGTGCCTATTGCTCGAGATAGATAGATTGGACGGTGGATTGATGTATGCCAGGTGAAAGCGTATCAAACTGACTTCCTGTTGCATGACATCCGGTTTCGCCAAGTCAGCCGGCAGCCATGCACAGCCGTAGTTGGGATTTCCCGACATATTCCCGACTTTGCACCCATCCTGTTCAAGTAAGAGAGCTTCACTGGCATCGTGACATGTGTCAGGTAAAAGTGCCTCACCCTGGCTCCGAGTTACACTAGCCGGATTCCGCCCGGATTTATCGCAGCTGGCTGCAATGTTCACATGAAGTTGGCGTTTTGGCAGCCCAACTCCGGCTAACTCCGGCTGGAAATTGATGGATATTCTAGAATTTAACTGGCAGCATCACATATATGTCAGGTGAAAGTGACACACTCTGGATCCCAGACACGCTATCTGGATTCCATCCGGATGTATCGCAGCCGGCTGCAAAACCCCAGCCGGAGTTGGGCCGACAGAGTGGTCTCACCCTGGTTTTCGCGCGCCTATTGTTCGAGATAGATGGATTGGACGGTGGATTGAAGCTTGCCAGGTAAAAGCACCTCACTCTTGCTCCGAGTCGCACTAGCCGGATTCCAACCGGATTTATCGCAGCTGGCTGACATATTCAGATGAATTTGGCATTTTGGCCAAGTCTACAGCCCAAATCCGGCTGTATATTGCTCGATATTAGAGTTTTTAACTGGCATCCTTGCATATGTCAGGTGAAAGTGACACACTCTGGCTCCCAGACACGCTAGCCAGATTCCACCCGGATTTATCGCAGCCGGCTGCAAAACCCAGCCGGAGTTGGGCCGACAGAGTGGCTCGAACCCTCGTTTTGGCGTGCCTATTGCTCGAGATAGATGGATTGGACGATAGATTGAACCATGCCAGGTGAAAGCGCCTCAAACTGACTTCCTGTTGCATGACATCCGGTTTCGCCAAGATCCATCAGCCGGCTTCCATGCACAGCCGTAGTTGGGATTTCCCGACATATTCCCGACTTTGCACCCGTCCTCTTCGAATTAGAGAGCTTAACTGGCATCGTGACATGTGTCACGTGAAAGTGCTCCACTCTGGCTCCGAGTTGCACTAGCCGGATTCCGCCCGGATTCATCGCAGCCGGCTGCAATGTACACATGAAGTTGGCGTTTTGGCAGCCCAAATCCGGCTAACTCCGGCTTGAAATTGCTGGATATTAGAGAGTTTAACTGGCATCCTGACATATATGTCAGGTGAAAGTGACAAACTCTGGCTACCAGAAACACTAGCCGGATTCAACCCGGATGTATCACTGGCGGCTGCAAAACCCAGCCGGAGTTGGTATTTCCCGACATATTCCCGATTTTGCACCCGTCCTGTTTGAATTAGAAAGCTTAACTGGCATCGTGACATGTTTCAGGTGAAAGTGCCTCACTCTGGCTCCGAGTTGCACTAGCCGGATTCCGCCCGGATATATCGCAGCTGGCTGCAATGTTCACATGAAGTTCGCGTTTTGGCAGCCTAACTCTAGCTAACTCCGGCTGGAAATTAGAGAGTTTAACTGGTATTCTGACATATATGTCAAATGAAAGTGACACACTCTGGCTCACAGACACGCTAGCCGGATTCCACCCGGACGTATCGCAGCCGGCTGCAAAACCCAGCCGGAGTTGGGCCGACAGAGTAGTCTCACCCTGGTTTTGGCGTGCCTATTGTTCGAGATAGATGGATTGGACGGTGGATTGAAGAATGCCAGGTGAAAGCGCCTCACCCTGGCTCCGAGTCGCACTAGCCGGATTCAAACCGGATTTATCGCAGCTGGCTGCCATGTTCAGATGAAGTTGGCATTTTGGCCAAGTCTACAGCCCAACTCCGGCTGTATATTGCTCGATATTAGAGAGTTTAACTGGCATCAAGGCATATGTCAGGTGAAAGTGACACACTCTGGCTCCCAGACACGCTAGCCGGATTCAACCCGGATTTATCGCACCAGGCTGCAAAACCCAGCCGGAGTTGGGCCGACAGAGTGGCTCCTTCCCTCGTTTTGGCGTGCCTATTGCTCGAGATAGATGGATTGGACGGTGGATTGATTTATGCCAGGTGAAAGCGCATCAAACTGACTTCCTGTTGCATGACATCCGGTTTCGCCAAGGTCCGTCAGCCGGCAGCCATGCACAGCCGGAGTTGGGATTTCCCGACGTATTCCCGACTTTGCACCCGTCCTGTTCGAGTAAGAGAGCTTAACTGGCATCGTGACATGTGTCAGGTGAAAGTGCCTCACTCTGGCTCCGAGTTGCACTAGCCGGATTCCGCCCGGATTTATCGCAGCTGGCTGCAATGTTCACATGAAGTTGGCGTTTTGGCAGCCCAACTCCGGCTAACTCCGGCTGGAAATTGCTGGTTATTCGAGAGTTTAACTGGCATCCTCACATATATGTCAGGTGAAAGTGACACACTCTGGCTCCTAGATCCGCTAGCCGGATTCCACACGGATTTATCGCAGCCGGCTGAAAAACCCAGCCGGAGTTGGGCCGACAGAGTGGTCTCACCCTCGTTTTCGTGCGCATATTGTTCGAGATAGATGTATTGGACGGTGGATTGAAGCATACATGGTTAATACAGTCGGAGTTGCCGGAGTTTCGCTTGTTTCGGCTGATTAATATAGCTTGTGTAACTGGAATTCCCTATGTTCCGGCTGGTTAATACAGCCGACGTAGCTGGAGTTCCGACTGTTCCGGTTTGTTAATATAGTCGGTGAAGACGAAGTTCCAGCTGTTCCGGCTGGTTAATACGGTTGGTGTAGAGGGAGTTCCGCCTGTTCCGGCTGGTTAATACAGCCGACGCAGTCATACCGAAGAATTTTGATCATCAGATAAATATCAAATATCGATAAACCTAGCTGCGCTCTGAAACAATTCATTCGTTAATCTCCGTTAGGTTCCGTTATTTACCAATAATTGATCACACGCTGTGAACGGGGTAATAAAACATTTAACGCCTCGGGGATAGTCGTGGCGGGCAGTTAGCCAAATAAACTGGTTTATAGCTTAATATGGATAAAACCAAAACATCTGTAAATTAATAGTATTTATTGACACACGTCCATGTTAACCAGTATGTACATAAGCATATCCATGATGAAAACTAACAAATAGACTAATGATACACATGTAAGTATGCACAATTACGGAAAGTCATGGATGTTGAACTAAATTAAATAACAATTGAATAGAATGGAAAACATTCATTAATTTTCTAATTATTAATGATTAATGTCTCCAATTTATACACTGTTTCTAAAACCCGTGAACTATTGATGCGTCCAAATGCGTATTCATGGGTAAAGTCTGATATTTGTAAATTTCGGTCAACAGAGTTGATTTAATTTTAGTTTTTAATTCACAACATAGTAAGGTTGATTTTATCGTAACCTTTTCCCACATGCACACGCTTTCTGACGCGTTTGCATCAGACCATTTTGAAAACAGTGTGACAAAAGCATAAATTACTCATTACCAGCTTTTTCGCCTTTTGTCACAATGTTTTTTTCAACTTTACTCGCAGTTAATCACATATTAAATTTAAGTATTTCAATAAGCTTTTCTTTTGTTCGCACTTTGGTTGCGATACCTCGATACGCATTGTCTTTATTTCGGCAACATATATCGTTTCAGATGTGAAAGCTTGGGTTGAAACACTTTTGTTATTTATATCGGCTGCTTTTATTTCTTCATCAATGCGTTTTTTCTTATTTTTTTACCAGATCGCGCTTCTTGAAATTCTAAAGTACATCATCATCTTTCATATTCATATTTACGTTTTGTTCGGACAGTATGATCTTCTTGTCTTTTCCGACAAATTAAGGCGTCGTGTGTTGCGTCCATATTTGCTTTTTCGTCTTTAGTTACCTTTAGTTAGTACATCTTCATAGTTGAATCGTGGAATATAAAGGAATCACTCAAAAAGACATTTAAAAGAAAGTATTTTATTTTAATTTAAAAAAAAAAAGAACCCGCCAATCTTCAAAACCCCAAAATAATACCATAGTTTCAATTAATTTATTATTTAACTTTAACAATTATGTTCCTTGTCATTCCAAATGTGCATACGTTACACAATACAGTATCGAACAAAACAAAAAGAGGGGAATCGGGGCGGGGGTGGGGTGGGGGTTGGGGGTGGGGTGTGAGGTGGGAAGGACCAGAAACAGAAAAAAAACGCATTATATCATTTACGGCAGGAATGTTTTAAAGCCGTAAATTACCAATTTACGTTCTGTTACTAAATGTATAATACCCCTTCTATTCGCAGTTGTTAAAGATACATCATTTCACATTGAAGATTATAGTATAGATCATGTATATAGTATTAATGATTATGTAATAGGGATACGCGACTCGCTTCAGATCCCCTGGTGATACTAATTGACTTTATGAGGGTCATAAAACTTCGGGTAAAATCAAGAGCATTGCCGGACTTTCACGAATAAATCCGAAATCATGAAGTTACAAATATATCTTAAAAAAGACCATCTAAATCTAAATTTATTTTGATCAAATAAAAAATACATTGTAGATGAAGAAGTGCCGCATCCAAGACCGTTTGCACCTAAGAAATATATATATTAATATTTGATATACATCGATTATAAGTGAATGAGTACTTTTATTTTGTTCTTTGTCTATATGATATTGACGGGAGCCGGACAAAAGATCCCATGGACAAAAGATCCCATGCTATTTTTGGCAGGGTGGACAAATGCTCCCACATCATTTTTACAGGGTGGACAAAAGATCCCATGTTATTTTAACAGGGTGGACAAAAGCTCCCGCATCATGTTGGCAGGGTGGACAAAAGATCCCCCTTATAAAATATATCAGTCAGTAATAAAGAGATTGAAATGAATAAACTATATGAATATATAATTCCTATCCATTGAGCATATTATGGATGTGAATTTCAAGGTAAACAGTCAATTAATGTACAGGATCAAAGTTATCACCTGCTATTTTAAATTAAAGGCAATCAAAGTTTAAATTGTGTTGTTTATTTAACTCTTTACATAAACTGTGAAAAATAAAACATTGAGCATATTATTGGTGTGAACTTTATAAATAGCTGTGCTAATGACAATGACCAGACTGTGTGTTGATTGAATATGTCTGCATGAACTACTTTGAAAGCAGTTTTGTTTGTAAATACATGTATATCCACTTTTCATTGTTTTATTATCATGATGTGCTAAATGTTCAAGACTATTAGTTACCATATGCTCTATTTTGTTTGCTATATATTTACTCATAATCTTTATTAACAGGGAATAAATTTGACTTTATTAATCTTTTTGGGTTTTTTTCTGGTTTATTTTTCTATGAAATCATTTAATAAGAAGTAAATATACTCAACACCTTTACTGTCTGTCACCTTAAGACAAAAACCAGGATGGCTCATCAATATGGGATCTTTTGTCCATCCTGTCAAAATGGTGTGGGAACATTTTTCCACCCTGTTAAAATAACATGGGATCTTTTGTCCACCCTATTACAATGATATGGGACCTTTTGTCTACCCTGTCAAAAATAGCATGGGAGCTTTTGTCCATGGGATCTTTTGTCCTGTATTTGATATTGACAACGTTTATTTAACCTAAAAAAAGACCATTTAAATCATATTTTTCTCGAAAAATAAATGACACATATTAAAGATAGATAATTATATTTTGTGGAGCCGTTTGCACCTAAGCGATGAATTAATTAATTAAAGAGTTATAGCGCGTTAATTACAATGATATGGGACCTTTTGTCCAGCCTGTCAAAAGTAGCATGGGAGCTTTTGTCCATGGGATCTTTTGTCCTGTATTCGATATTGACAACGTTTATTTAACCTAAAAAAAGACCATTTAAATCATATTTTTCTCGAAAAATAAATGACACATATTAAAGATAGATAATTATATTTTGTGGAGCCGTTTGCACCTAAGCGATGAATTAATTAATTAAAGAGTTATAGCGCGTTAAAGTTACAGTTACTCTTTATTTCCATATGGTAAATTATCCCCGATAGCAATTGCCGGTGAAATAATTCTTCCACATGTGGAGGTCCGACTGTTCCGGTATAGCCGAAGTTCTGGCTGGTTAATACAGTCGAAGTTGTCGGAGTTGCGGCTAGTTAACACAGTCGAAGTTGTCAGAGTTCCGGCTGTTCCGGATGGTTAATACAGCCGGCTGTTCCGACTGGTTAATACAGCCGACGTAGCTGGAGTTCGACTGTTTCGGCTGGTAAATACAGTCGGTGTAAACGATCAAAGGGTGACTCTAATATACCCCCTTCAAACCTTTTTTGTCGGGGAGGGGGTAGAGGGAGGTTTAAATATACAAAAACATTGCATCTCCAATAAACAAGACGACTTTGCATGATGGCACTTTATCGCTCACATGAGTTAACAAAAATACATTTTATGATATAATTTGTTGATGAAGGGTCACCAATTGATTATGTGTAGCAATTAACTTTAAATTCTAACGGTTGCTTTAAGAGGAGAAGATTTATAAAAACTTTCATTTTAGCTACGTTGATGGAGAGTCAAAAGATGATCAATGGTACCATTTCTTTTATAGTTCTGACAACCAGTTTCAGAGGAGAATCTTTTTCAAGATTTTCCTCTCTGTTGCCATGGCAAACAAAGTTCTTCGTGGATCAAATTTTCTTGAAGACAGTCTTCATTTTAGCTACTTTAATGGAGATACACTAGATGATCAGTTGCACCATTTCTCGTAAAAGATCTGACCACAAGTTTCAAAGGAGCTAGAGTACTTTTAATGATTGTCCTCTCCGTTGACATGGCAAACATAGTTCTTCATGGATAGCATTTTATTTCAGCTACTATGGAAGAGGAACAGTGCAAAATTTAAATAATCTTAAGATAATAAGTAAATACATGTGAGCTAAAGATAAGATATGAAAAACACATGGGTTAGTTCAACAGTTGGACAGGTGGTTAGAAAAAACGACATGGTGTAATTCGAACAGGTTAGGAAAGTTCTTAAAAACATACTTGGGGTTAATTCGAACAGGTTGGAAAGGTGCTTAGATAAAAGACATGAGGACATTCGAACAGGTTTGAAAGGTGCTTAGAAACAAATACAAAGGTTATTCGAACAGGTTGGAAAGGTGCTTAGATAAAAAGACATCAGGAATCTCGAACAGGATGAAAAAGGTGCTTAGAAAAGAAAAGTCTTGGGGAAATTCAAACAGGTTGGAAAGGTGCCTAGATAAATAGACATGGGGCAATTCGAACAGGTTCAAAAGGTGCTTAGATAAAAAACATGAGGACATTTGAACAGGTTGTAAAGGTGGTTAGATAAAAATGACATGGGGTTATTCGAACAGGATAGAAAAGTGCTAAGATAGAAAGATATGTGGAAATTCGAACAGGTTGGAAAGGTGGTTAGATAGAAAGATATGAGGAAATTCGAACAGGCTGGAAAGGTGGTTAAAAAAAGGCATGGGGTAATTCGAACAGGTTTGAAAGGTGCTTAGATACAAAGATATGAGGAAATTCGAACAGATTGGAAAGGTTCTTAGAAAAGAAAAGGCATGGGGCATTTCGGACAGGTTGAAAAAGTGCTTTGATAAAAAATACATGGGGCAATTCGAACAGGTTTAAAGGGTGTTTATATAAAAAGGCATGAGGAAATTCGAACAGGTTGGATATGTGGTTAGAAAAAAAAGAAATGTGGGTTATTAAAACAGGTTGAAAAGGTGGTTAGAAAAGAAAATATGGTGAAATTCGAACAGGTTGGAAAGGTGCTTAGATAAAAAGACATGAGGAAATTCGAACAGGTTTAAAAGGTGCTTAGAAATGAAAAGACATGGTGCAATTCGAACAGGTTGGAATGGTGCTTAGATAAAAAGACATAGGGCAATTCGAACAAGTTTAAAAGGTGCTCAGATAAGAAATACATAAGGAAATTCGAACAGGTTGGAAAGGTGCTTCGATCAAAAAGACATGAGGAAATTCGAACAGATTTTAAAGGTGCTTAGAAAAGAACAGAACTGGGCCAATTGGAACAGGTTAGAAAGGGTCTTAGATGAAAAGACATGGGGCAATTCTAATAAGTTTAAATGGTGCTTAGATAAAAATTCATGAGGAAATTCGAACAGGTTGGAAAGGTGGTTAGAAAAGACAGGTATGTGGGTAATTCGAAAAGGTTGGAAAAGTGCTTAGAAAAAAAGACATGGGGTTAATTCGAACAGGTTTGAAATGTGCTTAGATAAAAAGACATGAGGAAATTCGAACAGGTTTAAAAGGTGCTTAGAAAGGAAAAGACATAGGGCAATTCGAACAGGTTGGAAAGGTGCTTAGATAAAAAGACATGGGGCAATTCGAACAGGTTTAAAAGGTGCTTCGATAAAATTGCTGATTGTAGCCATAATTAAGTAATACAGGTATGTATTACACAAACATGTGTAGGTTATTTACCACTGAACACATTTTATAATATTGATTGACTTGTCAAAGTTGTTTATGCCAAACTAGCAGATAATTCGACCTAGTTTACATACGACACTTTCGGGTCAGCCAAGGGAAATTTCTCAAAATTATCAATTTATTAGTAAAACTATTTTTAGTAACTTATTAAGAATATTTTAGTATGGTGATAAATCAATGTTAAATATTTGTTATTAAAATTTACATTTCTTGTCAAATATGACTTATTAGTTGGTTGATATGCAACAGGTTTCGTGCATGAAAGTTTGTTAAGTAAAGTTGGCCAGATGATATATTTTAGTTCTTTCTTTTTTATATCATTTTGATAAAAATGTGAAATAAATATCTTGTTATTAAAAAATAAAATTTTTTGTTTAAGATTACCCCCGATAACAGAAACAAACATTTGTCACGTGACCCGGAAATGGCAAATTCGACCCGAAACTGTCAAATTGCTGACAATTAAGAAACATTTTAACAAATTATATAATTGGTGAATTATATCATGCTGGGGATGAAGTATTTCTTGAACATTTCATATAGTTTTGTTTCTGTCAACTTTCCTTTCAAAGAAAGGTTAATTTGGTTACTGACCCGGAACTGTCGAGTTCACTGTAGCAGATTTCCTCACCGTAACAGACATCATACATACTATTATGGCAAAAAAAAACCACACAAACACCGACTATCAATGGGATGTTTAACTGAACATTTTGGCCATTCAGTTTTTGCAATCTAAACAACATGTCAGTTTTAACTTTTCTGAACCACAAGGTCCAAGGTCCAGGTCCAGGTATAGATCTATGTGCAGGTCTAGGTTCAACTTCAGTATGAAGAGGGGTAGTTAAATATTTCAATAGTTTCAGGGAGTTATTATCAATATACGGATCACTATACCCAACAGCCTTGTTATAACTCACCCAGTGTAAGCTACATTTGTCAGTCATACCCTCTATGACAAAGGCTTTAGCCATTTCGTTTTCCACTGTTTCAAACGTGTTAAACGTTATGGTTTCCTCTCTGCCTCCGTTGCTTAATGATTTATCTTCAGAGCTGGATTTATCTTCAGTGCTATCTATCACTTCTATAGAGGATTCATCATCTACTGAATTTGTTCTGCCACCGGTTCTCTTTTCTTGAAAAATGTCATCCACAACACGATCGTACTTTGTTACCAGTAAATACACGTAACTGTCATCTGAATAATAACACAACAAAGAGGCATGAACAAGTAGGGGTTTAATCTCTTTAGAAAGGGACAGAACTCCTGTACGAACTTCCGCATTCAATATCTCGGCATGCACACCATTACTTATAATATATATATAACCGCCTCGGTGGTGTTGTCATACCACACATTTTATAAATGGCTACCCTTCTGGCGCTCTGGGTTGCAGGGTTAGCATTACGACTAACTGGCTGGTATCAGGATAAATTAACCATTCTAACACTATTGACAATTTCTCTTCTAATTGTTAATATAACTAATTTCAAAATGTTTTGTTAGTTGAAAAAATCGAATATTACCAAAACAAATACAATAGGGAGTAAAGATGGAATAGCCTACACGTGATTTTTATCAAGGAAAACAACGTCATGTCAAAACATAGTTCACCCTTAATTTGTATCCCTTCAAGTTATAAAAAAGTGCTAGAATTGAAATAGATCTCATTTTGAGTGATATACCGGCTCTTATATCACGATTTGTCGTTCAGGTGTGTATAAATTAATCACTCAGGCCATTCGGCCTTCGTGATTAATTACTACACACCTGAACTCCCAATCGTGATATACGAGCCGGTATATCACTCAAAATGAGATATATTTCCTAATTCTAACACTATTGACAATTTCTCTTCTATACACAAAGAAGGATTTCAGCATGATCTAAATGCAGTATATCACTCTAAATTTCCGGAACTATTTATGGCTGTTGAAATTCCCTCCCGCGTATTTTTCATACAACGTTTCTTAGTGCGCATGCGTTACTACGTTTGGCTTGACATTTTATGAATGAAGTCACGAGTTTCTATTGTAAATGCCGTTTGGAAATTTGAATTGTAACGTTGACGTTATTGTTTTAAATGACGTCATTCACGTGTTTTACCAACATTTTTGGCGCGGTCGAAAACGTTGTGTTAGAATGAGACAGTAACAAATTGCCCATGATGAGTTTAAGAACAATTGAAAAAGTTATAATACAAATAAAATGTTCATAGACTGTTAATATAACTAATTTCAAAATGTTTTGTTAGTTGAAAAAATCGAATATTACCAAAACAAATACAATAGGGAGTAAAGATGGAATAGCCTACACGTGATTTTTATCAAGGAAAACAACGTCATGTCAAAACATAGTTCACCCTTAATTTGTATCCCTTCAAGTTATAAAAAATGCTAGAATTGAAATAGATCTCATTTTGAGTGATATACCGGCTCTTATATCACGATTTGTCGTTCAGGTGTGTATAAATTAATCACTCAGGCCATTCGGCCTTCGTGATTAATTACTACACACCTGAACTCCCAATCGTGATATACGAGCCGGTATATCACTCAAAATGAAATCCATTTCCTAAGTAGTACTGGTACCTAACCAGGAAACGCCGTGATATAACTAGAAAATATTGAATTGGCGTAAAACACCAAAATATTTAATCAACAGACTTATAATATATATGTAGGTGCTACCTGTTTTCCAAAAACTCCACTTTTTAAATGTTCGAAAAAGATACGTAAATATAAATTTTAGGAAATACATTTGAAATTCTTATTGTTGTCATCTATTATGAAGTACGGAAACTAATAATAACTATACATAAAACATTTTATACCACCAAAGTCATTGCTATAAAATTATCTCGCTGAGTTTTAGTGAACCAAAATAATAACGCACTTCTATAATAAAAAATATCAATACAAAAATGCCTAGTCGACGGTAATTGTAAATCCGCGATTTTTGCATGACCGCTATTACAAACATATCGGAAATTGAGAGTCCCATCGCGTGTCGCCATTGTGATCTTTTTAAAAAGTTTCATAGATAGTTTATATTTTTCCTGCATGTTACCTATCAGATAATAATCATATTTAATAAGTAATTTAATTTTTTAATTTACATTCCTGTTATGACAGGAATGCATTTATATTTCCTATATTCCTTTTTCATCACGTTCGCCGTTTTTTGATTAAGAAACGGTCCAAGCATTTTACTATTTCAGACATATGCAATAACGTTTTATGCGAACTTCACATATCAAGACGTGTTTTTTAATTTGGAAAAGAAAGTTCAGCAATGTGAAGCAATTACTAAATAGAGAAAATGACTTTATTTGACTAAACAAAGGAGAATTCGACGTGATTTTGTCACGACTTGACACATTATTTATAGTCTGCTGCCAGTCTCATAGGGAGGTGCATTATTACTCATTTGTCTTCGTAAATAACAAAAAAAAAACATAAATACGAGTCAAAATAAAGAAACTGCAAATACTTAAAACATCGGAATATTTATTTCATTTTAGATGTGTCATAACTTAGTGTTTCTAAACAAACGCAGTTATAATATGTTCAAGACATTTAATTTTGTTTTTATCTAATAACAACTTGTCCTTCCATGTCATTTCCGAAAAGCTATTAACATTTAAAGTCGCGGGCTTTTGCCTGGCGACTAATAAGATTATTCGAATGAATCTGTGTGCGTAGCGGAAAGACGACGGTAAAATAAATCCATATGTCGCCAGTATGCACAGGCGGTAACCCACCTAGATACTAAATACACTCCACGTTGCTTCGTTTATCCTTTTCTATATACAAACACGTTCAAAGTTGATGTCCTTGCAGCAGACGACTTTTAAAAACAAATGTTTCAACTATATATAGTCAATAATTATTCTTTACTAACAGGAAAGGGGTATAGGAATAAAGACCACTGCTACAGCCTTGCTGTTGAAGCCGGCTTTTATAGCGACGTTGGTAGAGTTGTTAACCGTTTCACGAAGTTAAGTAACGAACATTGCGGTTAGTGCCTGGATGGGTGATGGCTTAACTCCGTGAGGGACCTGGTACACGTTACAAATGGTGGCAGCGATGGACTTCGCGCTATGAAATGCCACAGCTGTCTTATGTTGCGATCTTTCATGTTGTTATGTAACTGACATGTAATCATGTCCAACGTACATGTAATTATGTTTAACTTATATGCCATTATGTGTAACTGATATACAATCATCATGTCTGACTGACATGTCATTATGTCTAACTTCCATGATATTATGTGTACATGGCATAATAGTATGTCTAACTGGTATGTTATTATGTATGCCTTACATGTTATTATGTCTATCTTATATGCTATACTCTCTAATCGACATGGTAGCATATCCAATTAACACGTATTATTAAGGTGACATGGTATTATGTCTAGTTGACTTGGCATTATGTCCATTAGACGTCTTGTCCATAAAACCTGTTAACTTTTCTAACTGGCATGTTACTACATTCCCGCCACTTTGGAGTCATTTCAGGAAATGGCTTAAGTGGGTTTTTTAAGTGGTTGTTGACGTCATCACCTAACAATACGCTGACGTCAGCGTCGGAAACATTAATACCATATTTGGTGGGAACACAGAACATAAGACAGGCAACCTGCGCAGTGA
The DNA here is from genome assembly GCA_031761405.1 of Serripes groenlandicus. NCBI lineage: Eukaryota > Metazoa > Mollusca > Bivalvia > Cardiida > Cardiidae > Serripes > Serripes groenlandicus. The sequence continues at coordinate 97,682,874 of JASEVX010000003.1, forward strand.
GTCATTCGTATGTTTATAACTCTATGGTTACATTTTCGCAAAAACACAATATGTTTAAACATGGGTGGAGTATCTTTCGTAGATGGTGATATAACTGATATTCGTAACGTCCACGCCATAGTACATCAAGTCGCACGGGTTATCGGCAATCATAGGTAAGAAATGCCCGTGGGCAGACGTTTACTCGAAGAGGACGTCGCTTAATTCCACGTAGTCTGTATGGAAGCGCCTAAAGAGCTTATTCGGAGCAAGGATTTCGATACTTATAGATATGTCCGTGTAAGGGTTAATCTCATATACAGTTTTACAACATTCACCCCTTTTTATGAACGGACGACGATGTACGCGTCTCGATTTAACTAAAACGTATAGGATAAAGGCGGTGTATGTTAACGCAAAGTATTGAACGATATAAACTCCGTAAATCAGAAAGTGTGACGTCACAGTTTTGTTTTATAAAACCGTTTTAATATCCGATGTTTATCGCGTACTTAAACATTAAACGCTGAGACGTAAAGAAGGTAAGGACAAGCACTTGACAAGCCACTTAAAGATCTCGAACAATCTTACTAACGACCCTTTTTTAAATCATTCTACGTTATTATAACTTTAGTTCGGGTGGTGTTTTACGCCTCTTTCTACATTTATTCGGTTATATCACGGCGTTTCCTGGGTAAGTTACTAATGTTCCTCGTTGGGTTTTATTAAGGCCAAAACAAATTTCTTTGCGCGAGAAACACGCATTTCATTTATTTAAGAATGGCTTAACTTCTCCCGAATGACCTCCCCGAGCTGCCCGGAGCTCTTAAAAGCGCGCGCGGAGCTCTTAAATGAGCTCTTAAATGAGCTCCAGGAGATCCAATATGCGCGCGCAGCGTTCCCGTATGAGCTCCCGGATATCCAATATGCGCGCGCGGCATTCCCGAATGAGCTCCCGAAGATCCAATATGCGCGCGCGGCATTCCGAAATAAGCTCTCTGAACTCCTGTACGCGCTCGCGGCGTTTCGAAATAAGCTCCCGGAGGTCTTATATGTTTCTAAACAAACGCAGTTATAATATGTTCAAGACATTTAATTTTGTTTTTATCTAATAACAACTTGTCCTTCCATGTCATTTCCGAAAAGCTATTAACATTTAAAGTCGCGGGCTTTTGCCTGGCGACTAATAAGATTATTCGAATGAATCTGTGTGCGTAGCGGAAAGACGACGGTAAAATAAATCCATATGTCGCCATGTCAAGGTTTAACACAATTCAAACTTATTTCCTTGGACTTTATTGTAAAATACATTTGAAGTTCTATCTTTCACTTAGATTGAAAAGAAACTGCACCAAGTCAGTTTGTTGTGTCTATTGATAAGGACACTTTTAAAAGAAACATACGTAATGAGGGTGAACCCTCTGCAACAGACGACTTTTGAAAACATTATGGCAAAACGGGAAATTGCTGATAAAGAACATTTTCTTCTTATGTCAAAATGTGTTTCAACTTTATTTTAAAAAATCTTTTAATTTATAGATGTAGCTTATATATATACTTCACTAGATGCTTTATAAGTCGTCTACGACAGATTGTGTGAAAGGGTTAATAAGGGTACATCTGTCAAGTAACATTGACCGCCTCCGTGGTGTAGTGGTAGAGCGTCCGCCACGGGCTCGGGAGGTCGCGGGTTTGGTTTCAGGCCGGGTCATACCAAATTCTTTAAAAATGGTAGTAGTGGCTGCCCTCCTTGGCGCTCAGGATTGCGAGGCAGCATAACGACTGACTGACTGGTGTCAGGATAGTTGGTATTTCATATTCACAATGACTATGAAGTCAAACTTACATCTTTTGTGTAGACTATTTGGATCATCTTCTTGAATCACTTCTCGAACACATTTTATTTGTTCGTACGTAATCGGACTGACACAGGAACATGCAAATACAATCATGGACATTTTGTATTGATCATATGGCACGCAATATCTCAGCGGTAGGTAACTCAAATCTTTGTAAGTTTGCAATTTTTCTAACTCTGCTATATCTGTACCCGGATCTATATAACCTGTAGCAAATAGATGTGTCTGTATGCAGCAAAGGCCTATATTAAAATTGTATTTTGTTTACAGTAAAAGGTTAACAGTTTTGTAAGTGGTTCACAACATGATTTGGAGCACAAGAGAAGAGGACATACATAAACATAAAAGGAAAGGTGTTGCGTCATTGTACAATATACATTTTAACTAAACTTTGTTCAATGGGTGGAAGTCTTTTTAAAGTTATTCATGTTAATATCAAAATGATCTAATCCATGCTCGAGGCGGAAACCTGGAGACAATCTTATCTGTGTTCAAAGCGGAAACCTGGAGACGATCTTATCAATGTTTAAACTGGCAAACAGAAGACGATCGCATCCGCTTCAAAACGGTACACTGAAGACAATCACATCTGTGTTGAAAACGGAAACATGAAAAACGATCGCATCCATGTTTAAAACGGTACACTGAAGATGATCGCTTCCATGTTTAAAACTCTACACGGAAGATGATCGCTTCCATGTTTAAAACGGTACACTGAAGACGATCGCATCCGCTTCAAAACGGTACACTGAAGACAATCACATCTGTGTTGAAAACGGAAACATAAAAAACGATCGCATCCATGTTTAAAACGACGAACAGAAGATGATCGCATCCATGTTTAAAACGACAAACAGAAGATGATCGCATCCATGCTCAACACGGTACACAGAAGATGAGCGCATCCATGTTTAAAACGACCAACAGAAGATGATCGCATCCATGTTCATCACGGTACCCAGAAGATGATCGCATCCATGTTAAAAAACAACAAACAGAAGACGATGGCATTCATGTTCAAAACGGTACACTGAAGATGATCGCATCCATGTTTAAAACGACAAACAGAAGATGAGCGCATCCATGTTCAAAACGACAAACAGAAGACGATCGCATCCATGTTCAACACGGCACATTAGAGACGTTCCTTTTCATTTCAAAACGGCAAAATGAAGACAATCTTGTCGGTTTTCAAGACGACAACCAAAATAGGATCGCATCCGTGTATTTAACGGCAACCAGACCAAAATACGATGCATCCAAGTTCAAAACGGCATATCAAGGACGATTACATCCGTGTTAAAAAAAGGAAATGAAGACGATCGGATCCGTGTTCAAAACGAGACATTGCCGTCAATTGCATCCATGTTCAAAACGGCATAATTAAGACGATTGCATCCATGTACTTAATGATAAACAGAAGACGATCGCATCCATGTCAAAATTGCACAATAAGGACAATCCCATCCGTATTCAAAACGGCAAATTGAAGACAATCGCATCCGTGTTAAAAATGGCAAAATGAAGACAATCGCATCTGTGTTAAAAACGGCAACATGAAGACGATCATATCCATGTTCAAAATGGCATATTGAAGACGATTGCATCCGACAAAATTAAGACGACCGCATCCGTTTTCAAAATGGCAACCTGAAGTCGAATTAATCCGTGTTCAAAACGGCACATTGAAAACAATTGCATCCATGTTCAAAACGGCAAACAAAAGACGGTCTCATCCATGTTCAAAACAGTATACTTGAGACGATTGCATCAGTGTTCATAACGGTACTCAAAACACGAACGCACCATGTTGAAAACAGTATGCTGAAGACGATCGCATCCATGTTGAAAACGGTAAACTTTTTTTCAAAACAGAGCTTTACCGAGAAAATTATGTAAATTGATTTAATAAATTGGGTAGTTTAATCGATTATATGAACTTATTTCTTAACTTTTATTTAAGGAAGATCAGTGATTATTGAATAAAGTTTGAAACAATGGAAGAAATTGCTTATAATGAGAAATGTTTCCTTGTGTCACAATGTTTTCAAACGTCGAATGAGACAGAAGCGTCAACATGCGTCTGTAGGTGAGAAAGGGAATATAAAACCGAATCTGTACTTGACAAACAACAGAAAGGCTAACAAAGTATAAATATAAAATTGTCCATACCTCCAATTAGTAAACGAAGTATCTGCTTAGTCTTTTCGTTATTTTTGTTTTCCATAGCCGCAGCATCAAATAAATCCGGTAGGTGTTCCCAAATTGTCTTGAACAACTTTTCCGGCAAATTGTCAACTTCTGTGTTCGTCTCCTCTTGACAATAATCCTCCTTCTTTGAAGCACATTTTGGATACCTGATAAAATTTAACACTCTATGGGCTAATTCTAATTTAGCCATTAGCCATTACTCAGATGCAACTGAGATTCGGATAATGCAAAACCCAGGTGCAAATCTTTTCAAGCGGTCTGTGTACAGGGTCACCTAACGGAACTTTTTTGTGAACTTTTTTTGAAATCGTACCAACGATTGCTGACAAAATATCAATGGAATCTAGCCTTTTCCCATGACGGCCATATTTTGCAATCAATCAAAGTGAATAGGATAATTATTATAGAGATAAACCAAATTCTGCAAATTGCATTGTACAAGTAGTTTTAATGAATGACGTGCCAATTATACTTATGTATGGAATTCAATGGCGTGATCAATATTAGCAGGGGATCACCGACGGAGAAGTATGAGGAACGCTGTTAACGGGCGAACTGAAAAACAGACACACTGACGGACGTTGAACGATCACAATTGTTCATCCCGAGCATTTCTTGCTCAGTTGAGCTACAGATGGTTTATTGATTGATTTATTGACGTTTAACGCCGTTTAAAAAAGAAATCAGTCTTATCACGGCGGCCAGTTCACATACTCATGTGTTTCCTGGCCATCTCGCACCAATACTCCACCCAACAGTTTTTGCAAGCAACTGGCTGCTTTTTCAACATATACTATTAGCCCATTGATGCAAGGCGAATGACGCTTGTCACAGTGACTTTTGTCAAACGTCGAAAAGCATTTGGACGGAGATGGGGTTCTAACTCACAGCCCTTGGATTGACAGCCCATGTAGCTTTGATATAATTTCAATAACAGTCCAAGCCGTAATGTGTTCGATGGTACGTTTCCTGATCCAGCTTGTGCCCTTGGTATAAACTCTCCAATAATGATCTTTAATATGGTGTTTATGACGTAACTTTTACCCGAACCCGCTCTACATATCAGCAAAACATTATGTTTCTTGTAATCCAGACGTCTGCAGTAACGTATGATGTCTTCAAGAATTCTTTTGTTTTCTGCCTCAACAGCTTCTTTTGTTCGAGTGTCTGAATATGCATCAAGACAATATGCAATGCCATTTTGTATTAATTTACTTGAAACATTTCCCAAATAGAGTAACAAACATTTTAAATCCAGGATCAATGCCCTTGAGAGTGGGTCAAACTGTTTGATCTGCCCTGATACAGCGGTAGATAAGGGGCGTATTTAATGTTCTAAATTCCTTATTTGAAACTCAAAATCTATGTTGTGGGTACTCAAAAGCATCGTCTCGGTCAGACGATTTTTTCGAGTACCCACAACCCACAACATAGGGTTTGGTTGAGTCATAAGAGATATGTTGATGAGAAATGACATGTTTAACCCTTCACTTCCCACGGGTGGTCTTAAGACACAGGTTTGCATTATATTATTAATACGCCACATTATATGTAGTTTAATCAACATCATCATTGATATTGATAAGTATAATAAAGCATTCTTTTCCAGTCAGGTCGGTGACAAAATATGAATGCTTAAAGCCACATTGTGCCTTCTTAAAAATATATAAACGCACTTTAAGACAATGACTTTTAATAAGAATGATTATCAAATGGGAAGAAATGCTGCTATTGTGTAGTATCCTAAATGAATCCTATGCTTATTTCAGTTTGATCACGGTGGCAGTTCCCTTGGTAAACAAACCAGTACTGGGCTAGGAAATGTGCCTTGCTTAAGAGCATCCACCATGACCACAGCACCGCGACAGGGGATCGAACCCGGGACGCCTGGTTCCAAATCCCTGACGCTAAGCACTCGGCCAAGGCGGATTCCTCAAGCGGGTTGTCAACCCTTCAACAAATAAACTAACAGTCAAGGTTGAAAAACAGTAACTTTTAAGAGTGATGTGTGAAGTAAAAGTAGTTGTGTGAAAGCAATGAAAAACGTTGATATGTGAACTGGCCGCCGTGATGAAAACGGCACTAAACCCCATTAAATCAATCGATAAGTCAATTGTAATCATATAGATATAATCTTCTATCATAAAATAAGCAGTTCAGATAATAAGATTCAATTTCTGCACCTTTTGCTTCATCCGGATGTTTTCTCTAGGAATTATACAATATCTCATGAAGCATGTTGTCTTTTGAAATAAATCTAGTACAAGAGAAAGTTGATGCAAGGCATCAATTTCGCCGGAAAAAACTGCATTAATCTATCTTTGAACACACATGCATTCTTTACTTTCATTAGTCTAAACATACACATAATGTTTTCATTAAGGACTAATTCAAGGATTTTTTTAAATTCCACATACAAATTTCAGGATTTCTTTTCGTCAGGATTTTGTATTTTTTGTATTTGTCAATAAAACCACAACAAATACATTTTGAGATTTAAATATACATGCAATAAAAAGCTATTTACACCTTTCCATGTTCGAAGTAACAATGAAATCATTCAAACGTTTAAAACATTGAGAAAATGGTAAAATTGCTGAAGACATGAACTTTCCCTTTCTTAATAATAATTATAACAAGTATTTCACAGATGTTAAAATTTATCCTCATATGTTTAAAAAGTAGACCACTCTCATTTGTCTTCGTAAATAAGATAACAATTCGAGTTTAAAGAAACTGCAAATACTTAAAACATCGGAATATTTATTTCATTTTAGATGTGTCATAACTTAGTGTTTTTTAACAAACGCAATTGTAATATGTTCAAGACATTTAAAAAAAAGATTCTAATAACAACTAGTCCTCCCATTTCATTTCTGAAAAGCTTTTAAAAATATAAGTCGCGGGCTCCTGCCCGGCGACTAATAAATGTCAGTAGGCGTCCATCTCCTGAGTTTATGGCATTTGAATACATAAACTGATGACGTCATAGATTTTGTATATTTTGGGGACAATCAAGTATGTAAGCCAGTACCCAATTGGTCTTTGTCTAATGTCACTCGGTGATAACCTGCATTCAAATGATTGAAGACAGGGTTTTCCCCCCTCAATTATAACTTATAATTGAATTATTTTGCGTTAATGTATTGTCCTTTTCAGTTATATCACGGTGGCACTACTGCTATATTTAATATCCGGATGACTTACCAATACCACCATGAGCGATTGATTGATTGTTTGGTATTTTACGCCACTTTCAACAATTATTTAGTTAGATCACAGCGTTTCATTGGTAAGTTACCAGTACTACTGGTTAATTTATCCTGACATAAGCCAGTTAGTCGTAATGCTAACCCCGCAAAGCTGAGCGCCAAGGAGGATAGCCAATTACACCCATTTTTTAAGTATTTCGTATAACCCGGCAGGGAAGCAAACCTGCAACCTCCCGCACTCGAAGCGAACGATCTACCACTACACCACCCAGGCGGTCTACCATGAAGAAAAATAAGTTAAATTTGAGCGAGTACTGCCTTTGGGATTTTTTCACCCAAACGGTGCAAGTTCTGGTTAAGTCCTTAGGAAGCAGACATTGAGCGTGATTACTTTAAGCTGAAAGCTTCTTTCATAACCCTATGTAAAGTAAATATTTAGCTAAATATTTCAATACGTCTACGGTCTAAGTATACAACTACCAGTATGCACAGGCGGTAACCCACCAAGATAATAAATACACTCCACGTTGCTTCGTTTATCCTTTTCTATATACAAACACGTTCAAAGTTGATGTCCTTGCAGCAGACGACTTTTAAAAACAAATGTTTCAACTATATATAGTCAATAATTATTCTTTACTAACAGGAAAGGGGTATAGGAATAAAGACCACTGCTACAGCCTTCCTGTTGAAGCCGGCTTTTATAGCGACGTTGGTAGAGTTGTTGACCGTTTCACGAAGTTAAGTAACGAACATTGCGGTTAGTGCCTGGATGGGTGATGGCTTAACTCCGTGAGGGACCTGGTACACGTTACAAATGGTGGCAGCGATGGACTTCGCGCTATGAAATGCCACAGCTGTCTTATGTTGCGATATTTCATGTTGTTATGTAACTGACATGTAATCATGTCCAACGTACATGTAATTATGTTTAACTTATATGCCATTATGTGTAACTGATATACAATCATCATGTCTGACTGACATGTCATTATGTCTAACTTCCATGATATTATGTGTACATGGCATTATAGTATGTCTAACTGGTATGTTATTATGTATGCCTTACATGTTATTATGTCTATCTTATATGCTATACTCTCTAATCGACATGGTAGCATATCCAATTAACACGTATTATTAAGCTGACATGGTATTATGTCTAGTTGACTTGGCATTATGTCCATTAGACGTCTTGTCCATAAAACCTGTTAACTTTTCTAACTGGCATGTTACTACATTCCCGCCACTTTGGAGTCATTTCAGGAAATGGCTTAAGTGGGTTTTTTAAGTGGTTGTTGACGTCATCACCTAACAATACGCTGACGTCAGCGTCGGAAACATTAATACCATATTTGGTGGGAACACAGAACATAAGACAGGCAACCTGCGCAGTGAGTCATTCGTATGTTTATAACTCTATGGTTACATTTTCGCAAAAACACAATATGTTTAAACATGGGTGGAGTATCTTTCGTAGATGGTGATATAACTGATATTCGTAACGTCCACGCCATAGTACATCAAGTCGCACGGGTTATCGGCAATCATAGGTAAGAAATGCCCGTGGGCAGACGTTTACTCGAAGAGGACGTCGCTTAATTCCACGTAGTCTGTATGGAAGCGCCTAAAGAGCTTATTCGGAGCAAGGATTTCGATACTTATAGATATGTCCGTGTAAGGGTTAATCTCATATACAGTTTTACAACATTCACCCCTTTTTATGAACGGACGACGATGTACGCGTCTCGATTTAACTAAAACGTATAGGATAAAGGCGGTGTATGTTAACGCAAAGTATTGAACGATATAAACTCCGTAAATCAGAAAGTGTGACGTCACAGTTTTGTTTTATAAAACCGTTTTAATATCCGATGTTTATCGCGTACTTAAACATTAAACGCTGAGACGTAAAGAAGGTAAGGACAAGCACTTGACAAGCCACTTAAAGATCTCGAACAATCTTACTAACGACCCTTTTTTAAATCATTCTACGTTATTATAACTTTAGTTCGGGTGGTGTTTTACGCCTCTTTCTACATTTATTCGGTTATATCACGGCGTTTCCTGGGTAAGTTACTAATGTTCCTCGTTGGGTTTTATTAAGGCCAAAACAAATTTCTTTGCGCGAGAAACACGCATTTCATTTATTTAAGAATGGCTTAACTTCTCCCGAATGACCTCCCCGAGCTGCCCGGAGCTCTTAAAAGCGCGCGCGGAGCTCTTAAATGAGCTCTTAAATGAGCTCCAGGAGATCCAATATGCGCGCGCAGCGTTCCCGTATGAGCTCCCGGATATCCAATATGCGCGCGCGGCATTCCCGAATGAGCTCCCGAAGATCCAATATGCGCGCGCGGCATTCCGAAATAAGCTCTCTGAACTCCTGTACGCGCTCGCGGCGTTTCGAAATAAGCTCCCGGAGGTCTTATATGTTTCTAAACAAACGCAGTTATAATATGTTCAAGACATTTAATTTTGTTTTTATCTAATAACAACTTGTCCTTCCATGTCATTTCCGAAAAGCTATTAACATTTAAAGTCGCGGGCTTTTGCCTGGCGACTAATAAGATTATTCGAATGAATCTGTGTGCGTAGCGGAAAGACGACGGTAAAATAAATCCATATGTCGCCATGTCAAGGTTTAACACAATTCAAACTTATTTCCTTGGACTTTATTGTAAAATACATTTGAAGTTCTATCTTTCACTTAGATTGAAAAGAAACTGCACCAAGTCAGTTTGTTGTGTCTATTGATAAGGACACTTTTAAAAGAAACATACGTAATGAGGGTGAACCCTCTGCAACAGACGACTTTTGAAAACATTATGGCAAAACGGGAAATTGCTGATAAAGAACATTTTCTTCTTATGTCAAAATGTGTTTCAACTTTATTTTAAAAAATCTTTTAATTTATAGATGTAGCTTATATATATACTTCACTAGATGCTTTATAAGTCGTCTACGACAGATTGTGTGAAAGGGTTAATAAGGGTACATCTGTCAAGTAACATTGACCGCCTCCGTGGTGTAGTGGTAGAGCGTCCGCCACGGGCTCGGGAGGTCGCGGGTTTGGTTTCAGGCCGGGTCATACCAAATTCTTTAAAAATGGTAGTAGTGGCTGCCCTCCTTGGCGCTCAGGATTGCGAGGCAGCATAACGACTGACTGACTGGTGTCAGGATAGTTGGTATTTCATATTCACAATGACTATGAAGTCAAACTTACATCTTTTGTGTAGACTATTTGGATCATCTTCTTGAATCACTTCTCGAACACATTTTATTTGTTCGTACGTAATCGGACTGACACAGGAACATGCAAATACAATCATGGACATTTTGTATTGATCATATGGCACGCAATATCTCAGCGGTAGGTAACTCAAATCTTTGTAAGTTTGCAATTTTTCTAACTCTGCTATATCTGTACCCGGATCTATATAACCTGTAGCAAATAGATGTGTCTGTATGCAGCAAAGGCCTATATTAAAATTGTATTTTGTTTACAGTAAAAGGTTAACAGTTTTGTAAGTGGTTCACAACATGATTTGGAGCACAAGAGAAGAGGACATACATAAACATAAAAGGAAAGGTGTTGCGTCATTGTACAATATACATTTTAACTAAACTTTGTTCAATGGGTGGAAGTCTTTTTAAAGTTATTCATGTTAATATCAAAATGATCTAATCCATGCTCGAGGCGGAAACCTGGAGACAATCTTATCTGTGTTCAAAGCGGAAACCTGGAGACGATCTTATCAATGTTTAAACTGGCAAACAGAAGACGATCGCATCCGCTTCAAAACGGTACACTGAAGACAATCACATCTGTGTTGAAAACGGAAACATGAAAAACGATCGCATCCATGTTTAAAACGGTACACTGAAGATGATCGCTTCCATGTTTAAAACTCTACACGGAAGATGATCGCTTCCATGTTTAAAACGGTACACTGAAGACGATCGCATCCGCTTCAAAACGGTACACTGAAGACAATCACATCTGTGTTGAAAACGGAAACATAAAAAACGATCGCATCCATGTTTAAAACGACGAACAGAAGATGATCGCATCCATGTTTAAAACGACAAACAGAAGATGATCGCATCCATGCTCAACACGGTACACAGAAGATGAGCGCATCCATGTTTAAAACGACCAACAGAAGATGATCGCATCCATGTTCATCACGGTACCCAGAAGATGATCGCATCCATGTTAAAAAACAACAAACAGAAGACGATGGCATTCATGTTCAAAACGGTACACTGAAGATGATCGCATCCATGTTTAAAACGACAAACAGAAGATGAGCGCATCCATGTTCAAAACGACAAACAGAAGACGATCGCATCCATGTTCAACACGGCACATTAGAGACGTTCCTTTTCATTTCAAAACGGCAAAATGAAGACAATCTTGTCGGTTTTCAAGACGACAACCAAAATAGGATCGCATCCGTGTATTTAACGGCAACCAGACCAAAATACGATGCATCCAAGTTCAAAACGGCATATCAAGGACGATTACATCCGTGTTAAAAAAAGGAAATGAAGACGATCGGATCCGTGTTCAAAACGAGACATTGCCGTCAATTGCATCCATGTTCAAAACGGCATAATTAAGACGATTGCATCCATGTACTTAATGATAAACAGAAGACGATCGCATCCATGTCAAAATTGCACAATAAGGACAATCCCATCCGTATTCAAAACGGCAAATTGAAGACAATCGCATCCGTGTTAAAAATGGCAAAATGAAGACAATCGCATCTGTGTTAAAAACGGCAACATGAAGACGATCATATCCATGTTCAAAATGGCATATTGAAGACGATTGCATCCGACAAAATTAAGACGACCGCATCCGTTTTCAAAATGGCAACCTGAAGTCGAATTAATCCGTGTTCAAAACGGCACATTGAAAACAATTGCATCCATGTTCAAAACGGCAAACAAAAGACGGTCTCATCCATGTTCAAAACAGTATACTTGAGACGATTGCATCAGTGTTCATAACGGTACTCAAAACACGAACGCACCATGTTGAAAACAGTATGCTGAAGACGATCGCATCCATGTTGAAAACGGTAAACTTTTTTTCAAAACAGAGCTTTACCGAGAAAATTATGTAAATTGATTTAATAAATTGGGTAGTTTAATCGATTATATGAACTTATTTCTTAACTTTTATTTAAGGAAGATCAGTGATTATTGAATAAAGTTTGAAACAATGGAAGAAATTGCTTATAATGAGAAATGTTTCCTTGTGTCACAATGTTTTCAAACGTCGAATGAGACAGAAGCGTCAACATGCGTCTGTAGGTGAGAAAGGGAATATAAAACCGAATCTGTACTTGACAAACAACAGAAAGGCTAACAAAGTATAAATATAAAATTGTCCATACCTCCAATTAGTAAACGAAGTATCTGCTTAGTCTTTTCGTTATTTTTGTTTTCCATAGCCGCAGCATCAAATAAATCCGGTAGGTGTTCCCAAATTGTCTTGAACAACTTTTCCGGCAAATTGTCAACTTCTGTGTTCGTCTCCTCTTGACAATAATCCTCCTTCTTTGAAGCACATTTTGGATACCTGATAAAATTTAACACTCTATGGGCTAATTCTAATTTAGCCATTAGCCATTACTCAGATGCAACTGAGATTCGGATAATGCAAAACCCAGGTGCAAATCTTTTCAAGCGGTCTGTGTACAGGGTCACCTAACGGAACTTTTTTGTGAACTTTTTTTGAAATCGTACCAACGATTGCTGACAAAATATCAATGGAATCTAGCCTTTTCCCATGACGGCCATATTTTGCAATCAATCAAAGTGAATAGGATAATTATTATAGAGATAAACCAAATTCTGCAAATTGCATTGTACAAGTAGTTTTAATGAATGACGTGCCAATTATACTTATGTATGGAATTCAATGGCGTGATCAATATTAGCAGGGGATCACCGACGGAGAAGTATGAGGAACGCTGTTAACGGGCGAACTGAAAAACAGACACACTGACGGACGTTGAACGATCACAATTGTTCATCCCGAGCATTTCTTGCTCAGTTGAGCTACAGATGGTTTATTGATTGATTTATTGACGTTTAACGCCGTTTAAAAAAGAAATCAGTCTTATCACGGCGGCCAGTTCACATACTCATGTGTTTCCTGGCCATCTCGCACCAATACTCCACCCAACAGTTTTTGCAAGCAACTGGCTGCTTTTTCAACATATACTATTAGCCCATTGATGCAAGGCGAATGACGCTTGTCACAGTGACTTTTGTCAAACGTCGAAAAGCATTTGGACGGAGATGGGGTTCTAACTCACAGCCCTTGGATTGACAGCCCATGTAGCTTTGATATAATTTCAATAACAGTCCAAGCCGTAATGTGTTCGATGGTACGTTTCCTGATCCAGCTTGTGCCCTTGGTATAAACTCTCCAATAATGATCTTTAATATGGTGTTTATGACGTAACTTTTACCCGAACCCGCTCTACATATCAGCAAAACATTATGTTTCTTGTAATCCAGACGTCTGCAGTAACGTATGATGTCTTCAAGAATTCTTTTGTTTTCTGCCTCAACAGCTTCTTTTGTTCGAGTGTCTGAATATGCATCAAGACAATATGCAATGCCATTTTGTATTAATTTACTTGAAACATTTCCCAAATAGAGTAACAAACATTTTAAATCCAGGATCAATGCCCTTGAGAGTGGGTCAAACTGTTTGATCTGCCCTGATACAGCGGTAGATAAGGGGCGTATTTAATGTTCTAAATTCCTTATTTGAAACTCAAAATCTATGTTGTGGGTACTCAAAAGCATCGTCTCGGTCAGACGATTTTTTCGAGTACCCACAACCCACAACATAGGGTTTGGTTGAGTCATAAGAGATATGTTGATGAGAAATGACATGTTTAACCCTTCACTTCCCACGGGTGGTCTTAAGACACAGGTTTGCATTATATTATTAATACGCCACATTATATGTAGTTTAATCAACATCATCATTGATATTGATAAGTATAATAAAGCATTCTTTTCCAGTCAGGTCGGTGACAAAATATGAATGCTTAAAGCCACATTGTGCCTTCTTAAAAATATATAAACGCACTTTAAGACAATGACTTTTAATAAGAATGATTATCAAATGGGAAGAAATGCTGCTATTGTGTAGTATCCTAAATGAATCCTATGCTTATTTCAGTTTGATCACGGTGGCAGTTCCCTTGGTAAACAAACCAGTACTGGGCTAGGAAATGTGCCTTGCTTAAGAGCATCCACCATGACCACAGCACCGCGACAGGGGATCGAACCCGGGACGCCTGGTTCCAAATCCCTGACGCTAAGCACTCGGCCAAGGCGGATTCCTCAAGCGGGTTGTCAACCCTTCAACAAATAAACTAACAGTCAAGGTTGAAAAACAGTAACTTTTAAGAGTGATGTGTGAAGTAAAAGTAGTTGTGTGAAAGCAATGAAAAACGTTGATATGTGAACTGGCCGCCGTGATGAAAACGGCACTAAACCCCATTAAATCAATCGATAAGTCAATTGTAATCATATAGATATAATCTTCTATCATAAAATAAGCAGTTCAGATAATAAGATTCAATTTCTGCACCTTTTGCTTCATCCGGATGTTTTCTCTAGGAATTATACAATATCTCATGAAGCATGTTGTCTTTTGAAATAAATCTAGTACAAGAGAAAGTTGATGCAAGGCATCAATTTCGCCGGAAAAAACTGCATTAATCTATCTTTGAACACACATGCATTCTTTACTTTCATTAGTCTAAACATACACATAATGTTTTCATTAAGGACTAATTCAAGGATTTTTTTAAATTCCACATACAAATTTCAGGATTTCTTTTCGTCAGGATTTTGTATTTTTTGTATTTGTCAATAAAACCACAACAAATACATTTTGAGATTTAAATATACATGCAATAAAAAGCTATTTACACCTTTCCATGTTCGAAGTAACAATGAAATCATTCAAACGTTTAAAACATTGAGAAAATGGTAAAATTGCTGAAGACATGAACTTTCCCTTTCTTAATAATAATTATAACAAGTATTTCACAGATGTTAAAATTTATCCTCATATGTTTAAAAAGTAGACCACTCTCATTTGTCTTCGTAAATAAGATAACAATTCGAGTTTAAAGAAACTGCAAATACTTAAAACATCGGAATATTTATTTCATTTTAGATGTGTCATAACTTAGTGTTTTTTAACAAACGCAATTGTAATATGTTCAAGACATTTAAAAAAAAGATTCTAATAACAACTAGTCCTCCCATTTCATTTCTGAAAAGCTTTTAAAAATATAAGTCGCGGGCTCCTGCCCGGCGACTAATAAATGTCAGTAGGCGTCCATCTCCTGAGTTTATGGCATTTGAATACATAAACTGATGACGTCATAGATTTTGTATATTTTGGGGACAATCAAGTATGTAAGCCAGTACCCAATTGGTCTTTGTCTAATGTCACTCGGTGATAACCTGCATTCAAATGATTGAAGACAGGGTTTTCCCCCCTCAATTATAACTTATAATTGAATTATTTTGCGTTAATGTATTGTCCTTTTCAGTTATATCACGGTGGCACTACTGCTATATTTAATATCCGGATGACTTACCAATACCACCATGAGCGATTGATTGATTGTTTGGTATTTTACGCCACTTTCAACAATTATTTAGTTAGATCACAGCGTTTCATTGGTAAGTTACCAGTACTACTGGTTAATTTATCCTGACATAAGCCAGTTAGTCGTAATGCTAACCCCGCAAAGCTGAGCGCCAAGGAGGATAGCCAATTACACCCATTTTTTAAGTATTTCGTATAACCCGGCAGGGAAGCAAACCTGCAACCTCCCGCACTCGAAGCGAACGATCTACCACTACACCACCCAGGCGGTCTACCATGAAGAAAAATAAGTTAAATTTGAGCGAGTACTGCCTTTGGGATTTTTTCACCCAAACGGTGCAAGTTCTGGTTAAGTCCTTAGGAAGCAGACATTGAGCGTGATTACTTTAAGCTGAAAGCTTCTTTCATAACCCTATGTAAAGTAAATATTTAGCTAAATATTTCAATACGTCTACGGTCTAAGTATACAACTACCAGTATGCACAGGCGGTAACCCACCAAGATAATAAATACACTCCACGTTGCTTCGTTTATCCTTTTCTATATACAAACACGTTCAAAGTTGATGTCCTTGCAGCAGACGACTTTTAAAAACAAATGTTTCAACTATATATAGTCAATAATTATTCTTTACTAACAGGAAAGGGGTATAGGAATAAAGACCACTGCTACAGCCTTCCTGTTGAAGCCGGCTTTTATAGCGACGTTGGTAGAGTTGTTGACCGTTTCACGAAGTTAAGTAACGAACATTGCGGTTAGTGCCTGGATGGGTGATGGCTTAACTCCGTGAGGGACCTGGTACACGTTACAAATGGTGGCAGCGATGGACTTCGCGCTATGAAATGCCACAGCTGTCTTATGTTGCGATATTTCATGTTGTTATGTAACTGACATGTAATCATGTCCAACGTACATGTAATTATGTTTAACTTATATGCCATTATGTGTAACTGATATACAATCATCATGTCTGACTGACATGTCATTATGTCTAACTTCCATGATATTATGTGTACATGGCATTATAGTATGTCTAACTGGTATGTTATTATGTATGCCTTACATGTTATTATGTCTATCTTATATGCTATACTCTCTAATCGACATGGTAGCATATCCAATTAACACGTATTATTAAGCTGACATGGTATTATGTCTAGTTGACTTGGCATTATGTCCATTAGACGTCTTGTCCATAAAACCTGTTAACTTTTCTAACTGGCATGTTACTACATTCCCGCCACTTTGGAGTCATTTCAGGAAATGGCTTAAGTGGGTTTTTTAAGTGGTTGTTGACGTCATCACCTAACAATACGCTGACGTCAGCGTCGGAAACATTAATACCATATTTGGTGGGAACACAGAACATAAGGCAACCTGCGCAGTGAGTCATTCGTATGTTTATAACTCTATGGTTACATTTTCGCGAAAACACAATATGTTTAAACATGGGTGGAGTATATTTCGTAGATGGTGATATAACTGATATTCGTAACGTCCACGCCAAAGTACATCAAGTCGCACGGGTTATCGGCAATCATAGGTAAGAAATACCCGTGGGCAGACGTTAACTCGAAGAGGACGTCGCTTAATTCCACGTAGTCTGTATGGAAGCGCCTAAAGAGCTTATTCGGAGCAAGGATTTCGATACTTATAGATATGTCCGTGTAAGGGTTAATCTCATATACAGTTTTACAACATTCACCCCTTTTTATGAACGGACGACGATGTACGCGTCTCGATTTAACTAAAACGTATAGGATAAAGGCGGTGTATGTTAACGCAAAGTATTGAACGATATAAACTCCGTAAATCAGAAAGTGTGACGTCACAGTTTTGTTTTATAAAACCGTTTTAATATCCGATGTTTATCGCGTACTTAAACATTAAACGCTGAGACGTAAAGAAGGTAAGGATAAGCACTTGACAAGCCACTTAAAGATCTCGAACAATCTTACTAACGACCCTTTTTTAAATCATTCTACGTTATTAGAACTTTAGTTCGCGTGGTGTTTACGCCTCTTTCTACATTTATTCGGTTATATCACGGCGTTTCCTGGGTAAGTTACTAATGTTCCTTGTTGGTGTTATTAAGGCCAAAACAAATTTCTTTGCGCGAGAAACACGCATTTCATTTATTTAAGAATGGCTTAACTTCTCCCGAATGACCTCAACGGGCTGCCCGGAGCTCTTAAAAGCGCGCGTGGAGCTCTTAAATGAGCTCTTAAATGAGCTCCAGGAGATCCAATATGCGCGCGCGGCGTTCCCGAATGAGCTCCCGGAGATCCAATATGCGCGCGCGGCATTCCGAAATAAGCTCTCTGAACTCCTGTACGCGCTCGCGGCGTTTCGAAATAAGCTCCCGGAGGTCTTATATGCTTGCGCGGAGCTCCTTAACGAGTTCCCGGAGACGCTCAGTGCGCTAGCGGCTCTGCTAAATGAGCTCCCGCATATCACGAACAGTACTGGTAGTTAATTATTAACGCACGATACGGTATAGATAGAACAACAAACGTGATCGGTAAGTTTCAATACTAGCTGACGTGACTATATGAGACGTATTCAAAGAGAATACTATCATTAACGTGTCATTATAGTATTTTGGATGTTCATTATTATACCTTTGAAAACACAGATTTTATAAGGAAAGCAAGTAATAAGGTGTAAGATATATTGTGTTTTCCATTTTTTGTTTTGGCTTTTTTTTAACAGACATCAAGTACGCATTATAATACGTGCAAGTGGCACAATATAAAACTAAAACGCAATAAAGCAAAACGATATACAGGTTTACTACTAAAATTGATCCGTAACTTTTGGAAATGACCCGTTTACATTGTTTACGATATATCGGATGTTAATATGATACTTTCTCTGATTGACAAACGAGTCCGATATACATATATGTACTTAAATTTACCCGTTAAGACAAGATACACCGCCCCCGAATTAATCAGTCTATAAATTACAAGTATCAACATTTTTCCGATGTTTGTCAATCGTCTTTCGTTTTCAACCAATTGGCATATAATCTACGCGGAAAAGAAGTTAGTTATTTTGAAAGACAGTTTTGTGGCCCCCGCGATATGAGCATTTAAGAATGGCGTTACAGTACCCCAAATCAATCAAGCATATCATTTATAATCAGAAGGTTATCGTCACAGTTTGGTTTTCAACCGCTTTCATATCCGTTTTTATCGCGTACTTAGTCATTAAACGCTTGGACGGAATGAAGGAACAGATATATGCACTTAGCTAGCCACTTAAAGTCCTCGAGACATCTTACTAACGACCCTTTTCTTTCAATCCTACGTTATTCAATCCTACGTTATTAGTACTTTAGTTTGTATGATGTTTTAAGCCTCTTTCAACATTATTCAGTTATTTCAAGGCGTTTCTTTTTTTATAACACCAGCGGAAATAAAAGCGCCGTAAGTTTGACTTGTTTGTTTGGTATTTTAAAGAGGATGAAGTGCAGGAGGAGGAGAAGGAGGAGGAGGAGGAGGAGGAGGAGGGGGAGGAGGAGGAGGTAAATCCTTCATACATACTCATCTCAACGAAATCGTCTTTTTATTTTATAAATTTAATCTGATAACTGATGTAGATCTTTTTATTTTTCAGATATCCCGCAATGAAAATGCCTTGCCAACTTTGTTCAAAAGTCAATCTACGTAGAATGCGGAAAATGCTTCGCCGTTTTGAACTATATCGGTCAGAAACACGGGTGTTCAGATAATGACGAAGGCTTCTACGACGACCATGAAGGATCGATATTAATTTGCTCGCCCTGCGAAATAAAATCTATAAGAGATACCGATGAAACGAACAGATGTAAGGACAAGTCTAATCATGCACTGTCAAGTCTGCGGTAAAAGCTTTAGCAACGACTACAATTTGAAGCGTCACAAACAGAAAATACACGGGGATGATCCGAGTCATTCAATATACCTCAGACCTCAGACATCAGAGAACATTCTAGAAACTCATGATGCGCAGACACCGGAGGGAGCTCTAAATGCGACGACAGCCCCAGAATGCATTCCAACGGAGAATATGTTTGTTTTCTGACATCCGTTTACCTGTATCGTTAGCGGACCCACATCATGCGGCAAAACCTACTTCATAACTCGACTGTTACAGAGAGCCCGCGACAAGATACAACCTTCACAGCGACGCATTATCTGGTTATACAAACGATGGCAACCGCTTTACGACGTCATACGGAGAACCGTTCATCCGAAGGTCGAGTTTATTCAGGGTGTGCCTTGGAACCTCGAGAGAGACGAATTTCTGGACACTCGAGTTAGAAACATTATAGTGCTTGATGCTATGGCTACAGAAGCGGCCAAGGATTCGAAAGTAACGGATTTGTTTACTGAAGGAAGTCACCACAGAAATTTGTCGGTGATCGCGCTAAACCAGAACCTATATTTTAGTAAAGACCCGACCAAGAGAAGAAACCGTCATTATCTAGCATTATTTAATAATCCCGTGGACAGACAACCTGTTATGACTTTAGCCAGACAAATGTACCCGAATAACCCCCAACAGCTCCTACGTCGTTTCGAGGATGCTATCCAATGACCGTACGGGTACCTGTTAGTCGATTTAAAACCGACGATGCCGGAATCATGGCGAATGCGCACGAATGTACTCGAAAGTATAAGAGATCCAATCCCCGAACCGGCTTTAACGCGCTCGCCCGAACGTACAAACGAATATTCGAAAGCCGTTCAAATGTCTTGTGACGACTGCGGGTCCGTTTTATCGGACATTCATCACTTACAAAAACACATCAAAGCGTGGTGCCCGATGAAACGAAACACGGAGGGGAGCGACGATGAACCGGTGAGACGGGTCGAGGGCCGACAACTGATAGAAGACGACGATGACATAGAAGTAGTATCCGAGGACGATGACGTGGACGAAGCTTCGGACGACGAAGGTACGGAATAAGTATCCGATGACGAAGCTAGCGGCGATACAGAGGTAGTTAATCCCGAGGTCGAAAAGTGGAAGAAGCATTTCGACCTGATGGCGGCAGGCAAATTACGATCCAATCACAAGGGTCACTATATCGTGGAAAATGTACAAGTCGGTGGGAAATCTCGGGAACCGAAGATTGAATTCGTCAGGCCACTGGCTCAAGATATCGAAATGGCTAAATCCGAACTCAAAAGCATGACTAAGAAAACGGGGACGAACATGGCGAAAAGACGACGATCGAATAAAAGCCTAAAGGACTTTTTGATAAGACCGCCCGGTATACCGGGTTATAAGTGAGGTCGACGCAGTTCGTGTACATCAATGTTATAAATAGTGTACATTATGCGTATTTATCTGTATTTTTTTTTCTTTTTCCATACGTGTATACATGTATTTTGAAATGTAAACTAAATAATAAAAGCACTAAAAACATATTATTATTGTTATCAATTTATTACGTCCCGGTCAATATAACGCACCGGGGATTAGCGCTTTACAGTAATGGCAATTCAATCAAAACGGGTAAACAGACATCGTGCAATTGACGTTATATCGTATCGTGCGTTAATAATTAACTATCGGTACGCTTCGTGACATGCGGGAACTCATTTAGCAGAGCCGCTAGCGCACTGAGCGTCTCCGGGAACTCGTTAAGGAGCTCCGCGCGAACATATAACACATCCGAGAGCTTATTTCGGAATGCTGCGAGCGCGTACAGGATCTCAGAGAGCTTATTTCGGAATGCCGCGCGCGCATATTGGATCTCCGAGAGTTCATTCGGGAACGCCGCGCTCGCATATTGGATATCCGGTAGCTCATACGGGAACGCCGCGCGCGCATATTGGATCTCATGGAGCTCATTTAAGAGCTCATTTAAGAGCTCCGCTCGCGCTTTTAAGAGCTCCGGGCAGCCCGGGGAGGTCATTCGGGAGAAGTTAAGCCATTCTTAAATAAATGAAATGCGTTGGGGACTCGTGCAAAGAAATTTGTTTTGGCCTTAATGAAAACCCAACGAGGAACATTAGTAACTTACCCAGGAAACGCCGTGATATAACCGAATAAATGTAGAAAGAGGCGTAAAACACCACGCGAACTAAAGTTCTAATAACGTAGAATGATTTAAAAAAGGGTCGTTAGTAAGATTGTTCGAGATCTTTAAGTGGCTTGTCAAGTGCTTATCCTTACCTTCTTTAAGTATCAGCGTTTAATGTTTTAGTACGCGATAAACATCGGATATTAAAACGGTTTTATAAAACAAAACTGTGACGTCACACTTTCTGATATACGGAGTTTATATCGTTCAATACTTTGCGTTAACATACACCGCCTTTATCCTATACGTTTTAGTTAAATCGAGACGCGTACATCGTCGTCCGTTCATAAAAAGGGGTGAATGTTGTAAAACTGTATATGAGATTAACCCTTACACGGACATATCTATAAGTATCGAAATCCTTGCTCCGAATAAGTTCTTTATGCGCTTCCAACCAGACTACTTGTAATTAAGCGACGTCCTCTTCGAGTTAACGTCTGCCCACGGGTATTTCTTACCTATGATTGCCGATAACCCGTGCGACTTGATGTACTATGGCGTGGACATTACGAATATCAGTTATATCACCATCTACGAAAGATACTCCACCCATGTTTAAACATATTGTGTTTTCGCGAAAATGTAACCATAGAGTTATAAACATACGAATGACTCACTGCGCAGGTTGCCTGTCTTATTTTCTGTGTTCCCACCAAATATGGTATTAATGTTTCCGACGCTGACGTCAGCGTATTGTTAGGTGATGACGTCAACAACCACTTAAAAAACCCACTTAAGCCATTTCCTGAAATGACTCCAAAGTGGCGGGACTGTAGTCATGTTGTAATGTCAAATTCTCGTGTTTTTGTTGCCAGTATGGTCACACCGTACGTGCGTTTAGAAGAATCTTAATCGTCTCGATCACTTGAAAACAATTCTGAGCTGCATCCATATGCTTTTCTGGAATCGCCATTACCACCTTTCTTTAATAATGGTAGCCAGTAAACATGAAGCAATTACCAGGTCAGCACTTTATTAAAACAAGTAGCAAATCTTTCCTGCCGGGTATGAATACATGCTGTACAAAGTAAAATAACCAAATATATGCATAGAAATGAGTGTAAATTTTCACCAGAATGCTTTGAATATATATGACAATGAGTTTATATATTCAGTATAAATATGTATAGGATGCACATAATCTGTTTTAGTTGATAATTTTAAGTATTTTGACATTGTCTGAAAGTGAAAGTAGAGTATGTGAAAATCCAGTTTTGGCCCAGCTCGGTTGTGTTCAAAATGACGGTTACCATCTTCGCGAGATGAATTATTTCTTGCATAATACATTACACCCCCATTTGTTGTGCAATTATTTAAAGCTAAGAGTTAAATCTTTTCACTTATATATATTGTCGTACCTAATATCACAATATTGAGGGTTACAACTTGTTGCCCAGTTTACTTGGAAACAAAGATGGAATTGAATTGGTGTTATATGACCTAAAAGCCCATTTTCTAATCATTACGTTGGAAACATGGGTTTTCGGCTGACCAACTTACCAACAGACTGGCAGTATTTTCATAGAAGATAAGAAAGGTGCAATTTGCAATAAGGGCAGTCCCAGATCAGAATGTGTTGAAACGCAGCAAGCTGACAGTCTGGTATATTATTCCATTATCATAAACTCTCAAAAGTTCGTTTTCTCGTGGCACTGTCTTATTATTGACGGGTAGCAGAATTCCTGCCCTGGTCTCGGTTTCGTGCAAAAAAAGTGTCAGTCAAAAATATATAGTTTTTCCATAAAGGTGCAGTATCCCTTTCCCACATGTAGACGCTTCCTGACGTCCAGACGACTTTAGAAAACAATGGGACAAAAAGGAGAAATTGCCGATGATGAGAAATCTCTCCTTTTGCCACAATGTTTTTAACTCTTTTCAATTATTATACTTTCGTATATAATAATTTTTCATATCTTTTGCCCAGGTGTGTTCAAACTCGTCTGCTGCATACTTGTTTAATGTTGGAGAAGATAAAACTACTTGACATAATTGGGACGTAGATAAGAGGGATAAGAAACTCGACCTGTACACCTGTTATCTGGTTAAAGTATCACATGGAGAAATAAAATTGTCCAAATGTTCACATTTTGTAGTAAACTGACATTATTCATAAGGATAAAATATTATCAAAACGTCTAGTATATCAACATATTTGTATCTACTGCAAAAGAAGAATGTTTAGACTTCCAGAAAATATCTTAGTTATTTTCATATCTTCAATAGTTTTTTAGTTTTACTTGCTACACATGTTGGGACGGGTGATAGTATACAACTTACTTATTTATCCCTTTTATCTACGTCCCTAGCCAGGTATTAAATTCGTTTCGTTTGCTAAAAATAGAGGTTTGCTACAATAAATGTTAAAACCGGTTTAATCATTCATCCACCCTAGGTTGGTAATTAACCATTTAAACTGTCGATCAGACAAACAATTACTCTTAGAACGAATACACATGAATGCTATTCTTACTAAACTAACAGTGATCTCTATTCAGCTCTACAGATTTAACCATGTTAATTAGACAAATGTGTAATCAGGGATAACTAATACGTATATCATGTCAGTGCTCTTAATCAATTAACGTCTGTTCTACAAGTAGACATTTATGCAACATGATTAATAAAATGCAGATAACTAAACAATAAAAATATTAAATTGTTTACACATGATTGAGTCTGCCATTGTATTGAATGCTGGCGTGTAGGAAGAGCAAAGTCTAATTTAATTGTAGCAACGAGTGTTAAGATAATACGAAGGACGTTGATAATATTATCTACGTCCCGGGTAATAACACTATAAGTTATTGACCCGAGCCAATATATATTCATACGCGACAAGAATTAGTTCTCTTAAAGTAGTTGATCCGATTACAATATCAGCCAGTGAATGAGACAATGTACAAGTTGGCATTTATGAGTGATTGATTGATTGGTTGAGGTAAAACGTCGTTTACAACAATTTTTCAGTCATATCATCATCATCTCCTCATGATATTTCTGAACAGTGTAGGTTAAGATCACAGTGTAAACCTTATCATAATCTACACAAGTTGACACCGAATATTCTCACAACCTTGTTTAAGTAATACGTGAACAGTGTAGGTTAAGATCACAGTGTCAACCTGCTCAGTCTTATCAAAATCTACACAAGTTGACACCGAATATTCTCACAACCTTGTGTAAGTAATACGCGAACAGTGTAGATGTTGATCAGATTGTGTTGATGCACAGGCTTATCTGGATATATGTTGTTTACAAATGTAAAACTTGTATCTTTTTCCATGCTCGAGCTCTTTCGGTAATTCATGTAAGGTAAATACCGATAAACACAATATATCGTAAGGTCGGTGCAGTTAGGACGAATTGACGAGTGACGAACTATGACATTTGTTTAGGTCCGTGAAGTTAGAATGACGAGTGACGAATTGACGAGTGACGAACTGTGACATATTTTTTTAAAAAACTTTATTTCTTCCTTTAAGATAATGAATCTGAACGTATTGAATGCAAATAAGGCCCTATTTTAAAATTCATGGCCTCAGTCATTCAGAAGAGCTTCGTCAAGATCTGCAATTCGTAAATTTATTTGACGAAATTGACGAAAAAAATATTTTTTTTAGAACTTTATTTCTTTCCTTTAATTAATGTATCTGGAAGTATTGAATGTAAATTATACACTTTTTCATGTTTCATGGGGATCAGTCATTCAGAAGAGCTTCGTCAATTTTGTTGAAGAATTGATGACATAAATATTTTTCTAAAAACTTTATTTCTGTCTTTTAGATAATTTATCTGGACGATTTGAATGCAAATTATGCCCTATTTCAACTTCCATGGCATGGCCATCAGTCACTGAGATGGGCTTCGTCAACTCGTCAATATTTTTGACGAAAAAAAAAAAATTCTAAACATTTGAGTTCTGTCTTTTAGATAATGTATCTGGCCTAATTCAATTCAAATTACGCCCTATTTCATAGCAGAGCTTCGTCAACTCGTCAATTTAGTTAACGAAATTGACGGAAAAATTATTTTTCTAAAACTTTATTTCTTTCCTTTAGATAATGTATCTGGACGTATTGAATGCAAATTAGGCCCTATCTCATGTTTCATGGCGATCAGTCAATCAGAAGAGCTTCGTCAAGTTCGTCAATTGGTCAACTCATCAATTTTGTTGACGAATTGACGAATAAAAAATCTAAAAAGTATATTTCTGTCTTTTGGATGATGTATCTGGACGTATTGAATGCAAATTATATCCTTTTTCAAATTGCATGGCCATCAGTCATTCAGAAGTGCTTCGTCAAGTTCGTCAATTCGTCAATTTTGTTGAAGAATTGACGAAACAAATATTTTTCTAAATACTTTATTTCTGTCTTTTAGATAATGTATCTGGACGTATTGAAAGCAAAGTATGCCTTATTTCAACTTCAATGGCCATCAGTCATCTAGAAGGGCTTCGTCAACTCGTCAATATTGTTTCCGTCTTTTAAATAATGTATCTGGACGTATTGCATGCAAATTAGGCCCCATTTCAAATTTCATGGCGATGCTCCTTTCTTTATATTGTTAGTACAATACAAATAAGACCAGTTATCAGAATAACTATATACCTCTGCGAGCTTAATCCATGCCGCATCCTCCCTTCGTAACTTTGCTTGCTTATTGTATTGCAACCCAATTACTCTTAAGTAGTGGTAACAAGTTGAAATTTATATTTGTTCAAATGGAGGTGTTCTCTTTGCCAAACTTTACGGTTAAGTACATCTTAGTATCAGCAAAGTACGGGCCTTTATGTTCCATTTACTAGCAGTAAGCAACATTTGATATGTAAACCTTATTACAATGGGTTCACTAATGAAAACAATACACATTTCGTCTACACTGTACGGATATGAGCTATGGCATTCTATTTCTTCTTTAGATATCCAGAACGTTGCAATCCTCGGTAATTATGTGTCAAAAAATCACAGCATTAGCACTGTAGAACACGTACAGATTTGGTATTTAGTCTGCTAGGTCGGTACAACATAAACTGTGAAATTGACAAACGCAAATCTACTTTCCTTCAAAGACTGTGTAAAATGCCTACGAATTGTCTCACTAACCCGAGTTTCACTTATCTTCTAAATTGGTTTAAAACAATTCAATGTACTTGACAAAAATGTTTTATTTGCGATACTTTCAATGTATTGCAAAAATATGGTTTAACTGCAAACATTGTATGTGCACTCGTATCTAACTACTGGCACATTCCCTGAGAAAAATGTTCTTAGGAAAGTGTTTAGGGTCGTTGAACGGAAGTTTAAATGCGAGCGTCAGGAAAGAATGAACCGCCACCATGGCTTCGCCCGTTTTGTGTCTGTTCACAAAAACAGCTTTCCATTTTTTGATATTTTCCAAAACGCGAAGAACTATGTATCATGCATAAAGTGCTATACAATTATTAGTTATTAGCAAACACTTAAGGGAAACGGCAGTCAGTGTGTGTAATGCCAAAATATTAATACAAATATCCAGGGACACTTAATATCCGAATGTGCTCATTTCTTAATTGAACGGAATTTATATTTTTGAAAACATCAGTTTTTACCGTACTAATGATAGCTATAAACGTTGTTAAACTTCAGGGCTTAGCTACACAGTATGAGTGTATATATGTGATAATTTCATGCTAGGACGCGCACCAGAATACAAAAACCATCAACTAGTATGGAGGAGGATCGCCGCCAAAATTATTCGGATCAATATTAACGATGCACGTGGTAAATTTTCATCCCAAATGTTCGACAGTGCATACTATAAAATACATACATACAAACTTTACAAATGTATGTCTGTTAAAATCCTAAATGCATTATATAATCTTTTAAAATGCTTAGTACTGCAATGCGTAAATATACACAACTGCAAATGTAACAGACGTCTCCTGTATAACAGTTTTCAAAAGACCAATGTACATTATTGACATAATGTAATCCATAAAAGTAGGCCTCTTAATATACAAAGTTTTAAATCAGATAAAAGTTAATCCAAGAATTCAAAATCCTGACAGACAGAAGTCTTCATTTGAACGATTTAAATTATAGTTTTTAGAGTTGATGCAAAGCTCAACAAAAGAATATGAGAATTTTCCGCTCATTCATTTGATAGCTTTTGCAAACTGACATGTTAACATGTTGCGAGTGTACATCGTACAAGTTGTAATTTCACAATTCAACATTTGACAATCCAACAATTGAAAATTCAAATTCAAATCTGTATAGACACACTGTCGAACCTATGGAAAAATCAAATTCAAATATGTATAGATACACTGTTGAACTAATTGAAAAATCAAATACAAATATGTATAGACACACTGTCGAACCTATGGAAAAATCAAATTCAAATCTGTAAAGACACACTGTCGAACCTATGGAAAATATCAAATTCAAATATGTATGGATACACTGTTGAAACAATTGAAAAATAACATTCAAATATGTATAGACACACTGTCAATCATATGGAAAATCAAATTCAAATATGTATAGACACACTGTTGAACTTATGGAAAAATCTAATTCAAATCTGTATAGACACACTGTCGAACATATGGAAAAATCAAATATGTATAGACACACTGTCGAACTTATGGAAAAATCAAATTCAAATCTGTATAGACACACTGTCGAACCTTTGAAAAAAATTAAATTCAAATGTGTATAGACAGACTGTTGAGCCTATTGAACAATCTAATTCCAATCTGTATAGACACACTGTCGAACATAAGGAAAAATCAAATTCAAATATGTATAGACACACTGTTGAACTTATGGAAAAATCAAATTCAAATCTGTATAGACACACTGTCAAACCTTTGAAAAAATCAAATTCAAATCTGTATAGACACACTGTTGAATCTATTGAACAATCTAATTCAAATCTGTATAGACACACTGTCGAACCTATGGAAAAATCAAATTCAAGTATGTATAGATAAACTGTTAAACCAATTGAAAAAATCAAATTCAAATATGTATAGACACACTGTCGAACCTATGGAAAAATCAAATTCAAATATGTATAGACACACTGTCGAACCTATGGAAAAATCAAATTCAAATATGTATAGACACACTGTCGAACTTATGAAAAAATCAAATTCAAATGTGTATAGACACACTGTTGAACCTATTGAACAATCTAATTCAAATCTGTATAGACACACTGTCGAACCTATGGAAAAATAAAATTCAAATCTGTATAGACACACTGTCGAACCTATTGAAAAATAAAATTCAAATCTGTATAGACACACTGTCGAATCTATTGAAAATTCAAATTCAAATATGTATAGACACACTGTCGTAGGCCTACCTATTGAAAAAAACAATCTGTATAGACACGCATTTAAAAATGACTAGCGAGTAACTAGTGTCCACTTAGATCTCCTATAGATCTATAGACAGTTTTCACCAAATATTAAAGACTGACATGAAGTCGAACCTTTAGTAAATTGACACATTCAAATCTGTATAGACACACTTCCGAACCTGTAGTAATATGAAATTAAAATATCTATAGACACATAGTAAAGGCATGAACACAGCATGTTTAAATGACAACACTAATTTAATGGAGATAAGATAATGTTAACGACAATAAACAGCTTTTACGACATTCAAATTAGTATAGACTTTCGCCGCAGATTTCAACCAAATCTGTATAGACTTTCGCCGCTTCCTTTTTTTCGATATGGTCCGCTATCACCTAGAGTAATTAATCCGGGACTAATTTTCTGTATGACGCCACACAGCTTGTTCCTGGTCCAAAGAATGATAATGTTGTCATGCGTTGGTTCCTGGCCCAAGCGAAAGGAAAATAATTTTGTCGCTCTGACTTTACATACATACATTGTATCAAATGCATAGTTGTAAGATGTACGACATTGTTGAAATCAACGCGTTGGAATACGTAACTGATGTTCTGTTTATCATGTAATTTTAATGTTGTTGTAATCAACACCTTGGAAATATGTACATTCCTGCATAGGCATGTCTATCATTCAAATCATCAGTAAATTTGTTACTTTCTGTTGTATTGTGACAAGATTAAGGTTTGCATTTTCATATTCTCTACATTGTGAAACTTGCATTTCTGCATTATGTAGGCCTATATGTTTTATTTCTGAGCACTCCAGTATTTACAAATTACGCGTTTAGGATTTTAACAGACATATATTTGTAAAGTTTGTATGTATGCATTTTATAGTATGCACTGTCGAACATTTGGGATGAAAATTCACCACGTGCATCAATGATGCATAACAATATTCAGAACGCAAGCAAAATGCCTGTAGGGAATCTAATGACGCATTTAAAAGTATCAAGGACGAAATAGACCCGATTCGTGACCCCATTCTTCTTCGAAAAAGTGTCGTTCTTTACACTCTCTTTATAGGTAGAGAGTGTTCATTAAAGTCATATTTCTGTTAAAACCAGTTTCATCTCAGTTTCTTCTTTTCTTCATTTGTTTCGAACCAAATAAACACTTAAATCACCTATAATTAACTAGTTGTAAGTGAGAAAGGCTCCCTGCAAAGGAGATTGACCTACGCGTTCGGTAATCTCTAGGTACGTGATCAACAATTTTACCCTAGAAACAGTTCATATTTTAGATATACATGGATACACATTATTAAATAAATTCATCACAAATCAAGACATCTCTTTGAACATGAAAATGACATTCAGTGAGTTCAAAATTACTGTTTAAAGGAGAATTTGACGTGATTTTATCTCGATATTGACACATTACAGTCTGCTGCAAGTCTAATAGTGACTCATTTGTCTTCGTAAATAAGACACAAAAACAAAAATGCGAGTCAAAATAAAGAAACTGCAAATACTTAAACCATCGGAATATTTATTTCATTTTAGATGTGTCATAAATTAGTGTTTTTAAACAAAGGCAATCGCAATATGTTCAAGATATTTAAATTTGTTTTTTTCTAATAATAACTCTCCTCTCATGTCATTTCCGAAAAGCTATTGAAGATATAAGTCGCGGGCTTCTGCCCGGCGACTAATAAAGTTTTTTAAAAAAAAGTCAACCTAACTATACGGACCTAGAAAAATGTCACAGTTCGTCACTCGTCAATTCGTCACTCGTCAACCTAACTTCTCGACTTCGTGATATACTTAAGTTCCACACGTCATTTTTTTGGCCCTTTTCCCCCATGCTTTGATATTAGCAGTCAATTTACAAGTGTGTTACTAGTTTCTGATGTCTAAAGATTCATTTAGTACTTGACAATGTAGTTTATTTTAAGAAACCCGTAGATATATAGATCTAAATTCATATAATGTAATGAGTAGTTTTACCGGAAAGAGCACCTGCGGGTACCTGACAGTTTACAACCTGCTGTCTGTAACAATTTACTGAATCACAACGGGACTCCTTTAAATGCTGTCTCTTTAAATTATCTGCAGATCAGATCACAGTGGTGGATTTACCGCGGGCCACGTACACCTCGGCATTGACTTGACATAACGCTGAACATAATTCTTTATCAGGTTTCGCATCTTGCTTCAGCCAGAGATATATAAACACATGTATGTATATGTGTTTATATGTCTCTGTTATAGCGAAAGAAGTAAAGAAATTAATTAATTGTGATCTATTTCGCGCATTGTTACAAAAGATAGCACATACTTCTAAATCATATCTATATCTCTACTGTCAATCCTGTTATTTCGTGTATAAAACAGAAGACGATATACCTTTAAGATGAGCATCGTTTTCCAAAAATCTGTTTTTAGAAATGGGAATTTACATTTATACTTTCGCTTTGATAAATTGCATTTTAATACAAAGACAAAACTATTTGTTATTAAAGTTTGTACCACTCCGTGAATATGTATCAATTTGAGCGACTGATGCAATTATGAACAATTATTTCTATACTTTTATCGAGAATGAATCAAAGCCGATGTCAGTTATTAATAGATTTTCGTGGAAAAACACATGTGCATATTTGTGTGTAAAAGGGTTTTTAAAAATTCAAACTAAATCTGTATATGATCTCTAATACTTTTAATTGTGATAATTGAAAATATACTTATTGTGAGTATTGCACATTTGTCAGAGAAACGATAGTATTTGTGTGTAAGAAGAAAAGAACATGTTCGGCTGGGTCAACTTGTTTACATACCACCTCTTTGTTCAATTAATGGAGCTGTAATTTGATTGGTAGATTGGCAACCCGTGAGCTGCTGGATATGTGAGAATCATACACGAAGGACTACTTTCATGTTGAAGAAGAAGTATTTCTGTTAGAAAGGGACCGAAGTATACGCCGGAACAAAAGCCTACGAGTAGCAGTGCGATGAGAAATAAAACCAGTGACAAGTAAGAATTTATAGACATATTGTTCACTGTTGCAGGGGTGTAGAAATGATTTGAAGAAGCAGGGTAAATTCTTAAAGTAGTCAGGTGTTAAATAGATAACAA
The DNA here is from genome assembly GCA_031761405.1 of Serripes groenlandicus. NCBI lineage: Eukaryota > Metazoa > Mollusca > Bivalvia > Cardiida > Cardiidae > Serripes > Serripes groenlandicus. Next base: position 97,715,373 of record JASEVX010000003.1, read on the forward strand.
GGGGCAAACCGAAAAAGTTGCCGGGTGAGGATGCTTAAGTACCAGGGTGATTTTACCGCCTCCCTCCCCATTTTTACACCCATGCTGTTGCATTAGAGGTATAGAGTGTACTTTATATGTCTAGTGTAACATGAACTTATTCTGGTCTTGTAGATACCAGGGACACTATATATTACAGGGATATGAAACGCGTGCGGTTTCATCAGCCGTATCATTAATATGTTGGCCTCGCTTCGTACAGGTATCGGCCATTTTGATTTACCCATTCCGATAGATAACGACCTTCACTTGCGTATGATAACGGTTACTTGCGTGTAATCAAAGCGCTGAAAGCGCTAATGGTATAGGGGCATATGTAAGTTGAAAATATATGGCATAGATACTATGGAAAAACATTGTTGAAACAATAAACAATGACCTTTAAAACAAACCAAACCAAAAATGTGTGAAGCAACACATACTGCCTGCCAATAACATATACCTTATTTATCAAAATTTAACCCTTTTCTTGTATAAAGAAAATAAATCAGGAAGGACAAAAGATTGACAAAAAAACGAGCAGCGACCCTTAATTAAAATATTTCCAGTTCAGAAATCACTAAAGAACCACAATGTGTATTGTAATCATGCTGATAAATAAAAAACAATCGAAAGCATGCTAGAGTTACGTTTCTTTTTGCACTGCACATCTGTAGCTCAGAGTTCCCTATACACTAAATCTTAAATTGATACATTGGACATCTATTGAGACAATAACCGAAGAAATGAAAAAATGAGTTTACACCTGAAAAAAACCCAGATCAGATTCGTGTTCAAAATATTGTATCGATCTCCTAATCCCAATGTATACGTGTGACGACTTTGAAATGGATCCGCGAAACAGAAACAAAGTTTTGACTCATTAATGCAAACCGTAACGGACAGACGGACGGATGGATGAACACAAAGACGGACAGACAGGCTGTCGCTCCGGACAAAGTACACAGCTTGGGGAAGCACTCATTAACGAACAAGGGCATTTCACGGAACGCATGTGTTGCATGCGAAAGTCCTATAATAAGTGAGAACATGGAAAGACAAAAATATACACACTCCAAACGCAGCATGCAAAAGTTATGGTAATGGTGCACTGCAAATCTGTAGGTCATAAGTTACCTACAAACCAAGTTTGAAATGGATACAATGGAAATTAATTGAGACAATCGCTGAACTAAATAAGGAAAAATGGAGATAACTAAAATAAACAGACCAGATATAAGTGCGACCACTTTGAAATAAATCTGCCATACAGTAACAACGTGTTGACCAATACATGCAATCCATGAAGTATTGATTACAGAAGTCGTACAAGGTTAATTTAGACTACATTTCTAGTTTATTTGTCAACAGATACATCAAGGACTAGATTACACGTTGACGGACGTTGAGTCTTCAATTAACGCAAATGCATATACATTATAAATCCTGTCCCAAAATGGCTAGAAGCGGCTCAATTATATAATGACCTTGCGGTTATAACTCGTGTGTATGTTGACATTTTCGGCCAAATTTCTTTCCGACGTTTGACAAAAGTCAATGTGACATGCGTCATTCGTCTTTCACCAATGGGCTAAGTCTATGTGGAAAAGCAGCCAGTTGCTTGGTAAGATTGTTGTGTGGAGTACTGGTGTGAGAAAACCAGGAAATATATTTGTAGGTGAACTGGCCGCCGTGGTATTACTGAGGAAATGTTAAAAAAGGCGTAAACCCCAATCAATCAATGTTGAAATTAACTTATCTCTAATTTGTAGATATAATTTCTATTTCCTATTTTGAATAGTGATGAAAACATTGTGGAAAAAGACAAACTTGCTGATTATCATTCATCTGTTAAGGTGAGTCAAATGTGTCTAAAAGGGGGCAATGGTTAAAATAATAACTGAAGAAACGGAAACGGATCAACCCTTTCCCGCTTACAGTCGCTTGTGTACGCATGTGCAGCAAATGGCTGCAAAATTGTTTATCGTGACTCATGTCCTCTTTTTCCACAAAGGTTTCAACTATATATTTTTTCCCCTTGATGTAAGGCAACATTGCTCGTTATCATTCATCTCTAGCATGTTATTCAAAATGTGTCGAGTAAAGAATGTCCATAGTAAAACGTTCAAATATGAAAATAATTAATTTGAAACATGTTTGAAAGCATTGTGTGAAAAGGAGGAATTGCTCATTGTCAGCAATAGCTCCATTTTCAACAATATTTTCAATATTCGAACTGTTATAGTATCACGTAAAGGATTCTGCTTCCATGGGGAGGATGTAACAATTTTCCGCTTTCCGCTTACAGATGTGCAGCAGACGACAATCGAAAACATTGTGACAAAAGGAGAAATTTCTTATCGTAGGCAATTTCTACTTTTGCCAGTGGTTTCAACTCCTTTCAATAGTTTTATTTACAGTGATTTGCACATTTCTCTATATAAGTCGACTGTTGTAAACTAATGGGGTCACAGCACAATCGACGTTACCTAACACCACTGACATTGAGGTCAATCATAGTTCAGAGTGTGTTTCACGCGCTGGAACTATTTTGTCTCATTAATTAATGCAAGCGGAGGGTTTTTCGTGATTCGGTCGAACCAATGAAATTGTTGAAAAGGCAGATTATAACCAATCAAAACTCGATTTTGGCGTAGGAATTCAATTTGAGTGGACTGTGGTTGCAGCCGTAATCCAACTTTACAAAAGCGGCCTGAGTATGAGATAGTGTCGAAACGCCCCTATCCCAAAAACGGCTGTTTTCGTTGATTTGCTAGCGCTCTTTACAGTAACCAGGGACACAAAATATAGACTCCCAGCTTCGAATTCTTGAAAAAGAGGTAAGCGAAGTAAAAAAAGAAAAAATGCTGTTTTAGGGATTTATGATACTGCGTGTACCTCCCTGATATTTCAGAACGTCGAAAGAGAGATCTTTACTAATAAAAGCTGTCCAAATATGACCTTATAATTATCATATTTAAAGATAAATTTAGAGGTCTGCTTTGATATTCTCCGTTCCTTTTGGTTTTTTAAAATGATTTCAATGCAAGCTGGTGATAATTAGATTTAATTAAATAAGCGCGTCATAAAAGACAACGTCGAAAAGATTGAATGTTTTGCTTTCGTCAGCTCTCAAGTTATGTATGTGACACACAATGTATGATTATTTGCCAGTAAAAGTACTGACTGCTAATTACCCAGGTATTATTGAGCCAAATTATAACTATTACGTGTCTTATTTCTAAGCGGACGTTTACATATAATGGTATGTTTAAGACAGTGTATGAATATCTGTTTGAAGATTGTGAGGTAATAAGAGCAAAATGCAGATAAAGATCAGTCTGTATAGATATATTGGCTAATCTTGGCCTGCACTGAAGGTCAATGCTTTTCAGTCTCTAAACTTCATTTTTGCACTGTTTGTTAATTTCTAGTTGAAAAAGGAAATAATATATGCAAAGTGCAGGACATGATCTCTCAGACTATATATATATGACGGTTGATCAGACAAAATACGAAACTAGTCATAAGAAGTAATTTCTACTTTTGCTGCAATGGTTTCAAAAAAGTTGTCTGCTTACGAGATATCAGAAAGCGTCTGTATTATGGAAAGGTTCAACTCTTAAGCAGACTCTTTCAACCTTTTGTTGTATTATATATTTTGATATTGTATGGATATCTGGAGCGAAATGCAGATAAAAATCAATATGTATAGGTATACAGGCTGATGTTGGCATTTATTATATCAATATAATGTTATTTTATTCATTAAATGTCTTAAATATATATATATATATATTAATGAAGTTTGACCAGGGGAAATAGTGGTTTGGACAAAAGATTCAAATGTGTGTGAAATAATTTATTCTTTTATCAAGAAGTCTTAGTCAAGTGGTATTTTAATCTTTTCAAAATAAAAACAATAACTGGTTATTAAAAAATCGTTTGATGGAAAAACAGATTGTTATTGAAAACATGAGATTATCTCTTGATTATATTTAATTAAATAAGCGCGTCATAAAAGAAAACGTCGAAAGATTGAATGTTTTGCTTTCGTCAGCTCTCAAGTTATGTATGTGACAAACAATGTATGATTATGTGCCAGTAAAAGTACTGACTGCTAATTACCCAGGTATTATTGAGCCACATTATAACTATTACGTGTCTTATTTTTAAGCGGACGTTTACATATAATTGTATGTTTAAGACAGTGTATGAACATCTGTTTGAAGATTGTGAGGTAATAAGAGCAAAATGCAGATAAAGATCAGTCTGTATAGATATATTGGCTAATCTTGGCCTGCACTGAAGGTCAATGCTTTTCAGTCTCTAAACTTCATTTTTGCACTGTTTGTTAATTTCTAGTTGAAAAAGGAAATAATATATGCAAAGTGCAGGACATGATCTCTCAGACTACATATATATGACGGTTGATCAGACAAAATACGAAACTAGTCATTAGAAGTAATTTCTACTTTTGCTGCAATGGTTTCAAAAAAGTTGTCTGCTTAAGATATATCAGAAAGCGTCTGTATTATGGAAAGGTTCAACTCTTAAGCAGACTCTTTCAACCTTTTGTTTTATTATATATTTTGATATTGTATAGATATCAGGAGCGAAATGCAGATAAAAATCAGTATGTATAGGTATACAGGCTGATGTTGGCATTTATTATATCAATATAATGTTATTTTACTTAATAAATGTCTTAAATATATATATATATATATATATATATTAATGAAGTTTGACCAGGGGAAATAGTGGTTTGGACAACAGATTCAGATTTGTGTAAAATAATTTATTCTTTTATCAAGAAGTCTTAGTCAAGTGGTATTTTAATCTTTTCAAAATAAAAACAATAACTGGTTATTAAAAAATCGTTTGATGGAAAAACAGATTGTTATTGAAAACATGAAATTATCTCTTGATTGAGGTGGCCCAAAACAATAAAATATATGCAATTCTAAAGAGGTCTATAATATCACACTGACCAGATGGCAGGGTGATTTACGTTATGTAACATTATGCAATCATTTCCTATGGAACGCCTTAACTGCCTTATTTGACGTTACAACTTGATGTGCAGTTGCAACATCATTACATATGACGCTTTCACCTTGATATGTGACCCTTTTATATATACATGCGACGACAAATCTAATACATGTGCCTGTTTTATAATTACATACGACTGAATAATCATTTTGTGTGGTGAAATCAACATTGCGTGTGGAAATTTCACCTTTATATGGGATACATTAATCCATCCATGTGACAACATTTCTAATACATGTGCCTGTTTTATAATTACATGAGACTGAATAATCATTTTGTGTGGTGGAGTCAACATTGCGTGTGGCAACATTTCTAATACACGTGACGGTTGTATCAGTATACGCTCTATGTAATGCTCTTGTCATTACGTGTGACCAAATGTTCAATACTTGTGACCAAATGTTCTATACGTGTGACCAAATGTTCAATACGTGTGACCAAATGTTCTATACGTGTGACCAAATGTTCTATACGTGTGACCAAATGTTCTTAACGTGTGACCAAATGTTCTGTACGTGTGACGAAATGTTCTATACGTGTGACCAGATGTTCTTTACGTGTGACCAAATTTCTTTACGTGTGACCAAATGTTCTATACGTGTGACCGCATGTTCTATACGTGTGACCAAACGTTCTATACGTGTGACCAAATGTTCTATACGTGTGACCAAATGTGTGTGACCAAATGTTCTTTACGTGTGACCAAATTTCTTTACGTGTGACCAAATGTTCTATACGTGTGATCACATGTTCTATACGTGTGACCAAATGTTCTATACGTGTGACCGAATGTTCTATACGTGTGACCAAATGTTCTATACGTGTGACGAAATGTTCTATACGTGTGACCAAATGTTCTTTACGTGTGACCAAATGTTCTTTACGTGTGACGAAATGTTCTATACGTGTGACGAAATGTTATACGTGTGACCAAATGTTCTTTACGTGTGACCAAATGTTCTATACGTGTGACCAAATGTTTTATACGTGTGACCACATGTTCTAATACATGTGCCTGTTTTATAATTACATGAGACTGAATAATCATTGTGTGTGGTGGAGTCAACATGTGACGGTTGTATCAGTATACGCTCTATGTAATGCTCTTGTTATTACGTGTGACCACATGTTCTATACGTGTGACCAAATGTTCTTTACGTGTGACCAAATGTTCTTTACGTGTGACCAAATGTTCAATACGTGTGACCAAGTGTTCTTTACGTGTGACGAAATGTTCTATACGTGTGACGAAATGTTCTATACGTGTGACCAAATGTTCTTTACGTGTGACCAAATGTTCTTTACGTGTGACGAAATGTTCTATACGTGTGACCAAATGTTATACGTGTGACCAAATGTTCTTTACGTGTGACCAAATGTTCTATACGTGTGACCAAATGTGTTATACGTGTGACCACATGTTCTAATACTTGTGCCTGTTTTATAATTACATGAGACTGAATAATCATTTTGTGTGGTAGAGTCAACATGTGACGGTTGTATCAGTATACGCTCTATGTAATGCTCTTGTCATTACGTGTGACCAAATGTTCTATACGTGTGACCAAATGTTCAATACGTGTGACCACATGTTCTATACGTGTGACCAAACGTTCTTTACGTGTGACCAAATTTTCTATACGTGTGGTCGCATTCTTAATACATGTGGCGGTACTATCATTACATGTGACAGAAAAGTCATTTTGTGTGGTGGAGTAATCTTTACGTGGGATAGTTTCACCCTGATGTGTGGCTTTTTTATTGATACATGTGACGGTTTTATCATTATATGTGACATAATTGTCATTATAAGTGGTAGTTCCACCTTGATATGTGACGACACTTCTAATACATGTGACGGTTTCATCATTACATATGACAGAAAAGTTATTTTGTGTGGTGGAGTAATCTTTACGTGGGATAGTTTCACCCTGATATGTGGCGTTTTTATTTATACATGTGACGACATTTATTATATATGTGACGATTTTATCATTATATGTGACATAATCGTCATTCCATGTGGTAGTTTCACCTTGATATGTGACACATTTATTCATACATGTGACGACATTTCTAAAACATGTAACGGTTTCAATTTTATGTATGACAGAATCGTCATTCCATGAGGTGGAGTCAACATTACGTGTGGTAGTTTCATCTTCACATGTGCAACTTTTATTAATACATACGACGATACCATTAATACATGTGCCGGTTTGATCATTATATGTGACGAAATATAGGGCTTCAATCCATCTGCCCCTCGTGGTTCCACTTTTGTTAGTAACTCACGAGCTCCGTACCTAACTCTTACACGATCTCCAATAGTCGTAACTCCTATGTTGATTAGTTGTGTGTCAGTAAGCGATAGAATAGTATCCAATTCAATCTTTTGTTCATAAAATTTCTCGATTAAACCATGCACACCTAATGATTCTAACAATGCTGCTATATTTGCCGCCATCTTGTTCGTTAAAGTACCCAAAGAGACTGGACTAACCGACATCGACCTAAGACCGAAATCGACCACCGAAATCGACCATGGGATCGAAATCGACCTCAAATTCAACTTAATCGACATATTTTTTATTTATTTTTTCGATGTATTATAAACAATTATGTAGTTATGATACTTTAGTCAATACAATATATAAAAAAATACTTTGTTCTCAACGAAATCGACCTTTCATTCTCCGAGACAGAAATCAACCTTCGAAATCGACGACCCCGAGACCGAAAAGTATTTTTCTATATATTCTATTGATTAAGGTATATCATAACAACTATATTCTTTATAATATATCAAAGAATTAAAAAATATTTGTCGATTTAGCTAAATTTGAGGTCGATTTCGGTCTCATGTCGAATTCGGTCTCAGGTCGATCTCGGTCTCAGGTCGATTTCGGTTTCAGGTCGATTTCGGAGAGTGAAAAGTCGATTGCGTTAAAAACAAAGTATTTTTTTATATATTTTATTGACTAAAGTATATCCCAACTACATAATTATTTATTATATACCAAATAAATAATATATGTCGATTTCGGTGCATTTGAGGTCGATTTCGGTCACGAGACGATTTCGGAAAGTGAAAAGTCGATTGCGTTGAGAACAAACTATTTTTTTTTTATATTTTATTGACTAAAGTATATCATAACTACATAATTGTTTATAATATATCGAAAAAATAATTAATAAATGTCGATTAAGGTGAATTTGAGGTCGATTTCGGTCTCAGGGTCGATTTCAGAAGTCGATTTCGGTCGTCTTACATGTAGGTCGATTTCGGTGAGTCCAGGGACTCACGGAAAGGTGTTCACATAGGGCGAGTTCATATGGGATCCGAGAACAGCCCGAGTGCACTCGGAATCCATTTGAACGGTGATACTTTTAACCTTAGAGACGTCATTTTGACCTTTTGACCCGAATCCGAGTAACCCACCTCAAGCCTGGGGTTACTAGCATTTCAAAATGGCGACCAACGATGTTTACTACTCATTCGGAATACCTCGGTGATGAATGCTTCATCAATAGATGATGAAGGATTACGGAATTACCAGAGAGTTCCGAATGGTTTACTACTAAGACGAGGAAACACCGTTCAGATAGAAAGCATTAGTGCGCATGTTTTTCTGAATTTATATTTAGACATGACGTCAGTTCTCTATTCTAGAGAAGCCCATCTGAACTCGCCCATATATAGATTTAACCGCCACACGTATAGAACATTTTGTCACACGTAATGACAAGAGCATAACATAGAGCGTTATATTCCCCAAACGTATTGTTATAACAGTATTTATATTAAACGAAGTTACTTTTCTGTCACACATAATGATGAAACCGTCGCATGTATTATAGGTGTCATCACATGTATAAAAAAAACCGTCGCATATCAAAATGAAACTACCATACGTAATATCGACTCCACCACATGGAATGACAAGTCTGTCACTTATGATGATATAACCGTCACATGTATTGGGAATGTCGTCACATGTAGGAATAAATGTGTCACATATAAGGGTGAAACTACCACACGTAATGTTGGCTCCAACACACGAAATGACAATTATGTAACATGTAATGATAAAACCGCTACATGTATTAATAAAAATGTCACACATCAGGGTAAAACTACCAGACGTAATGTTGACCCCACAACATGAAATAACAATTCTGTCACATATAATTATATAACCGTCACATGTATTAGAAATGTTGTCACATGTATTAGAAATGTTGTCACATGTATTAGAAATGTTGTCACATGTATTAGAAATGTTGTCACATGTATGAATAAATGTGTCACATATAAAGGTGAAACTGCCACACATAATGACCTTTCTGTCGCATGTAATGAAAAAAACGTCACATGTATTAGAAGTGTCGTCACATGTATGAATAAAAGTGTCACATATCAGGGTAAAACTACCACACGTAATGTTGACCCCACAAATAAGGCAGTTACGGCGTTCCATAATTTCCTGTCGTGTTCCATATGTGTTGGTTACATACTAATTAATTGGTTTTATAACCCTTTCATTGTTCATACAGGGAAATGGGCTAATTGGTAATTAAACTCTTATTAATAACCCTTCTCAACATTCAAACATCTGCAGAAGACAAATTCGAATTCATACTTGGCCATTCATTTTGCAAATATATCTAAGATTGTAAATGTAATTATGATTTAATAAAAAAGGGCAAACCATTTTTTTAAAGGAAAAAAAATGCTCAAGAATCTTGACAAACATTTTTGGATGCAACAGACGACTTTTGAAAACAGTACAACAAAAGGAGAAATTGTTCATAATGGCTCCTTTTGTCACAATGTTTTTAACTTTATTCAACACTTGTTCTTTAATATTTTGTCTATGATGTTCTAGGTCGTCTACTGCAGATTTGTTTTATGTGAGAAAGGGTTAACTTTCACTTTCATTCATATACCAATATTTTAATACATGTTACGTATATACATTCATTCATGTACATGTACCAATGTTTTAATATTATACTGTATATCATATAATTATTGATTTCCTATGTTTCTTTGCTAAAGGAGTGCATTTGTTTTTCGTTTTCTTAGGCCTCCTGCCAATTCGTCCCCTTCTGCTGCCATGAAGTTTGCCCATTCTGAAATAAATTAACATTGAATAATGATTATACACTTTGCCTTCATTGTTAAAACAGGGATATATTTCATTGATTAAAAACCTTATATCATGAATTAATTGTTGGAAAGTTACACACAAATCTAGGTAATAAAGAAGTACGTATAATTTCCATTAATTGGTCGCCCTTTGTTAAAATTTATCGCGTTTTTCTCAGTTTTTCTCAAACAATTCTAGGTGAATCTCGGCGTACAACAGGTTTATGAAAATAATTTAAACCAACATTGATCATTCAACATTATCAATCTGACCTTTAAATGTATATATATTGGCAATATAGAACCGCAAATCATGTTTTGTATAACCCCGATTCGTTATTTTTGTAAATGTCCGCCATTTTTTAAAAATTGCATCGCATTTTTTCTTCAACAATATTAGATTCTCCATTGAATACAAAAAAATAATTTAAACCAAGATTGATCATTTAACATTTACAATCTGACCTTTGAATGTGTTTATAACAGCACTATTCAACATGTGCGTGAAGTTAGCCGGAGTAGCCGGAATAGCCGGAACTCCGGCTACTCCGGCTGTATCAACCAGCCGGAACAGCCGGAGTTCCATACTCCCCCGGCTGCATTAACCAGCCGGAATAGCCGGAGTTCCGGCTACTCCGGCTGTATAAACCGGCCGGATAAGCTGTATTTCCTATTACTTCGACTGTACTTACCAGTCGAATACCATCATTCCGGCTACTCCGGCTGTATTAACCAGCCGGAACTCAGGCTTCTCCGGCTGTATAAACCAGGCGGAACAGCTGGAACTCCGTCTACACTGACTGTATTTACCAGCCGAAACAGTCGAACTCCAGCTAATATCGAGCAATATACAGCCGAAGTTGGGCTGTAGACTTGGTCAAAATGCCAACTTCATCTGAACATGGCAGCCAGCTGCGATAAATCCAACTCCGGCTGTGCATGGCAGCCGGCTGACGGACCTTGGCGAAACCGGATTTCATGCATCAGGAAGTCAGTTGGCATGCCTATTGCTCGAGATAGATCGATTGGACGGTGGATTGAAGCATGCCAGGTGAAAGCGCCTCAAACTGACTTCCTGTTGCATGACCTCCGGTTTCGCCAAGTTCCGTCAGCCGGCTGCCATGCACAGCCGGAGTTGGGATTTCCCGACATATTCCCGACGTTGCACCCGTCCTGTTCGAATTGGAGAGCTTAACTGGCATCGTGACATGTGTCACGTGAAAGTGCCTCACTCTGGCTCCGAGTTGCACTAGCCGGATTCCGCCCGGATTCATCGCAGCCGGCTGCAATGTTCACATGAAGTTGCCGTTTTGGCAGGCCAACTCCGGCTAACTCCGGCTGGAAATTGCTGGATATTCGAGAGTTTAACTGGCATCCTGACATATATGTCAGGTGAAAGTGACACACTCTGGCTCCCAGAAACGCTAGCCGGATTCCACCCGGATGTATCGCAGCCGGCTGCAAAACCCAGCCGGAGTTGGGATTTCCCGACATATTCCCGAATTTGCACCCGTCCTGTTCGAATTAGAAAGCTTAACTGGCATCGTGACATGTGTCAGGTGAAAGTGCCTCACTCTGGCTCCGAGTTGCACTAGCCAGATTCCGCCCGGATTTATCGCAGGTGGCTGCAATGTTCACATGAAGTTGGCGTTCTGGCAGCCTAACTCCGGCCAACTCCGGCTGGAAATTAGAGAGTTTAACTGGCATCCTGGCATATATGTCAAATGAAAGTGACACCCTCTGGCTCCCAGACACGCTATCCGGATTCCACCCGGATGTATCGCAGCCGGCTGCAAAACCCAGCCGGAGTTGGGCCGACAGAGTGGTCTCATCCTCGTTTTGGCGTGCCTATTGTTCGAGAGAGATGGATTGGACGGTAGATTGAAGCATGCCAGGTGAAAGCGCCTCAGTCTGGCTCCGAGTCGCACTAGCCTGATTCCACCCGAATTTATCGCTGCTGGCTGCCATGTTCAGATGAAGTTGGCTGTTTGGCCAAGTCTACAGCCCAACTCCGGCTGTATATTGCTCGATATTAGTGTTTAACTGGCATCCTGGCATATGTCAGGTGAAAGTGACACACGCTGGCTCCCAGACACGCTAGGCGGATTCCACACGTATTTATCGCAGCCGGTTGTAAAACCCAGCCGGAGTTGGGCCGACAGAGTGGCGACCACCCTCGTTTTGGCGTGCCTATTGCTCGAGATAGATGGATTGGACGATAGATTGAAGCATGCCAAGTGAAAGCGCCGCAAACTGACTTCCTGTTGCATGACATCCGGTTTCGCCAAGTTCCGTCAGCCGGCTGCCATGCACAGCCGGAGTTGGGATTTCCCGACATATTCCCGACTTTGCACCCGTCCTGTTCGAATTAGAGAGCTTAACTGGCATCGTGTCAGGTGTCAGATGAAAGTGCCTCACTCTGGCTCCGAGTTGCACTAGCCGGATTCCGCCCGGATTTATCGCAGCTGGCTGCAATGTTCACATGAAGTTGTCGTTTTGGCAGGCCAACTCCGGCTAACTCCGGCTGGAAATTGCTGGATATTCGAGAGTTTAACTGGCATCCTGACATATATGTCAGGTGAAAGTGACACACTCTGGCTCCCAGAAACGCTAGCCGGATTCCACCCGGATGTATCGCAGCCGGCTGCAAAACCCAGCCGGAGTTGGGATTTCCCGACATATTCCCGACTTTGCACCCGTCCTGTTCGAATTAGAAAGCTTAACTGGCATCGTGACATGTGTCAGGTGAAAGTGCCTCACTCTGGCTCCGAGTTGCACTAGCCGGATTCCGCCCGGATTAATCGCAGCTGGCTGCAATGTTCACATGAAGTTGGCGTTCTGGCAGCCCAACTCCGGCCAACTCCGGCCAACTCCGGCTGGAAATTAGAGAGTTTAACTGGCATCCTGACATATATGTCAAATGAAAGTGACACCCTCTGGCTCCCTGACACGCTAGCCGGATTCCACCCGGATGTATCGCAGCCGGCTGCAAAACCCAGCCGGAGTTGGGCCGACAGAGTGGTCTCACCCTCGTTTTGGCGTGCCTATTGTTCGAGATAGATGGATTGGACGGTAGATTGAAGCATGCCAGGTGAAAGCGCCTCAGTCTGGCTCCGAGTTGCACTAGCCGGATTCCACCCGGATTTATCGCAGCTGGCTGCCATGTTCAGATGAAGTTGGCAGTTTGGCCAAGTCTACAGCCCAACTCCGGCTGTATATTGCTCGATATTAGAGAGTTTAACTGGCATCCTGGCATATGTCAGGTGAAAGTGACACACTCTGGCTCCCAGACACGCTAGGCGGATTCCACCCGGATTTATCGCAGCCGGAGTTGGGCCGACAGAGTGGCGACCACCCTCGTTTTGGCGTGCCTATTGCTCGAGATAGATGGATTGGACGGTGGATTGAAGCATGCATGGTTAATAGTTAATACAGTCGGAGTTGCCGGAGTTTCGCTTATTCGGCTGGTTAATACAGCTCGTGTTACTGGAATTCCCTCTGTTCCGCAGCTGGAGTTCCGGTTTGTTAATACGGTCTGTGTAGAGGGAGTTTCATCTGTTCCGCCTGTTCCGGCTGGTTTATACAGCCGGAGTTCCGCCTGTTCCGGTTGGTTTATACAGCCGGAGTTCCGCCTGTTCCGGCTGGTTTATACAGCCGTAGTTCCGACTGTTCCGGCTGGTTTATACAGCCGGAGTTCAGCCTGTTCCGGTTGGTTTATACAGCCGGAGTTCCGCCTTTTCCGGCTGGTTTATACAGCCGTAGTTCCGACTGTTCCGGCTGGTTTATACAGCCGGAGTTCAGCCTGTTCCGGTTGGTTTATACAGCCGAAGTTCAGCCTGTTCCGGCTGGTTAATATAGTCGAAGTTCCGCCTGTTCAGGCTGGTTAATACAGTCGAAGTTGTCGGAGTTCCGGCTGTTCAGGATGGTTAATACAGCCGGCTGTTCCGACTGGTTAATACAGCCGACATAGCTGGAGTTCCGACTTTACCGGCTGGTAAATACAGTCGGTGTAGACGGAGTTCCAGCTGTTCCGGCTGGTTTATACAGCCGGAGAAGCCTGAGTTCCGGCTGGTTAATACAGCCGGAGTAGCCGGAATGATGATATTCGGCTGGTAAGTGCAGTCGAAGTAATAGGAAATACAGCTTATCCGGGCGGTTTATACAGCCGGAGTAGCCGGAACTCCGGCTGTTCCGGCTGGTTGATACAGCCGGAGTAGCCGGAGTTCCGGCTATTCCGGCTGTTCCGGCTACTCCGGCTAACTACACGCACATCTATTCAACAGCAAATGAAGATTTGCATAGCCCCTATTGGTTATTTTGACAAAATGGCCGTCATCTTTTTTAAAATTCATGTAATTTTTTCACGGGTTTTTACAAACAATTCTAGAAAGTTTCCGGCAAACATCAGCTATATTAAAATAATATGAACAAAGTTTGATCATTGATCTTTTATAATATAACATTGAAATGTGTTTATAACAGCAATATAGAACACAGGGCGGTCCTACGTATAGCATTATTTCTTAAATTTGACCTTATTGACCGCAATTTTGTTAAATTTCATCGCATTTTTTATCATTTTTTCTCTGACAATATTAGATTCTTCAGTGCATACAACAGGTTTGTAAAAATAATTTAAACCAAGATTGATCATTTAACTTTTACAATCTGACCTTTCAATGTATTTACAAAGGCCACATTGAACAGTAAAATGCAGGATAGAGTTATCTTACTTGATAATCTACACAGGTGTGATAGTTGGGTAGGGTTGTAGAAAAGTTTTGAAAGTTTCAAATCAATATTTCTATTTATTTTGGGAAAAAATGAGGTGGTACGAAAAACTTAATCAAAATCCTTAGTCGAAAAAGGGCCATTATTTTACAAAAACATTGACAGAGTTATTTACTCTTGTCTTTTGATGGAGGTAATGATGGTGAACAAGTGTTGTAAGTTTCAAAGCAATATCTCTAATGGTTTTGAAAAAAGTGGGCTGGTACAAAAAACTTAACCAAAATTCTAATTCGAAAAGTGCCATAATTCTTACAAAAGGTTTGACAGAGGTATGTCCTCTTGTCTGTTGATGGAGGTCATGGTGGTTTACAAGTGTTGTGAGTTTCAAAGGAAAATTGTACAATTCACAACTCCTCAAGGCTTTTTCCCATACATTGTTTTTTATTTGATCTTAGGCATTTTACTAGACACTAGTAAAATTACCTGTATAACAACGTACATGACATTCGTCTGACAAAAATACATAGATGTAAGTACGCCAAGGAATTAAAAATCGAAACCGATGTCCTATATATTCCGCATGATTAATTCATAACACAGTTAAAAGCATTTTGGCAAAAGGAGGAATGCAGGTTATAAACAAATAGTTCATTATCCCTTTCATTAATTAACCATTTCTCACCTGCAGACGCACTTTATCTCATCTGCAGCAGACGACTTTTGTTTACATGAAAACTATTGTCATTATGTTTTCAATTCGGATTCTGTTTAATTATTAAAATAAGTGGTTTCTGATTGAATATGATGTAACATATCATATCTAACTAATAGTAAACCTATGTCCTTACCAAACGAAAATTATCAGGTTTAACTGTTTTGAAAATAAAATGGTATTGTATTTCTTCCTAATTATGGGATTAACATCTTTATTACAAATGATAGTGGAAACCGACCACTACTACATCTTACAAGTCAATTGTCAAAGTTAATTGTCACAGGCCGCGGTAAACTATTGACTACTAGGTCTCGGTAAATATCATACCACATCTTAAAAGTTTTTCTGACACTGACAGACTTGTACATCTAGGTTTACCAATACTTCTAGTCTCAATATATCGACGTTACATATTGCATAGGATGCGAACAGTCAAAATATAAAATCGCATTCCAAGTGCAGAAACCTAGACTACAACACTTCACTATAGGAGAGCAAGAACAGACGTTATACAAACATATACATTTTTTAAAATAGTCTGGATAAAACTTCAATACAACTACTTAACATTAGGGATGTTGCTACTACTACTAGGTTCGACAAAACGTTTGTGATAATGCAGGTTTTTAAGAGGCGGCATGGGCTCTAATTGACCGCCTTAAACACATTTCTGGTGTGCTTAAATCTGTCCAGATTGGAATATTTGCTGTGAAAGAATTGACAAATAATTTTAAAGAGAGAAGAAACTCTAACAATCTTGTGTTAAGTACTTTTTCTAAATACGCTGCCTCTAACTTTAAACATTTAACCTTCTACACAATTTTTTAACGAAAACCTAGGATATTGACAGGGTATACTTACAGATCAGCACCTGAACAACAACAAAATAATCCAAGTCCTGTTTCAAGCATTTTGCCTGGGGAGAATGCTTCTGTTGACAAACCATCTTGGTATGTTTATTTGTTGCTGATTTTAATACTTTAAAAAAAAAAGTGCATTATCTCTCTCCTTTCTCAAACATATTTTGCAATTAAATGTATCATCTGTCTATATTAACATCTATTAGAATTATTACTTCACAAAAAACACCAGACTTATGATACACTAAATGGTAGAATTACCTATATAGCTCATGGTTTTATCTTTTTAAATTAATTTTATGTCAAAATCGTTGAGACCATTTTAAGGGGTATCAGTACATTGTGAAAATAACACCAGATGGATTCAAATTACCATAAGAAATTACTATATTTCAAAAAGTGAAAATAAATGAATATTAATAATAATATATCTAATTGTTTCCTCTTTTAACTTAATTTATTTTCCATGTAATAAGTTAGTAAGTAAATCATTTATTATATTGACATGTGTATGAAGGCATAGTGTTTTTTCGGGCATCGACTAAAATAGAATAAGGAAAAAACACCGCGTTACCCGTCCCCATTGGCATGTGTTATTAGGTCTTTGGCAACAATAATTAGATCAAGAAATTGTTATAATCAGATCATACAATGGCGTCAACAAAATATGCGTGTCAAACTCAAATTCATTGGTGTTTTCCTGATTATCACATTTCTTTTTAATATACTCCATTTTAACACTTTCCCACTTGCAGACGCATTTTGACGCAATAGCAGCAGACGACTTTTGAAAACATTGTGGCTAATTTTAGCCTAAAGGTGAAATTGCTCATCATGAGCAATTTCTCCTTTGCCCACAATGTTTTCAACTTTATTTATTAAGCTATCTTTTATGGAGATTTTTCAGGTTTTTGTCACTATGTTTTCAATGTCGTCTGCTGCAGATTTGTTGTATGTGGGAAAGGGTTAAATCTTTTCCTTATCAAAATGTCCAACAAGGGAGATAATTATTGTAGTTCAGAGAACTGTGTATTGGAGAGAAAATATCAGAATTTGGAACATGAAATATGCACCTTATCTAGCTAGAGCCCTGTATCAGGACTGATGAAACATGCACTTTTCTTGTGATTTCTGAGTGAGCATTATCTTTTATACTTACAAAGACTGAAATTTAATAGGATCATGTGAAAGTTATTAAAAGTCAATTTGAATGGATAATCTGGGTGCATGGTCAGCTTCAACAATCCAAACAGTAGAAGCCCTGTCCCTTCCAGGACAGTGAAATACATCTATATTGCACAAACCACCATGTTATTGGGACAAATCTAAGAAAAAGGCTACCCTATTACCATAAAACAAAATGTTTTTTTATTGATCCTCTCCTTTTGCTGACACAGTTGAACTCATCTGCTGAAGATACATGCTACTTGTTAAATCTTTTTAGCAAACTGAGAAAATGTTAATAATGTCTCTTTCAGCCAAATGTTTTCAAATATTTTTAATAAATTTTCCTTCAATTATACTTAACCTATGGACATTTTTCATACATTTGCGTAGATGTTTTCAATGTCATCTTCTGCATATTTGTTGTACGTGAGAAAGGGTTAAAATGGCAGTTTTGAACTTAAATTGAACACTTCTATTAATATAAAGGTCTTATATAGGTTGATCTGTTATACCCAAATCTAATCAAGAAACACAGTGACTGACAACATTTATTAACTTTTAACCTCATACATACACATTTTGACCCATCTACAGCAAACAATTTTTCTACGAGAAAATGTTTCTTTTACATTTGTCCTGCCGTTTTCTTACTTTTTATCTCTGTAAAAAATGTCTGAAAGCAGCATACACAGTAATGAGTGTGATATTTATAACGTTCTTTGGTTTTTGTACAGTGAAGTTTATGAATTACCTCTAGAGGATTCTACAACAGTAAAGCATGAGTCAAGGAATCCTATCTAAAACCGTGGTAACATGTTAACACGGACACAATAAACAGAGGTAAAAATGTTAACACGGACACAATAAACAGAGGTAAAAATGTTAACACGGACACAATAAACAGAGGTAAAAATGTTAACACTTACACAATAAACAGAGGTAAAGATGATAACACGGACACAATAAACAGAGATAAAAATATTAACAATGATAGAAAAGAACATCTAAACATAAGGAAAGGGATACATGTACTATTAAATAATGATTTAACATTTTTGTCTCTCTGTAACTTGTGGATCAATGGGGATGAAACTTCACAGAAAGCACCCTCTCAATGTCATCAACAAAATTCCTTCAATTTGCTTTGGAACCCAAAGAAAAGACTTAAAAAAAGTTCTACCCCAAACCAGTTTGCCAACATTCAATTATGTTGCAGAAATAGACCTAGGGTATCATATTCCTTCAAGCCATGTTGTTTGGTCTGAAACCATGACTGCCTTGGGTTTTTTTCTTGTTTTTTTTTCCTAACATTGCCATAGTAAAAACTTTAGAAATCTTCTTCTGCAAGGGTATCTGGCCGATTTCCAAATAATGTAGAAATGTTCCTTTGGTACCCTCTACGAGATTACTTCAAGCCATGTTGATTGGCAAAAAAAGAATGTAGTTGGCATGACAAATTACATAATAGCATTACTCAGATGAGCTATCCAGTGCCTTTCTTTTATATCTCCTGTGATATTTTACATGTACCTTCATTTTTAGCTCACCTATGCACGAAGTGCAAGGTGAGCTATTGTGATCACATTTTGTTCGTGTTAACATTCTACAGGCTACATTTTGCATCCAATCGTCATGAAAGTGTATCAGAACATTCATCTCTATCAAATCTTAGACAAGTTCAAAACTGGGCCATATGAGGTCAAAAACGAGGTCACTAGGTCAAATTGAAGCGAAATCTTGTTAACACTCTGGCGGCCACATTTTCAATTTGAGCATGTTGAAACTTTATCAGAATGTTTGTCTTGATAATATATGTAGGTCAAGTTCGAACATGGGTCAAACTTCAGGAAAATTTTGTCAGAATGTTTGTCTTAAAAATATATAGGTCAAGTTCGAATATGGGTCATATTGGGTCAGAAACTAGGTCACTAGGCCAAATTGAAGGAACATCTTGTTAACTCTGTAGAAGACGCATTTTGACTGCTACAGCAGCTTGACATTTAATGAGAATGTTTATCTAAATGATAACTAAGCTAAGTTCAAATATGGATCACGTAGAGTCAAAAACTAGGTCACTAGGCCAAATTGAAGGAAAATATTGTTAACACTTTCGATGCCGCATTTTTTGCTTCAGCAGCTTGAAATTTGGTCAGAATGTTTGTCTGAATTATATCTAGGTCAAGTTCGAATATGTGTCATATTGGGTCAGAAACAAGGTCAATAAAGGAAAATATTGTTCAAACTCCGGAGGCCGCATTTTTACTTTGAGCAAGTTGAAAATTTGTAACAAGGTTGTCTTGGTGATATCTAGTCCATGTTGGAATATGGGTCATATCAGGTAAAAAAATATAGATCACTAGGCCAAATGAAGGAAAATCTTGTTAACACTGTGGAGGTTGCATTCAGAATAATTGTCTTGATGTGTTTTGCATTGCAGTACATTGTATAATTAAGGTGAGCGATCCAGGGCCATCATGGCCCTTTTTTTATCTCACCTGAACACAAAGTGTTCAAGGTAAGTTATTGTGATAACCTTTTGTCCAGTGTCCGTCATCCGTCGTGCGTCAACATCTTCTTATCTGTAATGAGTGGGTCAATTGAGACTTCACAGAAAGAATCCTGTCAATATCTTCACCAAAAACCCTTCAAATCTTTTTGATCAATGCATAATTCTGGTTTTCATGGCAACTGAAAGAAAAAAACTCAAAAGATTTTCCTTCAAGCCATGTTGATTGGGCAAAAACATGAACACCAGGGCTGTTTTGCCGTATATGGCTTTTAGTGAAATAGTAGAAATATCCCTTTGGTGACCTTCTATCACAATCCTTCAAGCCATGTTGATTGATCAAAAAATGTAGCCGTCAGGGGGCTTGGCTGATTATACCCCCGCAAACGTAGTTTGAAGGGGGTATACTGGAATCAGCCTGTCGGTTGGTCGGTCATGCGGTCGGTCGGTCGGTCGATCCGTCGGTCGGTCTGTCCGCAAAATCTGTTCCGTTGTACTCCTCCTTCAGTTTCTACCTGATTTACTTGATACTTGGCATAAATGTTAATCAGGAGTAGTAGATGTGCAACACGCAAATGTCATGTCCCTGTGACCTTGACCTCTGACCTTGAAATAGGATTTTTTTTTGTTAAAATCTAATCTGTTGTACTCCTCCTTCAGTTTCAACCTGATTTACTTGATACTTGGCATAAATATTAATCAAGAGTAGTAGATGTGCAAGACGCAAATTTCATGTCCCTATGAGCTTGACCTCTGACTTTGAAATAGGATTTTTTTTTGTTAAAATCTAATCTGTTGTACTCCTCCTTCAGTTTCAATCTGATTTACTTCATACTTGGCATAAATGTTAATCAGGAGTAATAGATGTGCAACACGCAAATTTCTTGTCCCCGTGACCTTCAACCCAGACCTTGAAATAGCATTTTGTTTGTTAAAATCTAATCTGTTGTACTACTCCTTCAGTTTCAACCTAATTTACTTTATACTTGGCTTCAATGTTAATCAGGAGTAGTATATGTGCAAGACGAACATTTCATGTCCCTGTGACCTTCACCTCTGACCTTGAAAAAGGATTTTTTTTCTTAAAATCTAATCTGGTGCGACATACTCCTCCTTCAATTTCAACCGGATTTATTTGAAACATGGGAAAATGTCAAGAGGTAGAACATGATATTATATTACATTATAGCTACTGTAAACTACCTAAATTACGTAAGGATTTATATTTCCTAATATTCGCAAGCTGACCTCCTCGCGAAATTAATGCGAAAATATATCGATCAGATGTGAAATTTAAACTTCTACTACTTATTCTCAAAATTAAAATATCAAAATCATGAAAAATATCGAAAATAGGTCCTCGCGAATATTCAGTAGTTTACAGTAAAATCCTTGTTACTCTTTGAATAAAGAATGTGGTTCATTTTCTTCTTGTTTGTTTGTTTTCTGAAACTAGAAAACTAAATAAAAACTTATTTCATGAGGAAATAGTACTTTATGCGGATTGTATTTTATGCATTAGAAAATGTTCTTGACAAAATTTCTTTAAAATTAGATTTGTATATTGCTGTTTGATATCATCTTAGTATTTCTTTTTGATACTGATATCAAAATTGTCTGAGTCAAAGATACTACTGTGAGATATAATATGTGTCAGGGGTTGGGGCGGGGGTATTAATCACCTTTAGTGATAGTTCTAGTTTTTCTTGATATGGCTATAGAGAAAACTTAAATCTTCTCGTCCGAAAGTATCATACTGATTTCGAAATAAGTTTGAGGGAATGTTCCTTGTGTGACCCTCTATCAGATTCCTTCAAGGCATGTTGATTGGTTGAACAACTTGACCGCCAGGGTGCAGGTTGTTTTGCATTGTATGCCTTTAATGAAAACTTTAAAATTTTCTCCTCCGAAAGTGTCTCACCGTTTCCCAAATAATGGTGTAGAAATACTCCTGGAGTGACCCGCTATCAGATCACTTCAGGCTCTAATGATCGACAGAAAAACATAGCCATCAGGGGCAGGGCTGTAAATTAGTCTGTTTTGCCTAATATGGATATAGTGAAAGCTTTAAAACATTATTTCTCCGAAATTATCTGGCCCTCTTGTAAGAGATTTTCATTTTTGTACCAAGATTTTTTTCAAAGTCATCTGCTGTAGATTTGTTGTATGTGGGAAAAGGTTAAGTTGATTTTTTTTTCTTTTAATATCAATTCTCATGCAACTTCTTACAACTAATATAAATAATTCTCGCTCATTGTCTGCTTCTTTGATAATCTACCAGTAGAAAAACCTTAATTGTGGGGAGAAGTCAAAAGTTTTCCCAACTCTCCCAGGAATCAAGCTTAACATACAACAACCTTTGAAATTGTCTAAACAAAATATTGATCAAAGTACTGAAAGTACTTGGAGTAGATTTGTGATTGGTTAAGAGGAGATGTAGAAGTGCATAATATATATAAATATTTATCTAAAACAAATCCCCACCATGACAGACAAGTAATGATGGATCAGGCTAGAATGAAATATTTCCAAGATCATAAATTCCTGTTGGTCTTGTGAAAATTAATTGACCCAAATATATCATTCTGTCCACATAATACATTTTTAATTATCATATTACCCAATAGCTCTACGGAAATCCCAACAGGTCCATTCATGACGGTACATTGTCTTCCTATTCATTGGCTGTACTGAACCAACTGATGCATTCAGAGTATGCACTCTATTAATACAATCTATTAATGTTTGCATCTCCAAAACAGAGGAAATCGATCACCTGAGTGATAGCTATGTAGCATATGTGTAACTACTCATATCGGAGAAAATCTAATCAAGAGCTCGAATGAAACTGCTAGGCTTGGACACTGTAAATGAAATTTATCAATAAAGGACATTTGTTAGGATATTAAATATTTGAACACTTTGTAAGAGGACCACCAAAGTATCATTCCCGTGAAGTTTGGTTGATATCAGTTTAATGGTTTTGTAGGAAAAAAAATTAAAGCTTAAAGTTCATTTTATCCATATTCTGATGCAGCATGGCAGCTATTTTCAAACCAATCAAAATGGCTTGATCAAATTAAAAACGTTTCCTGAAATCAGACAAAAACATGAAAAGAAAGGGAACTATTAAGTGTTGTCATTTTGCACCTTTACTGATGCCGTCTGGCTGCCATGTTTTTCAACCAATCAATACAGATTATGCAAATCTTATAAACAAAGGAAAATTTGTTCTCAATTATCTTGGATTCTGATAAGCAGATTCAGAGAAGAAGAATCTTACAAAGTATGCATTTTACTCCCTTCCTTCTGCCTCAGCAACAACAGTTGTGTTTATAATTGATATCTTTGAACAAACTTGAAAGAGGATCACCAAAGGAACTTTCTGGGAAGTTTTGTTGAAATTTCTTAGTGGATTAGGATGATATATCATTTGAAGCTAAAAGTTCACTTATCCCTTTTCTGATGCGGCCTGGTAAAGATGTTTTCCAACAAGTCAATATGGCTTAAATAATTATGAAGAGGGTCACCGAGGGAACAAATAAGACAAGCACTTTCATAAGAATAGAGTTTTATAATGTTGTCATTTTGTCTTTTTTCTGATGCCGCCTTGCTCCTCCTTTTTCAACCAACTGATATGGCTTGCACAATTTTCTTAAAGAGTCTCTGAAGGAACATTTCTTCTAAATAACTGGAATCGGGCAAGAATTTTAATATTGGGCTTTTTACTCTTTTTCTCAGATGCCCCACAAACAAGAGTTATACACATGTCTTTGAACATAATTAAGAAAAGGACCCCCAAAAGAATGTTCCTTGATTGTGTGTCCAGTGTATAAGGATGAGATGTTATTTTAAGCTAAACGTGCAATTTCCGCTTTTTATATGCCATCTAGCTTCTACGACTTTCAACCTATCAATAATACTTAAAACATGTAGAGGGTTACTGAATGAACTGTTCTGCTTATTTACCTTGAAATCCGACAAGCACTTTCATAAGAATGTAGTTTTAAAATTTGGTAATTTTGCCCCTTTTCTTATACCGCCTGATTGCCGTGTTTAACATCCAATCAGTAGGATTATGTGTTGAGAGTTATCCAATGATAACATTATACCACAATATATTCGTATCAGACAAGCTAATTCAGAGTAGAATATTTATAAAAATTGGGCAAATTTCACCCTTTCTGATGTAGCAGCAAATTCTCCGTATAATATAAATATACCGCGCAATTTCTTCATTTGCCATAATGTTTCCAAAAGTCGTCTGCTGCAGAAGCCTCACAAAGGGTCTGTATGTGGGTAAGGGTTGATATCGCAGGTTTATTTTTCTGAATAATTTAGAATATCATGGAAAACTATGTGGCAAACGGATATAATTGCTCTTTATGTCTCGTTTTGCAACAATGCTTTCAAAAGTTGTTTGCAGCAAATAGATCTGCAAGTGGGAAAAAATGCTATTCTAATATCACAAACAAATCTACTTTTTCAGAAGGAATATTACTTTTTAGCTCACCTATGCACGGAGTGCAAGGTGAGCTATTGTGATCACATTTTGTCCGTGCGTCGTCAACATTTGAGCTTGTTAACAATCTTCATGAAAGTTTATCAGAACGTTCATAGGTCACTAGGTCAAATTGAAGAAAAAATTCGTTAACACTACAGAGGCCGCCATTTTTGCTTCAGCAGTTTGAAATTTTGTCAGAATTTTTGTCTTAAAACTATCTAGGACAAGTTTGAATATGGGTTATGCCGGGTCAAAAACTAGGTCACTAGGTCAAATTGAAGGAAAATCTTGTTAACACTTTGGATGCCACATTATTTGCTTCAGCAGCTTGAATTTTGATCAGAATGTTTGTCTTAAAGATATCTAGGTCAAGTTCAAATATGTTGAAGCCGCATGTTTTGCTTCAGCGGCTTGAAATTTGGTCAGAATGTTTGTCTAAATGATATCTAGGCCAAGTTCCGATTAAAACTAGGTCACTAGGCCAAATTGAAGGGTAATCTTGTTAACACTCAGGATACTGCATTTTTAATTTCAGCATGATACAACAGAATGTTTTTCTTGATGATATGTAGGCCAAGTACGAATATGGGTCATGCTGAGACAAAAACTAGGTCACTAGATCAAATTGAAGGAAAATCTTGTGAACACTTTGGATACCACATTTTTGCTTCAGCAAGTTCGAATATGGGTCATATTGGATCAGAAACTAGGTCAATAAAGGAAAATATTGTTCAAACTCCGGAGGCCGCATTTTTACTTTGTGCAAGTTGATACTTTGTCAGAATGTTGTCTTGATGATATCTAGTCCATGTTGGAATATGGGTCATATCAGGTAAAAAAATATAGATCACTAGGCAAAATGAAGGAAAATATTGTTAACACTGTGGAGGTTGCATTCAGAATAATTGTCTTGATGTGTTTTGCATTGCAGTACATTGTATAATTAAGGTGAGCGATCCAGGGTCATCATGGCCCTCTTGTTTCTTTTACTAGAGGAAACAAAGGGTTACAATTTACAAAAAAGGTAATTTGTTAAGTTGGAATACACTGGGAGATGGGGGCGTAGTGATGTCTATATCTTTTATTACACCTAAATATGATATTTACACATTCAGAGACGGAATTGACTTTTCCTTACGTTTGTATTTGTAATTCAGACTAGAATTGTTTGCACTATTTTTTTGGGTGTTCTCAGTCATTTACATCACATGACTTCAAAATCTCACTTGTAACTGGGGTATCTTTGAAGATATACCTAAAATTGCTATAATTGAAAGTATTAATATTGAATAGAGCTGAAAGCACTGTGGGAAAAGGAGAAATTACTTATCATGAGCAATTTCTCCTTTTACCACAGTGTTTTCAAAAGTCGTGTCAGAAAGCGTCTGTATGTAGGAAAGCGTAAATATCTTTGGATCATACTGACCTAGCTCTTTCTCTGAGCCACTGTCTTACACAAGTTACCCTTTCCCACTTGCAGATTTATTTCTCCACATCAGCAGCAGAAAACTTGAAAACATATATTGAGTAATTATATACTCCTTTTGTCACAATGTTTTCAACTCTCTTTGATAGGTATATTTCCACTTATAGAGATTTTTCAGTCGTCTGCTGCAGAGTTGTTGTAAGTGGGAAAGAGTTTCCCTCATACAAGAAATCTGCAACAGCCGACTTTGAAAATATGCTGGCAAAACTTTGAAAGTTCTCCTTAAAATGAGAGTTCAATTATTAAATAGAGTTGATAACATTGTGGCAAATGGAGAAATTGCTCATTATGAGAAATTTTGCGATATGCCTCCTTGTTTTCAAAAGTCGTCTGCTGCGTCAGAATGCTTCTTAATGTGGGAAAGGGTAAAGCTCATTCAGCCAATGATAGGATATTTATTTGGCAAGTTTGTCCGGGTTTCAAAACTTCATCACATTAGCATGGAAGGTGATAAGTCATTGTATGTCCTCGGATGAGATGCATCAAAAGTAATAATTTAGGATTAGTGTAGTTAACCCTTTCCCACATACAGCAAATATGCAGCAGACGACTTTGAAGACATTTAGTCAAAAATATGGAAACTCTCTCTGTAAAATTTATTGAATTGTTGCTCTTTCATTTATAGTATGAATGAAAGAGCAACACTTGACAAAGTCGAAAACATTATGACATAAGGAGAAATTGCTCGTTTTGAGCAATTTCTTCTTTGGTCAAAATGTTTTCAATAGTCTTCTGCTGCAGAGGCGTCATAAAGCGTTCCGTATGAGGGAAATAGTTAATATTATAACTGTAATCCTTACAATGGCTAACTGATCTTAACCGTTAACGATATCTGATACAGAAAACATTTAATTAAAATATTTTCAGCAGAGAACCTAGTGGTACCTTTCTTTTTTATCTTTTTGAAATGTGCCTATTTAACTATTTTTAAAACTGATGTATTTTAAAATCTGATGTTAACACTCTTTACCACATGTATACAACATATCTGCAGCAGATGACTTTGAACCAATCTAGACAGAGAAAGGAAAACTCTCTATAAATGAAAGTACAATAATTGAATAGAGTTGAAAAAATCGAGGCAAAAAGAGAAATTACTTATTTTGAGCAATTTCCCCCTTTTGTCGCAATGTTTTCAAAAGACGTCTGCTGCAGAGGTGTCAAAATGCGTATGAGGTAAAGGGTTAACCCTCTGAATAAAGAAATATATATTATCACATGCAAACTTGGAAAGCTGTACTATTAAAATAAAGTTGAAATTATTGTGAGATATGGCAAAATTGTTCCTAATGAATTCTGCAGTTTTTCATTTATTCAAATAGTCTGCTGCAGAGGCATAACGCAGTTGTCTGTCCGGGAATGAGCTAAGATTAAAATGTTAATTCTTCTCTCACAAAATGTGCCTCATAAAATAATTGTGTTTTTTGAAAACCGTGTGAAAAAGGACTGCTCCTAGTAGGAAAATATTCCTCAAACAATTTATCTTCTTTTCAGACCAATATGGTTCTTGGTGGCTGTTTGTGTTGTTGCTGTTGCTGTGTTATATTTTCGAACGCCAAGCCGAAGTGAGCTAGACTTGATGGCGGCAAAGCTGGACGAAATGAAGATATCCCATGGTAAAGACTTTTCAGAAGATATTGAGGCATTAGAAAAGAAACTAGATGATAGATTTAACTCTCTAGAGAGACAGATTAACAGGATTACTGCCAATATATATATATATGATTATTGAATACAGTTGAAATCATTTTGGCAATTTCTCCTTTTGCCACAATGGTTTAAATAGTTATCTGGTGCAGTGGTGTCAGAAAGTGTCTGTATGTGGGAAAGGGTTAACCTTTTCCCACTTGTAGATGCATTTTGACGCACCTGCAGATGACAACTTATGAAAACAGAGCAATTTCTCCTTTTACCACTAAGACTTTCAAGAATAGACATAATCAACAAAGTCGTCTGCTGCAAATTAGCGGTATCTAGGAAAGTGTTAACACATTGGCAGCAGTGGACTTTTGAAATAATTGTGTAAATAGGAGGCAATGCTCAAATCTGGTATTAATATCTTTTATCAACAACAATGTCACCTGTCTAACACAATTACACTTCTGTTTTTCTATATGATTCATATTTTTTTAATGGCTTCAGAGCAGACAACTCAAAAAGTATCATATTGGCCTCGCCATGAGAAAAGGTACACATTGGCCTTTTACTTTAAACTTATCTATTACAAAACCAGCTTTCAGTTTATATTTATCATTCTCTATGTCTGCTTCCTGGAGACTTAACCAGTACTGATCGCGCCGTTTGTGTGGAAAATCACAAAGTCAAACCCGCTCATCACGGACTCGCACCGGAAACATTTGGTACTTTGGTACTCGAGGTCGACGCTCCGCCTCTGCACCGACTGTCTTTCACACATTGGCCTTTTGTATACAGTGTATCACGATCTTATATTGATCAAATATTACTTACATAATTTTCTTGAAAGTTTCTGTCACCTCGTGGACTTCTGATAAGAATGGTCAGATGAACAGGCATTATTGAACCTACACTGTTCAGAAATGCTAACGTTTACCTTTTTCCAAGGCTGGCCTGAACTTGCACTGTTCAGAAATGCTAAGGTGTACCTCTTCCCATGGTTAGACTTGTATCAGGTAAACGGCTATTAACCCATTAAAAACATCTAGGCAAAAATATAGAATACCTCTATGAATAAAAGCATATATATTGAAAAGTATTGAAATAATTGTGGCAAGGGGAGAAATTGCTCATTATAAGCAATTTCTCCTTTTGTCAAAATGTTTTCAAAAGTCGTCTGCTGCTGAGAAGTCAGAACATGTTCAATGTGTTGGGCCTATTTTTTGCGTGACTTAAATTAGGAGAAATTATTGGAAAAGGAGAAAATGTTAATTATAAGTCATTTCTTTTAATCCAATAGTTTCTTTTTATCTTTGTCTGTTTACAGTATAATCTTAGCTACAAGATTAGATGAGCTGTGCTTCAGGCAAAAACTGATATGTCATCTGTATGTTAATATTTGCCTTTACATCCATGCTATCTAGTCCAAGTTTCGTTTGATTATCAGAAGCCTTTTGAATATTTCTCTGAATAAATGACCAACAGGGTTCATTTAAAATCAAATTGAGCAGTCAAGGGCAAGTTGATCTGAAATTATACTTGTTTCAATTAATGATCTTGTGTCAAAAACTGTTATCCCTATGTGTGCGCTTAACTTAAAAAAAGCTAGTGGGTATATATTGCTTTGCACCTGCTTGTTTGTTCATCACACTGTCTAGTCTGGGCAATATCATCAAACCTCGAGATACCATTTTCTATGAAGATGCATCTTTTAGGATGATGTGTAGCGTACCAAAATTGGGTAACCGTAACCTTGACCTCTGACTCCATTTGTAAGTAAAAGCTTGTACAAAACTAAATACTACTAATATCTTATACTATCAC
Organism: Serripes groenlandicus; assembly: GCA_031761405.1. Lineage (NCBI taxonomy): Eukaryota > Metazoa > Mollusca > Bivalvia > Cardiida > Cardiidae > Serripes > Serripes groenlandicus. The sequence goes on from JASEVX010000003.1 coordinate 97,745,029, forward strand.
ACATGGAGTTTCCAAATTCAGTAGAAAGATGTATTTTGAAAAAAAGGTGTGCCATATAACACAATTTTGTCTCTCTGAAATGACATTGACCCATTTTTGTGAAAGGAACTTGAACCAAAGAGTTACCAGATTTGCTACGAAGATGCATCTTCGGATAATGGTATATGTGCATGCCAAAATTGTTTTCTGACCTCAATCGAAAAAGTCCAGGCTATTTTTCCTATACTTTAACCTTGAGTTACCAACTTCTGTAGGTAGAAGCGTCTTGGGAAAACAGTCTGCCACGTACCCAAATTTGGTCGCTGTGAACCAGAGTTTCCTTTCCCTTTTCACCCTTTCCAAAATACATACCTCTTATGATGCCGTTTGAAATTAATTTTCAATTTTTTACCTAGTTATTGTCAAAGTCGTCAGCGGCAAAATTGTTGTATGTAGCAGAGGGTTAAGAAAGAGCTTGTCCAAGTCATTACTCCTAGGCTATACAAATATAGTAATTTCAAAATTTGGTCACTGTGACCTTGACCTCGAACCAATTTAAAGAATCTGCTTATTTAGGCCATGTGTCCTATGCTCGCAATTTGGTGTGAAGATGCTTCTTTAGAAGAGGATATGTTGCAGACCAAACTTAGATTGTGTTAACCTTGACCTTGCTGCATTCAATGTATCTTGGAAAGATGGTGTATCAGGTACCAACTATCAGATCTTGGTTACCTTGATCTTTGACACTTCTGAAAATAAACTCCTATCAGGGCTCTATCTCTTGCACTGTAACACCTTTTGAAACCAAATTTGATGATACTTATCAGATGTGATCATTCAGTGGACACAATTTTTCTGAGGAATATCTTATTTTATATACATATAAGAAATTTCAAGATTTGAGAATTCAGTCTATTGGAGCTGAGGATGAAGATTTCCATTAGTTTACACTTATTATGTCTCCCCCATACATTGGAGTGACATATTGTTTTTGCCCGTTCCGTCCTTCCGTCCCTCCGTCCTTCGGTCTGTCACACTTCTTTCCGGTCAATAACTGAAGAACGCTTGGGCCGAGGTACTCCATACTTGGTATGCAGATTGGCCATGCCCAGTAGAAGACCCCTATTGATTTTGAGGTCAGTATGTCTAAAGTGAAGGTCAGAGTGACCTTGAGCTGAAAGGTCACATTGATAATGAGCTGAAGAATTGTTTTTGCTTGGGCCCAGGAATTCATACTTGGTGTGTACGTTGGTTACTACCAGCAAATGACCTCTATTGATTTTGTGATCACAAGGTCAAAGGTCAAGGTCACAGTGGTCAAGGTCATGTCCATCACAATTGTTTCTGCTCAATTACTGAAGAACTCTTGGGCGTAGGAACTTCATACTTCGTATGCAGGGTGGTCATGACTAGTAGATGACCCCTATTGATTTTGATGTCAAAGGTCAAGGTCATGGTGACCTTGTGAGGTAAAAAATGGTTTCCGTTCAATAACTGAAGAAAGCTTGGGCCCCTTTTGATTTTGAGGTCAGTACATCTAAAGTCAAGGTCACAATGCCCTTGAGCTGAAAGGTCACAGTGACAATGAGCTGAAAAATAGGTTTTGCTTAATGACTTTGGCCATGGAAGGTAATACTTGGTGTGCAGGTTGGTCACCACCGGCAGATGACCCCTATTGATCAAAGGTCAAGGTCATGGTAACCTTCAGCTGACAAATGGTTTCCGCTCAATAACTAAAGAATGCTTATGTCCAGGAACTTATTACCTGGTGTGCAGGTTGGTCCTAACCAGTAGATAAACCTTATTGATTTTGTTTGATTTTGAGGTCACAAGGTCAAAGGTCAAGGTCACAGTAACCTTCAGCTTAAAAATGGTGTTTACTCAATACCTCAAGAATGCTTATGCCCAGGAACTTCATACTTGGTGTGCTGGTTGGTCCTTATCTGTAGATGACCCCTATTGATTTTGATGTCAGTAGGTCAAAAGTCAAGGTCACGGTGACCTTGGGCTGAAAAGTGGTTTCCACTCAATAACTGAAGAATGCTTGGGCCCAGGAACTTAATACTTGTCGCGCAGGTGTGTCACCTCCAGCAAATGACCCCTATTTATTTTGAGGTCACTAAGTCAAAGGTCAAGGTCATGGTATCCTTCAGCTGAAAAACGGTTTCCGCTCAATAACTAAAGAATGATTATGTCGAGGAACTTCATACTTGGTTTCGCACGTTGGTCCTAACCAGTATATAACCCCTATTGATTTTGTTGGATTTTGAGGTCACAAGGTCAAAGGTCAAGGTCACAGTAACATTCACCTGAACAATTTTTATTTACTCAATTACTCATACTTAGTGTGCAGGTTGGTCCTAATTAGTAGATGACCTCTATTGATTTAGTTTGATTTTGAAATCACAAGGTCAAAGGTCAAGGTCACGGTAACCTTTTACTCAAGAACGCTTATGCCCTGTAACTTCATACTTGGTTTTCAGGTTTTCAGGTTGGTCCTAACCTGTAGATGACCCCTATTGATTTTGACTCCATCATTTCTTTCCTCCCCTACGACCACACAAATGGAGAGACAAGCGCTTTTTCAAAAAAGCAATCTCTAGTTTATTTTACATTGATTGGGAAACAAGCTCAGCTAATATTAATCATGTTTGATGTCTGCTTCCTGGAGACATAACCAGTACTCACATTGTTTGTATGGTCAATTCCCCCTCATCATGGAATTTGAACCTGGGACCTCTGTCTCCAACAGATATCAAGTGCAAAGACATTTGTAGATTGCTAGAAAGAAACCTGTATGTTATTTTTAATTTTGAAGTGGATTGAGTTTACTTATTATTGCTTGTCAATGTTGACCAGATCCTGACCTTTGTTTTAACCCTTACAACAAATCTGCAACAGAATACCTTGAAAACATCAAGGCCAAATCTTTAAATGTAAAAAAGAATTATAGAATTATTGTTGAAAACGTTGTGCTAAAAAGTTGCCTGCAGAAGATGTGTCGAAAGGCTGAGGCAAGTGGGAAAGCCAAATGGAGAGATAAAGGATGCACAGTTTCCATGTCATGGAGACGCAAGTGCATTTTAATCCCTTTTCCTGATATAGACACTTTCAGCTGCCTCTGCAGCAGATAACTTATTGTGACTAAAGAAGAATTTCTCCTTTTGCCACAATGTATTCACTATAAGCTTGTCTTTCTGGGGGGGGGGGGGGTAGAAGTCAGACTAATGTGATAACCTTGGTACATGAACTTAGACATTCATACAAAAGGTTTAACCTTGCCCATTACTCAAAAACTGTGTACACACGTTCCTAGAAACAATACACATATATATACCAAGTCAGATAACTCTTGCTCAAATAATTTTTTACTTAAACAAAACAGACAAGTGTTGGTGTTCGCTCCATGGGGCTCATATTTCGCCTGTAAGTTTTCAAAGTTTTCTGCTGCAGAATTGCTGTATGTTGGAAATAGTTAAAATATCTTCGCACAAAGGTCAGGCACAGGTAAATAATGTTGAGAAATACTTACTCAGACTCAGTTTTGTTGTAGGAAATTCTTTCTTCACAAGTCAAGCGTGATTTGTCCTTTATATACCCCATTATAATTACTTATTGGAATACAATTTACCAAGTAGCTTTGGCTAGCGAAGTTGACAATAACAATTTACTATAAAGCATTGTACAAGTGTTTTGAAGATTCTTCTTGCAAATAAGCAGTACATTATATAATCAGAGTTCGAATTTAACTCTTTCAGGTTTCCCGCATAGAACAAATCTGACAGACATAGTTATAAATATCTATGTACAAATATGGTAAATCTTTGTAAATGAAAGTACAAGACGATTTTTGATGCTAAGCATCAAAGACGCCGCGCATGATTTTAAAGCATGACTTAAAGGGAAGCAGATACAGTTCAATACATTTAAATAACCTGTGCAAACGGACAGGATGTAAATATTTTGAACAAGAAGGTCAAATGTACCTTTATCTTAAACAAGAAGTCCAAGATGTTCCTTTATTGCTCACCTGGATACCATAGTCTATAGTAAAATGTTATCAAGAGCAAAAAGAGTCCATTTTGACGTAAGGATTATACACTTTATATGCTACGATCTATGTGATATTCAGCATGTAAAGTTTAGTCGTGAAATGACAATTTAAGTCTTCAAACCAGTTGGTTTACCGTTTGGAAGGAGAGAGGGAAGTTTATTTTCCTTCAAGTTGAGCAGAAGTATGATAACAACAAGAGGGCCATGATGGCCCTGGAATCGCTCACCTGATTTTTTTTTTCACTTTAGCCATAGGTCACAATACACTAAATAAATTCCTTCTTTGTTTCCATGTAAATCGACCAACTTCAGTCATCAATTGTCACACTTTCTAAGCATTTCCCATAAAGAACACCTATATCATTGAAAAGAGTTACCTCTTAGCTTTAAAACAATCCAAAGAAATGGTTATCGTCATTTTCGACAAAAAAGGTCCCGGACAAACCGGTGTTTAGCATTCTCTACTTTCACTTTCAGACAAGGTCAACAAAATAAAAGTGATCAAATCAATCATTTCCAGTGCATCCTATACACATTCGCAATGCATTTAAACTCATTGTCATATATTCAATACATACTGGTGATGGTATACACTCATTTCTACACAAACAAAGGTTTATTTAGGGACTTCTGTAGTGTAGATCAAAGGGTCCGCGGATGTATTTAGCGTAATTTGACCTATATAACCCCCCCCCTGGCGGCCATGTTTTTCGACCAATCAACATGGCTTGGAGGAATCTGATAGTGGGTCACTTAAGGAACATTTCTACAAAACTTTTTGATAATCGGCCTGACACTTTCGGAGGAGAAGATTTTTTAAGTTTTCACTATAGCCATATAGGGCAAAATAGCACCGCCCCCCCCCCCCCCCCCCTGGCGGCCATGTTTTTCGACCAATCAACATGGCTTGAAGGAATCTGATAGAGGGTCATCCAAGGAACATTTCTACAAAATTATTTGAAAATAGGCCAGACACTTTCGGAGGAGAAGATTTTTTAAGTTTTCACTATAGCCATATAAGGCAAAATAGCCCCGCCCCTCCTGGTGGCCATGTTTTTCGACCAATCAACATGGCTTGAAGTAATCTGATAGAGGGTCATCCAAGGAGCATTTCTACAAAATTATTTGAAAATCTGCCAACCAGTTTGGGAGAAGAAGAATTATGAAGTTTATTTCATTTCGTTGCCATGGAAACTAGAATTCTGCATGAATCCCAAACATTTGAAGGAAATCTGGTGAGGTCATTGATAGGATGCTTTCTGTGAAGTTTCATCCCAATTGACCGACTAGTTACTGAGGAGAAGAAGTTGACGCACGACGGACGACGCACGACGCACGACGGACGACGCACGACAGACGACGGACGCCGGACAAAAGGCGATCACAATAACTCACCTTGAGCAAAGCTCAGGTGAGCTAAAAAACGAGAGTATATAAACAAAAAATACAAATAATTCTAACAAGTTTAATTTTATTTAATATCAAAATTAAGCATTTATGAAATTAAAAGAAAAAGTTCTCATGTATAGTCAACATATAGCAAGAATACATTGGTCTGAATAAACAACTGTATGGGGAGGAACGTTTGAAGTTTAGTAATACAACAGAAATAAATAGGAAAAAACATCACCCGAATCTTTTTTCTGAGCTCTTCAGAGCAGTTAACCAAACAATTAAAATAGCGTAGCCTAATGAAATCCGTAAATCAACTCATAAAAATAGCTTAGCCTAGTTAGTTGGGGGACAGTTATTAAAAACAATTTAAATGTGTCTAAAGTTTTGTAAAAACGGTAAAAGATGTACATATTTTGTATCTTGTTGTTTCTTAAATCAGTTAATACAATTTATTCAATCATAAAGGCTGTTTTTTCAAACATATTTCAGAGTTTTTCTATACAATAATATTTGTTGATTGCTCCCTTTTCGATTACGTCACCCCATGGTACAAAATTAAAACCTATCCCATACTGACGCTGCGCTTCCACGCGGCGTCAATAATTATTGATTAGTGATGAAAACTTCGCGGCAAAAGAAGAAATTGCTCATGATGAACTATTTTCTCCTTTTGGAACAGTGTTTTTATAAATGATTACCTGTGTCAAAATGTATCTGCATGAGCAAGTTTACCCCCCCTAGAACAAATCTGCAGCTGATGATTTCGAAACTATTTAGGCAAAAACATAAAAATTCTGTAAATGAAAGTTCTATTTTAAAATTAAAATAACTGAAATCATTGTGGCAATAGAATAAATTGCTCATTATGATTAATTTCTCCTTTTGCCAAAATTTACTAAGAAGTCTCTCTCCTTCATATGCGTCTGAATGCATATATCCTTCATATGCGTCTGAATGCATCTACAAGTAGGCAAAGGTTAATTTTCAGAAACAAAACAAATAGCTTAACCCTTTCCCTCATACGACAATTCTGCAGCAGACGACTTTGAACATATTTTGTAAAATAATGGAAAATCTCTATAATTGAATGGATAACCTATGACTAAAAGTGGAAAACATTGTGACAAAAGGAGAAATTGCACGTTTTGTGCAATTTCTTCTTTTATTACTATGTTTTCAAAAAGCTGTCTGCTGCAGAGGCGTCAGAAAGCGTCTATATGAGGGAAAGGGTTAAAAGCATCATCTTTTCCGGTGTACAATTGTCTATGATATCCCACATCTACATGGGAACTATTTTGCAATGCATCACATATCTTTCGCAGATTAGTTATGCATGCTTTCAGTATTGTCATATAAAAAAGACAGAAGTCTAAAATAAAGTTAACAAGTTCATCCAAAGAGTTAAGATTGCAATTTCCACTGATAGCTACATATCATGTTTTCAAAAGTCAGCTGCTTCAGGGACATAAACATATTTCTGCATTGGACACAAGTTGAAAAACACATTGTTCAGATTTGTTTAACCCTTTCCAACATACTACAGTCTTTAGCAAAAGACTTTGAAAACATCTGGGCAAAACAAAGGAAAATCCCTATTAATGAAAGGATTATTACTGAGTAAAATGAAAAACATAGTGGCAAAAGCATAAATTGCTCATTATGAGCAATTTATTCTTTTACCACACTGTTTTCTAAAGTCATCTGCTGCAAATGCGTCAAAATTCATCTGCAGGTGAGAAAGCGTTAAATCCAATTTGAAATTATATAACAAAAATGTCTTTGCATGTAAATGTTTGTTTTTTGCATTTAATTACAGAAACAGAATATAAAAACCTGCTTATAACTCTGGAAACATTTAGAGAAAATGATAAAGAACATGATGATGGGAGAAAGTTAACAGAAACACAAGTAGATGGTTATGATACAATAATAGAAGAAAAGGCCAAGGAATTAAGTGATAGAATGAGAGACGCATCAGCTACTTTGGCAGAATTTGATGATAAAATACAGAAGATGAAGGATAAAGTATCAAGTAATGAGAAGGACATTGATACAGCTCTCGATAACCTTTTCAATAAAAGTAAGACATTAGCCAATGTTGTTTTGTTTAACTTTCACACTTGATATGACATTTTACAAGTATGTTATCTGCTTTGAAAATACAGCTTCATGCAAATTTAAAGCATAATAATGAAGCCATTAATGATGAAAGCATTGTGTGAATACATTTAGTAGAAATTGTTTGTTTTGAGCATTTCCTTAATTTCCTACAATGATTTCAGTCATGACTGGTCTTCTCTCTTCGAGTTGTCATCTGTATCAGGATGAAGGTTTTCCTGAAAAGCGATGTATTTTTCTCATCTTCCAAACACAGAAATCTAGCATCGATAAAGGCATGAGACATTCAAAAGCATGATAATACTGACATATAATTAACTCTTTCCCACAAACAGACACTTTCTAATGCCTCTGTAGCAGACACCCATTTAAAACATTGTGACAAACGGAGAAATTGCACTAAACGAATAATTTCTTCTTTTGCCACTATGTTTTTCAACTATATTCAATAATTTTACTTTCATTCATAAATATTTTTAATATTTTTGAAAACATTGTGACAAAAGCAGAAGTTGATCTAAAAGAGCAATTTATCCTTTTGACACAATATTTTCACTATAAGCTTGTCTGTTTTTATAATAATGAAGCCAATTAATGATGAAAGCATTCTTCATTTCCTACATTGATTTCAAAGTCTGGACTGGTCTACTCCCTTGGAGTTGTCATCTGTATCAGGATAGAGATTTTCCTAAAAAGCGATGTATTTTACTCATCTTCCGAAAACAGAAATCTAGCATATATAAAGGCATGAGATATTAAAAAGCATGATAAAACTGACACTTATCACCATATGTATTCATCATGCAACGGTTCAATTTACATGGTGAATACACTAATTACAGAGGCTCTATGTATACACTGGGTTTTCATTATGAATTTGCGTAGAAGGCTAAATTGTAAAAGTAAGAGGCGTGCTTAACATAGGATCGTTAGACATTATAAGTTATTGACCCTATACTGTGAAATCATCATCGGAACAAGTTCTTAGGTTGCCATTGCTGAGCTTGCAAGGCATGCCTAACACAGGATCGTTCAACATTACAGTTTCTGCTGTCTTTTAATTAGGGATGGGACCGAGTACGCGAGTACCCGGGTACTCGGTCAGACGTCCGAGTACCGGTTATCAAAATAGGTATTCGAGTACTCGATTATTTATCTTCCATTTTTTTCTCTTTTTCATCTGTTTTTCTTAGTGATTTACTAAAGAAGTCGGTAAATAAGCGGTGAAGGTAAATTAAACAAACAGCTAACACCTTTTCGTCTGAAGATGGTTCTTAATCCTTTGTATTTGTTGTTTTGATTGCATTCACGAGTCAACTACGAACAATGTGACACACAGGTAGTCAGCGATATGAATATAATCTCCAGTCAATTAGCAAGTATATGTCAAACAATATGTCAAACATGGAGAGCCGTCCGTTTTTCACACCTTCGTCGTAATAGTGTTTTCAATTGTCAACACGTTTTAATTGGATAGTTGTAAAAATTACAAATCAATGATTGGATAAGAACTGTTGCAATTGTTTGAGTAATTGTTCGTTAAATCATTAGAACCGTCCTTTATCATTCGTATCTATTCGAACGAAAGGAAAACAGCAAATTTATAACCATGCTTCGTGCTAAATCCGCCGTCTGGAAACATTTCAAACGCATAGGAAACGACAAGTCAGTTAAATGCATGCAAATATTACGGACACCGGTAAAATCGAAATCCGAAAGAACAAAAAACATTCAGATTGTTGATTTATATTCCTTATTTTCACTGATGATAACAATATTCTTTTATTAAATGTATTGTTTATCATTCTTGGTATCGTCTTCCTTTCACCGTTTGACTTGCTTTATTTTTGCGACTTTAAAGAGATATACATCCGCACGTTTGGATGTTTTCGCCAATGCAAATTCTGAATGTATTTGTTGAATTGTTTTGTTTTAAAATAAAACAACTAGTTTTCTTCAAATATCAAATATTAAATGTACAGGTGAAAACAAACGCGTGTTTGTTCATATAGAAACGATTCAAATTTAGTGCACGGGGGCAATTCTATTCCGATAGACAAGACGTTTGATGAACGAATCAATACAATGCGATTATCTGCGAGTACCCGAGTACTCGATCGGAAGAATTCACGAGTACCCGAGTACTAATATTGGTACTCGTTCCCATCCCTACTTTTAATTGGTTTCTGTCAATTCTTGCGCAGCAAATATTCAAATTTGCACAGATTTGAGCCGACTATAAATATGTTTGAGACAGTCATTTTGGTCACCTGTCGCCTCATAATTAAAACCCTGAGTCAGTCATGAGTATTTAGGTCTACTGCTCATTTTGAGCATTTGGTCTACTTTAGATGATAACTGAAGTTGTTTATGTTGAACGTTTGGTCTACTATAGATGATATATGAAGTTGTTCATTTTAAGCCTTTGGTCTACTATATATGATATATGCAGCTACATGTTTTGAGCATTTGGTCTACTTTAAATGATATCTGTAGCTGCTCATTTTGAGCCTTTGGTCTACTTCAGATGATAACTGTAGCTGCTCATTTTGAGCCTTTGGTCTACTTTAGATGATATCTGCAGCTGCTTTTTTTTAACGCAATTTTGCCATTTGCCACACTTTTGTCAAAAGCAGTTTAATAAAGAAGCTGACAAGTATCTTGGAAAGGGTGTAGAGCCTGCATCCGCAATAAAGCAGTAATTCATCTAGGGAGCTTTGTCTTTCAATAGTGTATGCAATTAAGAGTACTGAAATAAGCTTCTTTAAGGGTTAGTTTTCAACTTACCCCGCATATAGACACATTTTATCACCATGTTTTCAACGGATTTCTGTAATTATACTTTCATGTATTGAGAAATTCTATATTTATGCATAGATGTTTTCGGAATTGTCTGCCGTAGATTTGTTGTTTGTAGGCAAGGTCTAATTCTTTGTTTCGTATAATGTTTTTCAGATGTTGCTGTGGTTGTGATTATACTTATTCTTGCCATGAACTTTGGACTGATTGTTGCTGTTTACACTTTATGTCAAGGGGGTACACCTAGAGTCGGGAGCCAACAACCACATGGTGTTAGACAGAATGGTCCCAACGGACAGTATGTAAGTGGCCCTACTATAAACCCTTTCCCTCATACAATAAACCTGCAGCAGACGACTTTGAAAACATCTGGTCAAAACATAGAAACTCTCTACAGTTGGAGCAATTTCTCCTTTTGCAAGAATGTATTCAAAAGTCGCGTTGAATTATTTTATTTCCGTTTTCCATCGTACAGACAAATTTTGATACCTCTTGAAGACAAACTCAAAAACATTTTGAGAAAAGGGAAATATCACTTGCAAAGAAGGCGATAATTTTATTATGGTAATTTGTCTGCCAGAGAAATGTCAAAAGTGTTCTGTATGCAGCCTTTAACTTTCCTTTTTCAGTACAATCCAGTCCTAGATCAAATCCCAGTCGCACCTACATTAAAAAAAGTAATTGGTGTGATCAGTTTTACAAAAGAGTGTCAACCAGGTCACAGACATCTTATTCAATCCGTGACAGACAGTATGGGAGGAGGACATCAAATTGACGTGGAGTATCATGTGATCTTAACAGACCAGGATATTACAAATATTCCTCGCTGTAGTCTCATCGTCATTTGTGTGGAATATTCAGACAAGTAAGGACTATAACTGCCTATTTAACGGTTTAAATGATGCTCAGGTGACAGGATTTTCTCAGTACTGTAACCTTTTGATATCTTGGCTAATTTATCTACATTATGTCTATGGCTCTTCAGAATAGGGACGGCCAGTGCAGGCCCTGTGTGTAAGCACATGTTCACTAAGGTTATCATCATTTACAAATGTAAAACACTGCCTTTTTGCCTAACTCGGTTTTTAATATTTCTGGAATGAGGACACTTTAACTGGTTTACCATGGAATCTCAGAATATAATTATACCCCCGACAAAAGTAGCTTGTTGGGGGTATATTTGAGTCACCCTATGGTCGGTTGGTCGGTTGTTTGGTCCGTTGCAATTTTCCTAGTCAGGAACATAACTTGTAAACTACTAGATGGAATTTAATTAAACTTCATAAGATGATAGAACGTAATTAGAGGAAGTGCAGTGTACAAGAACCATAACTCCAATTTAGCAAGTAATAACCCTTTGTTGTGTTTGTTTTTGGCAAACTTTCGCCGGACAATACCTTTGAAATTACTGGATGGAATTTATTGAAACTTCATAATATGGTAAGGCACAATGAGAGGAAGTACAGTAAACAAAAACTATAACTATATTTGAGCTAATTACAGAGTTATTGCCCTTTCTTACATTTTTCTTGTCTGGAGCATTTCTTGAAATCTACTAGATGGAATATAATAAAACATCATACAATGGTAAAGCACAAGGAGATGAAGTGCATTTTACAGCAGCCATAACTCTATTTTAGCTAATTACATAGTTATTGCCCTCTGTAACTGTTTTCTTGTCTGGAGCATAACTTGAAAACTACTTTATGGAATTTAATAAAAATTCATTGAATGGTGAAGCACAATAAGAGGAAGTGTAGTATACAAGAACCATAATTATATTTTAGCAAATTACAGATTCATTGCGCTTTATTTTGTTTATGCCCCCGGAATCACCGATTCGGTGGGCATCTAGTTTTTGGCCTGTCTGTCTGTCTCTTTGTCTGTCTGTCGAAAAAAAATATAACCTTGACCACTACTTTGGAACCATAACAGGTACGGCTACCATATTTCACATGTGTATTCCTTGTGATATGACCTTTCTGTCAGTACCAACATATTTGACCTTGCGACCTTGACCTTTGACCTAGATGTTGCCATTCGGGGGCATCAGTGTTTCACAAACACATCTTGTTTTTTTTGTAAAATCTTTGTCTGGAGCATAACTTTCAACTTACTTTATTGCATTTAATAAAATTCATAAAGTGGTTAACAACAATGACAGGAAGTGTAGTGTACAAGAACTACAAGTCTATTTTAGCAAATCACAGAGTTATTGCTTTTTATGCCCCCGGAATCTCCGATTCGGTGGGCATCTAGTTTTTGGCCTGTCTGCACGTCTGTCTGTCTGCACGAAAAAAACTTTAACCTTGACCACTACTTTTGAACCATAACAGGTACGGCTACCATACTTCACATGTGTATTTCTTGTGACATGACCTTTCTGTTAGTACCAAAATTGTTGACCTTGCGACCTTGACCTTTGACCTAGATGTTGCCATTCTCGAAAAAAACTTTAACCTCGGCCATTACTTTTGAACCATAACAGGTACGGCTACCATATTTCACATGTGTATTTCTTGTGACATGACCTTTCTGTCAGTGCCAACATGTTTGACCTTGCGACCTTGACCTTTGACCTAGATGTTGCCATTCTCGAAAAAAACTTTAACCTTGGCCATTACTTTTGAACCATAACAGGTACGGCTACCATATTTCACATGTGTATTCCTTGTGACATGATCTTTCTGTCAGTACCAACATTTTTTACCTTGCGACCTTGACCTTTGACCTAGATGTTGCCATTCTCAAAAAAAACTTTAAGCTTCACCACTACTTTTGAACCATAACAGGTAAGGCTACCATATTTCACATGTGTATACCTTGTGACATGATCTTTCTGTCAGTACCAACATTTTTTACCTTGCGACCTTGACCTTTGACCTAGATGTTGCCATTCTCGATAAAAACTTTAACCTTGACGACTACTTTTGAACCATAACAGGTACGGCTACCATATTTCACATGTGTATACTTTGTGACATGACCTTTCTGTCAGTACCAAAATTTTTATCTTGCGACCTTGACCTTCGACCTAGATATTGCCATTCTCGAAAAAAACCATTTAACCTTGACCACTACTTTTGAACCATAACAGGTACGGCTACCATATTTCACATGTGTATATCTTGTGACATGACCTTTCTGTCAGTACCAACATGTTTTACCTTGCGACCTTGACCTTTGACCTAGATGTTGCCATTCTCGAAAAAAACCTTTAACCTTGACCACTTCTTTTGAACCATAACAGGTACGGCTAACATATTTCACATGTGTATTCCTTGTGACATGACCTTTCTGTCAGTACCAACATTTTTGACCTGGCGACCTTGACCTTTGACCTAGATGTTGCCATTCGGGGGCATCAGTGTTTCACAAACACATCTTGATGTAACTTTTCCTCATCCGGAACATAACTTTAAAACTACTTAAAGGAATTTTATAAAATTTCATACAATGATAAAGCACAATGAGAGGAAGTCCATTGTGTGAGAACCATAACTCTATCTTCATTGATTACATAGTTAGTGTCCTTTGTTATGTTTCTTGTCCCTCAGCATAACTGGAAAACTTATAGTATTTATTGATTGCCATGTGCACTGCACAACAATTAAAGATGCTTTATTTTCTAATTTAAACAAAGACAGTCCAAAGATGAACGAAGCAAGAATAACCCGATCCATAACAATGTCATTTTTAGGTGGGATTTCACTACCATTTCCTATCAGGGTGAGGTTCAGGGGTATACATCACATTAAGTGGTAGCTCTAGTTAACGATAGCTGTCATGTGTCATGTGTCTTGAAAAAAATCATGACAAGTCAGAAATGACTGAATCTGTCCATAAGGATGACACTATAGCCTTTTCCCAGATACAGACTCTTTTTTCTTTTGCCACAATATTTTCAACTTTTTATGCCCCCGGAATCACCGATTCGGTGGGCATCTAGTTTTTGGCCTGTCTGCACGTCTGCACGTCTGTCTGCACGTCTGTCTGCCTGTCTGTCTGTCTGCATGAAAAAAACTTTAACCTTGACCACTACTTTTGAACCATAACAAGTACGGCTACCATATTTCACATGTGTATTTCTTGTGACATGACCTTTCTGTCAGTACCAAAATTTTTGACCTTGCGACTTTGACCTTTGACCTAGATATTGCCATTCTCGAAAAAACTTTAACCTTGACCATTACTTTTGAACCATAACAGGTACGGCTACCATATTTCACATGTGTATTCCTTGTGACATGACCTTTCTGTCAGTACCAACATTTTTGACCTTGCGACCTTGACCTTTGATCTAGATGTTGCCATTCTCGAAAAAAACTTTAACCTTGACCACGTCTTTTGAACCATAACAGGTAAGGCTACCATATTTCTCATGTGTATTCCTTGTGACATGACCTTTCTGTCAGTACCAACATTTTTGACCTTGTGACCTTGACCTTTGACCTAGATGTTGCCATTCTCGAACAAAAAATTAACCTTGACCACTACTTTTGAACCATAACAGGTACGGCTACCATATTTCACATGTGTATTCCTTCTGACATGACCTTTCTGTCAGTACCAACATTTTTGACCTTGCGACCTTGACCTTTGACCTAGATGTTGCCATTCGGGGGCATCAGTGTTTCACAAACACATCTTGTTTTAATAATTAAACTAATATTTATATAGACTTTCCATACTTTAAGCTAGATTTCAAAGTCGTCTGCTGCAGATTGGTTGTATATGGAAAACGGTTATTGGAAATACGATTTACTTTACATGGGATGCGTGACATAAACAAAAAAATGTGTTGCCTCCAGGAAAGAAACACATCAACCTGCATATCCATGTGGTCTGATCTGGATCTTGCCTGTTCGCCACCTTATCATAAAACCCTCCCAAGACCAATTATCACAAAATTTGAATACGGTAAAACATGTGCTTAAGACAACATTGGAATAGAGATTCCCTGTCTATAGCATCACAATTTTAGTTTCCTATTTACTCATTTTCTGCATTAAAGACCACCTGTGAACAAAGCTCATGTTGTTGTGTTCCCATGGGTAGTCTTTATACACGGGTTTCACTGTATATGCAAGTTTTTAATTTGATCGTTAATTCCATTCATGTCAATATCTCTGAATGTCTGTTTTCGCATGTCTTTGCTAATTTTTATAAAAATCCCTACCCTGAAATGTGAATACACTAGAACATACCATAACCTTAACCCTTTCCAACATGCAGACACATTTTAGAAAAAGGTTTAGGCAAACAAGAATTGCTGAAAATGAGCAATTTATCCTTATGCCACAATGTTTTTAACTCTGTTGAGTAATTATATGTTTATTGAAAGAGATTCATCATATTATTGGCCTTGGGCTTAAGCCCCTGGTCATAGTAGTAAAACCATATTTTCGGATTTGGCAGCCTCAATTGCTGTTCACACCCAACAACGCATTTTACAGTGAGACGGCGCGAGAAAAATAGTTCACCATGGATTCAATAAAACTGCATTTAAAAAGTTTAAGATCTCCCAAAGAAAAGATCATTATAATGTTGTTGGAACATCAGTGGAAAACTTAAGGCGTGAGTACTCCAATATAAGTTTAACAAATGCTTTAGAAATTAATGCGCCGAGAGGTTAAATATAGAGAACATTCAGAACGGAAAAGAACACAGACGTCGCGTGGCAAATGCAGTGGCGGATTTACAAGGCCGAAAAATTAATGATAAACAAATAAGTGACAAATGCAGTGGCGGATTAAGCGGGGGCCCGTAGGCCCCCCCCCTCCCCCCCCTCCCCCGAAGCAATTTATTTATTTAAAATACCCTGATCAATCTCCGGTCCGTTTCCAGTCCTTATCATGTCACCAGTACTGAAACAGTAGGCGTTTCAGGAAACTGCAGCTATTGGTGAATCCGTCGGCATAATACCTACTATACTGGTTTATGAAGTCGACAGACACGCCGTAACAACAACCCCGATGATACTCCGGAGTAATGTTATAAACCTGTTATCCAATCCTTGGATCATCTGCTCCAAGAATTCCTCAAACGATTTACCTGACTTCAGCAGCGGGCTATTACGACATTCGTTCTGTTCCCGCAAGTTGATATAGCACTTTACGACGAGTCTGTAAACTTTATACGGGAAGACCTGCCATCGGACGATACACTCCAGGTGTAAATCGAGTGCTGTAGTAATATATGGGGTGGTGTATCACCCTTATCTTACCGACCAGTCAACCTTTGACGACTTGATTAAGAAAGTCAAGCGATCCAAATGTCCACACAATTCGTTTGATAGCGATCACACTTTTTGTTGGCAAGTTGTGAGTTCGAATAAAAAATTTCAACTATTGGCCTCGTGAGGTCCGAATGAAGATCATCAACGGCGAAGAAAATGCTTACAGGAATGTGCCTTATGTCTGCACATAGAGATATGGATATCAACATTTATGTTTTCAAAAGTCTTCTGCTTCAGATTTATATTAAAACATACTCATGAAATTAAATTGTAGCCTACATAGTATCACTTAAACCCCACCTTCAATAACCTTGCGATAGGTTTGCTAGTTGTTTGCGGAGAATTTCTAGGCATCTTCGGTCGGAACCCTTCGGGGCTCCTCGCGGGCATCGACTCACATTAAACTCGGACTTACAACCTCAATGCAAACTGATTGCACATTAATCAGTTGATGCCTGGCCGATGTCCTGCCGGGCTTCACACATATCGTGCGAGCGCCGGGCCAAATTCGCCGCTCAGAGCCCGGCCGGTAATAGGGCAGACATTGACCGTGGACAGGCCGGCGTCTAGCTGACTACGCACTGTGGCTCGCAGGTTATAAAAGCCGGCTCATCGCATCATTTATCAGATCCAGTCGCGCTCTTCACAGAAAGTACCAAGTTAACACACAGTTTATCAAAAACGTGTCAAGAGTAACAGTACTACAAGATACCCTAGAAAAGAAGGGAGGATTGAAGGAGACGGAGAGGGCAGTACCCACAAGAGAGGGAGACTGGCAGCAAAATGAGACCATGCCTCTCCTCTTCAGCCACCAATGCACCGATAACTAAGTTGTAGCGGTAGCGTGCAAACGCCAACCTCTCCATCAACCGGGCGGCCCGATCGCGGTGTGCATATGTTTAAGTATCAACGGAATTCTCGTCAGAATGTTTGTCAAGTTCGAATATGGGTCATATTGGGTCAGAACTAGGTCAAAAAAAAAGTCACAAGGCCAAATGAATGAAAATCTCGATAACACGCTGGAGGTTGCATTTTGAATCTTTGTCAGAATAAATTTCTTGATGAGTTTTGCATTATTCAAACACTTTCTACCAGTCTAGTACATGGTTTAGATTTAACATTGACATATTGCTCAATATAATAAGGCAGAAACTTCAAAATATTCTGCCTAAAACTGCTATCAAATTTTCCTTTGATTCTTCATGTCTTAAATGTGTATACGTGTGAGCTCTTGCACTCAGGTGAGCGATATTGCCCACAAGGTCCTCCTCCTTTCAAATTGGCAGTTTCATATTATTGACTGTTTTTGATTTGATCTTCAACTTCTTAACTGCAATTGTTACTTCTTAACTGCAATTGTTATTTCCTTTCATATTTTCCCTACTTATCCAACCTTCCTGCAGCCCACAGGCCGTCAGCACTTCAGTGCTTTGATTTTTCTTACGTCACAGTCGTTTGATGTAGATTTGTTATATTTGTGACAGGGTCGATAATATTTCAGCCAAATAATTTATGTGGACAGAGGAAAAGTTTGATTTTGTTAATAGATGAAAACTTTGTGAGAAGAGAAAAAATGGCTGGTTTTGAGCAATTTCTGCTTGTTAAACAATTTATTTTGTATGGTGATTTACGCCACTTTCAACCCATCTTCAGTTATATCATATCGAGAAAAGCCATCACTACAATTTAAAGAATTTAGTAGGACCGGGCTAGGGATCGAATCCGTGACCTCCCGCACCCAAGGCGAAAGCTCTAGCACTACATTGTCCATTGTTTTCTAAACTTGTCTGCTGCATAAGGAAGCGGAAGCTGTCTTTGTCATTTAAAGGGTCTTGAAATGTGATACAGATGACTTTGGATGCCTTCGCAGCAAATGACATTTGAAATGATCGCTGGAAGCAGAGAAATTGCTGCTAAAAATACACAATTATTTCTTCTTTTTAGGCAATGTTTTAAACTCTGTATCAAAATAATTCCTACAATTTTCCGATCATCCGTAACCTTTTTTTTTTTTTTTTTTTCAAACCAAATGAATCTTAAATAGGATATTACATGCATCACAAAGTCAGTCCATGGTTCATCATTATGAGGAAACCAAATGTAAAAGTTTACATGAAATGCTTTGTTTGATGTTTGACTTGTTTTCCAGAGATCTGATTATCGAGGAGAGTGGTCTGGGCGATTGTAACAAAACAACACTGGCAGCGGCGCAGAAAATAGGAGGTTAGGCAATATATTTGTGTACTGATTATCCAATGATATACTAGTATAACCCTTTCTCACATTCAACAAATATGCAGGAGAATCGAGGAGAATCTCTAGAAATGAGATAAAAACCATGTAGCCAAAGAAAAAACTGCTTATTATTAGTTTCTCCTTTTGCCATTATGTTTTCAAAAGTTGACTGTTACAGATTCGTTAGAATGTTTAGATTCGTCTGCAAAGGAATGTATTATAGAAAGCGTAAAAATTACCCCCACCTCTTTCCCACTTGCAGACGCATTTTGACGCAATAGCAGCAGACGGCTTTTGAAAACATTGTGGCCGAAGTTGAAATTGCTCATAATGAGCAATTTCTCCTTTGGCCACAATGTTTTCAACTTTATTTAACAATTAAGCTATCTTTTTTTTTTTGAGATTGTTCAGGTTTGTGTCACTGTTTTCAAAAACGTCTGCTTCAGATTTTATGTATGTGGGGAAAGGTTAAGTTTGTTACACAGGTGAACTCATTGTTGGAAAAAGAAAAATTGCTCACATTGAAGTAAGGTACACTAGATAGAAAATGTTTATTTGTTCATTCACAGAAACAAACAAATGCTATATTTACTTGATGACAAAATTATCAAAATGACAATTAACCCTTTCCCACATGCAACAAATCTGTATCAGACAACTTTGAAAACATTGTGACAAAAAATAAGGAAATTCTCTTTAAAGTAAATAAGATTATTAAGAGAAATTTGAAACATTTTGTCAAAAGGATAAATTGCTCTCTCCTTTTGCAACAATGTTTTCAATAGTCGTCTGCTGTAGAGGCATCAGAAAGCCTTTGTATTTTGGAAACTTTTAAACAATGTTTTGTGTCCTCAATTTGAAATTGCCGTCATCAAAGCATGTGGGAAGGTGAGATATAGTTTAACACAGTATCTCGCCGAGCCTCGGTAGCTCAGTCGGTAGTAACGCGGGCTGTTAATACAGGAGTTGTGAGTTCGAATCCTAGCTCGGCCAACATTCTTTCCAAATTTTAACAAATTTCACTGTGACAAGCGTCATTTGTCTTTCACCAATGGGCTAACATTATATGTGGAAAAGATGCCAGTTGCTTGGAAAGTATGTTGTGTGGAGTACTGGTGTGAGAAAGCTTGGAAACACATGAGTAGGCGAAGTGGCCGCCGTGATATGACTGATTTGTTTTTTAAAAACTTAATTCAAGTTATGTTATCTGAAGAAAACAATGACAACATTCCAATGAAAAATAACCTTTAAAGCGACTGAAATCCAGATGGCACGAAAAAAAAAAAAAAAAAAAAATCGAATTCGCCCTAAATGTTATTTTTTATGTTATCCAAGTAAAACCAGGGTAGAAAATGTATCGTTTTTTAGCAATAAAGTGAGCTTGAGTCGTTTTCAATTGTCCCGATGAAGGGGTTTCCTATTTAAAAATACTTACCCCGTTACTGACAGGGTAGAATTTGCGATGGAAAAAGTATCGAAAACAAGAAAATCTCACCGATTATAGGGGTATGTAATATGTCAGTTATCATATTTTAATGCCCCAAATACAAAAATAACACTTATTTTCTTAAAATTGGAAATTTTATTTTTTTTCGACAGTTGGGTATCTGGAGTTCAGTCGCTTTAAACCTTTCCCACATACAGACGCTTTCCGACGCCTCTGCAGCAGACGACAGTGTGGCAAAAGGAGTAATTGCTCATACTGCTTAATTTCTCTTTTTACCTCAGTGTTTCCTACTTTATTCAATAAGTGTTCTTTTATTTATAGAATTTCCGACTAGATGTTGATCATCAGTCATCTGCTGCAGATTTGTTGTATGTCGGAAAGGGTTAATGCAATCAAATAAGTATTTGGGGATAACGAGTAATTGTTTATCATGATTAATTGAAACGTGCTCTGAGAGAATTTATTTCTGACAAGTGTAGACCTGGATCAAGCTGTACGTCCTTATTGTTGATTGGATTCTAGTAACAGTTGGTTTCTGTTGATAATATAGTATGGATAGACGGACACGATCTTTGTCTGCACCTGTCACAAATATCCAGAGCTAGACTTTACTGGAGCTTGGGTCACTATGTTTGATGCTGAGTAAACCATTTCCCACATACAGACGCTTTTTGACGCCTGTGCAGCAGACAACATTTGATAAACAGCGTGGTTTTTGTCTAGTTATGTAAATCGTCGTCTGCCGCAGATTTGTTGTTATTGAAAATAGGTGAATATAATGTCGTTAAAGTAGAAAATGCTGATGCCTGTTGCAACAATGTTTTCAAATGTCGTTTTGAATTTGAAAACTTTGAGGCGAAATTTGGAAAATCTCTATAAATGAAAGTATAATTATTAAATAGAATTGAAAACATTGTGGTCGTCTGCATGTTTTTTGTTTTTATTTCAAATTCCCCAACAGAAACCCATATGTATTTTCACATGATGATTTATTGTATTTCAGCAATACCGGTTATAGTTTATTGCAAAGACCTAAGTTCTCAAACGCTACAACCAGACAGACTCTTTAATAAGAGAATCCGATGTGCAACTAATCAGAAAGAACTGATCCCTTTAAGTGTTAATAACAGATTCTTTAGTGTATATGACGACTTTTCTAAGAATCAAAAAATTGCCTTTCAGAAGCTTATAGTAGATAATGTTTTGTAATCAAAGTGCCGAAGGTACTTTAGTGGCGATTGTGTACAAAATCCTGCAAAGTGTACCTCGATGTAGGCCTTGCAATTTGAAACAAAATTACTATTTCACCCATTTGTGGAGAACGAATGACGCTAGCCACAACAAAATTTGTCAATTATCGGAGAGAATGAATAGCCATGCCGGGATTCGACCTATGACCCCCAAGCCCAATGGAATGATGGCCCTCGTCGTTACCGAATGAGCTATCTAGAAACTGCCATCCATTCTTTCTGATGATTGACAAAACTCAGTGTGACTAGTATCATTTGTCTTTCACCAATCGGCTAAAATAGTCTATATGGGAAGGTAGCTTGTTGTCTGGGAGTTGTGGAGTACTCGTGCGAGAAGGTATGGTAACACTCGTTAAGTGAACTTTTTGCTGTGATATGACTGAAATATCGTTGAAAACGACCGTAAATCCCCAATCAATTAATCAATCGTAAGGCCTACCCTAAAAGTCAAGAGATTCACAATCCTAAATAAAACGGACGACGAAAGGTTTTTGTTTAAGCACAATATGCTAATGACAAGATGCCGGCGGGTTACATTTCGAGTCGGCGCAAGGTCTCAAGATTTCTTTATCAATTTTGTATTCGATCTAGAATTACGAATTGATATTTGACGTTAAACGGATGACGTCACTTAAGTTTTACAATAATTTACAAGTATACTGAAGTGATAACGAAACACATTAACATGTTTTTATTGATTCAAACTAGAAAGGCATACATTGTATCTACTTTTTTTACTTGAGTATAAAAAACTTTTCCCTTTGAGTAAACTTGCAAAAAAGCAAATCTTATTAATCAGTATCTGATACGTCCCAGGTATCTGGTATCGCACCGCTGTTACAGCTCTTAATCTTCTGTGCATGGAGTTTATTGGTGTATTGGTCCTCTTCATTGGACTATTTTCCCGTTCTGCCAACAGGGCAGTTTTTGAATGACCAACAGTAGCGAAGGTACTCTGGCGAAGCGTTTTCCACGTACCGGTGAACAAGAACGTGGACTCTTCCGTGAAAGAGACACTGTCCATGCCTCCTTGTTAATCGTTTTGAAGCATGTGCCGACACCGAAGTCATGTGGCACATTTCTCGTGTAGACAAACAATCATATGGAAAATCTCCCTAAATGAAAACATACCTTTTGAATACAGTTGAAAACATTGTGTCAAATGAAGAAATTGCTGGCTTTGAGCAATTTCTTCTTTCGTCACAAAGTTTTCAAAAGTCGTCTGCTACAGAGGCATCTGAAAGCATCTATATGTGGGAAAGGGTTAATATTTCAATCTGAATTACTGAAGACAAAATTCATTAGGTAGTTTGTAGCACAATAGTATATGTATTGCTTTTTATGTTTTTGTTTGTTTAGAGTGTTTATGCCACTTTCAACAGCTAATTTCCTTTTGCAACTAATATGAAAAATGATGTTGGTTCCAAACCTTATATTTATATCGAGATAAAAATAGATAAGGTATGAAACCAACATCATCCTACCTGCTGGAGCCCAAGAGTTGCTTTGAGTTCAATTGTTCAGACCCATTTAGCCGGCTCTTATTGTTTAAGCAAGGGTCAAACTGTGATGCCATTCTTATTGGGTGCCCCCAGCCACAGGGGCGTGCTTTTTAGCTCACCAGTGCACGAAGTGCTCAAGGTAAGTTATTGTGATGGCCTTTTGTCCGGCGACCGTCGTCCATCGTCCGTCGTCCGTCAAGTTTTTCTCCTCAGTAACCAGTGGGTCAATTGGGATGAAACTTCACAGGAAGCAACCTCACATTAACCTCACCAGAATTCCTTCAAATTTTTGGGATGCAAGAAATATTCCTTGGATGACCCTCTATCAGATTCCTTCAAGCCATATTGATTGGTCGAAAAAACATGGCCGCCAGAGGGCGGGGCTATTTTGTCTTATATGGCTATAGTGAAAACTTAAAAAATCTTCTCCTCTGAAAGTGTCAGGCCGATTTTCAAATAATGTTGTAGAAATGTTTCTTATGTGACCCTCTATCAGATTTCTTAAAGCCATGTTGATTAGTTGAAAAACATGGCCGCCACAGGGCGGGGCTATTTTGCCTTATTATATGGCTTTAGTGAAAACTTAAAAAATCTTCTGCTCCGAAAGTGTTTGGCCGGTTTTCAAATAATTTTGTAGAAATATTGCAAGGGTGACCCTCTATCAGATTCCTTGAAGCCATGTTGATTTGTCAAAAACTATGGCCGCAAGGGGACGGGGCTTATATGGCTAAAGTGAAAATAAATAAATCAGGTGAGCGATCCAGGGCCATCATGGCCCTCTTGTTTGTAAATATGTATATTTTGTAGCCTGTCAAAATAACACATTTATGGAGTCAAACTGTCTTTAGAATGACAGTTAACCCCTTTCCACTTACAACATATCAGACTTCTTAAAAACATCTAGGATAAAATATGGAAAATCTGTATAAATGAAAGTACAAGTACAGTGTTGAAATCATTATAGCAAAAAGATAAATTACTCATCATGAGAAATGTCTTCTTTTGAGAACATCGTTTTCTAAATGTTGCTTACTGAGAGCTTTAGAATGTTTCTGCAAGTGGAAAAAGGTTAATATTTTCCTGAATATGCTGAAGAAATAAATGAAAATCTAGACAATAGAAATGTTTGTTTCCCTTTTAATTCCTTTTAATTTCTATATAATATGACAAACGAAAACTTTGTCTGGGCTATTTCTCCGCAATTACTGACTTGAATTCAATGAAACTTTATGGAAAGCTTCACTTAAAGAGGATATGGGCATATTATCACCATTCATGTGTCCTAGCTATACTTCGGGGAATAAACATCGGTTCCAACAATATCGTGTTTAACCCTTTCCAAAATACAACAAATTTGCAGCAGACGACTTCGAAAACATACTCGCAAAAACATGGAATTTCGTTTTAAATGTATAATTATAAAAAATAGTTGAAACATTCTGGCAAATTGTGAATTTGCTCAACATAAGCAAATTCTCCATTTGCCAGAATGTTTTCAAAAGTTGTCTGCTACAGAGGCGTCAGAAAGGCTCTTTACTTGAGTAAAGGGTTAAACCTTTTCACAATTACCCTCTGGTTGGTTTTTACAGCAGCATGACTCAAAATGAAGATGTGTACACATTGTATTGGCAATGTTATTAAAACCAGACCTTATATCGCCGCTAGTATAAGATCTGATGTCTACCCCATACATGCCGGCTAAGAGTGACAATGACAATTGTCCTTTCTAATCGTTCGGTATAAAACAGGTGAGATTTATAACTCATAAATAAAATGAGATAGAAAATCGTGATTTTTGAGTTTTACAATGATATACGAGAACCGAGTCTAAGTTGTATCATGCAATTTCATTGATTAAAAAAACCAACACCAAGTGCTCATGTGTATTAGAATTTACATAAAGCAAAGTAAATTGATCTGATTTATATTGATTGATTGATTGATTGGTTGGGGTTTAACACCTTTTCAACAATTATTCAGTCATTTCAGCTATAATTAAGGTGCATAATTATTTCGTTTGCTTAAATTCTTATTTGCTATAAAAACCCTATGTTGTGTGTCAGTGAGACAATACTTTTTAGTACCGTGCCACAACATAAGGTTGAAAACATTGTGACAAAAGAAGAACTTTCAAGAATGGTGTTTGTTCTTTTCTTTTAAGATTACCCTCATAAGACAAATCTGCAGTAGACAAATAAAAAAAGAAATTCAAGGCAAAGATATGGAAAATCTCTATAAATTCATGCAATGTTAAAAACATGGTTGAAATTTACTCGTTCTTCTTTTGCCACAATGTTTTCAGAAGTCTTTCTGATGCAGACTTGTCAAAATATTTCTGAATATTGTTTGAATGGGTAAATGTTATATAATAACGAGCATAGCTCGTTTTGCACGATTTGAGGTTACCTTTAATTAGGGGGAAATTATAATATTCAGTATGAGAAAGATTTTACTGTACATTTTCTATGGCCCAGCTCGTGACATTCACATAAAAAATACATAGAACAAAGCAGGGAACCATGGCCAACATTTTATAATATCCACATCATGTCATATCAAGCTGGTACCCGAGATAACTGGCGCAACTATTTAGTTTACGGTGTCATGGAACGGGTATTTCAGTTACTTTCCTTGTTGGTCATTTTATTTCAGGTTTTATCATTCCGTTTCATAGAAAGCTTCTGTAAATCAAGATCGTCATTTATTGATTAAATCTGTTAATTATACCATCTTTACCGAGAGACACATCATGTAAGTGCTTGGATGTGATTTCGGAATATAAAGTTGTTTCATTGCAATTATAGATGTATATACATTTCCTGTATTTTGAATACAGACCGCTTTGAAATATGCAAGATAATTAATCACTAAGACGCTTATTAAAATGTTGATTATATATGTGCACAGTGATAGGTCTAAAAGCATCGATTAATAGATCACGTGGGGTATTGCTATATAGGCTCGGGTTCCTAGTATATTAGTCAGTCAGCAAGAACATATCTCCAAGCCTCAATCGGCAACGTACAATTTTGAGAAGTGTATGAGTGAGAACTAGTAGGGATCCCTCGGAGTTGCAGCTTAGGCTCAGAATTGAAGGATTCTCTACAACATACCATTGTCATCTTGGATCATACAGGCCAGTGAATGGTTGATTTATGGTTCCAGACCATACAGTGGTTGCCAACTACCTGTTCTGTCTTATTGAAGGTATCAGGCTGATACAGTTTGTATCAGCCATATACAGCGCCAGACAGCTTGTATTGGTTTAAACCCGTTGGTGTACTTCGTCACAGCAGTACACGTGACAGGAGAAATGGCAAGTTTGAGTAGCAGAAAACCCTAAATGCAATAGCCTTTAATCTGAGGCACTAATAACTTGAAAAGCAGAAACAGAATATATGGACAAATTGTTGTAAAACCCTTCCTTTCAATATAAAATTACGATGTTTTTTTAGAGTGATCTATGAAAACCTCTCACTGGAAAAATCAAAAGTATGAGTTAAACACAGAGTTAAAAACATTGCGTTAATAGAAGAAATGACTTGCTTTAAGCATTTTTTTCAGTTGGAAAAAATGTTTTCAAAGTCAACTTGTGCGAGAGGCATTCCAGGTTGTCTATATAAGGGAAACGGTTATAAATACTGCAGTCTTTCAAACCCGAAGGTCCTTAAGAGACATCATGGCAAGTTCATGTTTTCTTTCTGTCAACTGCAAGTTGGCTTTTGTGAACAGAACAGTTCCAGATCAGCCTGTGCATCCACACAAGCTTGTTAGAAAGTTCTGTCAACTTTTGTAGATTCTGATATATGTGTCACTCAGTAACTATTTAAGTCACCTACAGACAATAGTACAGTCATTAACTTATGCCTAGTAAAATTGAGTTGAGTTATAAAACATGAATGCTGGATGTGTTACAAGTTCTAGGGATGGCAACGAATACCAAAATTAGTATTCGAATATTCGATCACAAGATATTCGAATATTCGAATATTCGACCCATTTGCGCATGCTTACCAAACACAGACTTTTTTAATTCTTTATTTGTCCAGTGTACTCTCATTTGACGTTTCCGTTACACCGATGAATTCGTATGAAAAAATACGTTGGTAAAGTGCGCAGATTTTAACTAATTGATCCCATTCTTAATGTATTGTTCGAAACATTTAGCTCTGATTACCCTGTTTACAACTGAGGTTTAATCTTTCTCTTGCTGCATATAACTGAACTATTGTTGAAATGCTGTTGTAAATGACATATTGATGTTTGTTTCTTTTGCTCGGTAGTTACAGAAGGGTTATCTATGTATCTAGATGGATGTTTGTTTTGTAGATTATTGCGGAGGTTGTTTGTGGTAGGACAGCTCCGCCTTACACAGAGTACATGATGCTATTTTCTCAGATCGGCGGATATACTTCCAAACTATATACGGCGTAACAGGCATTGTTGAAATCAAATATTACGTACTAATGTCAAGATATTTCAAAACTGATGTGGCTATGCAGATCGAATTTTCGAGTATTTATGAACAAAATGAATAGCAACAATTATCTGCAAATAAAAGGTTTTATTTGCAAAGTTTGATACTTGCTACATATCTGCATGTTCGAAATTACCAATCAAGGCTTCTGTTATTATACAAAATGTGAAATACAACGCTACTTAATTATTTACAGTTTGTTTATCAAAACAATTAACGAAACCGGATAATAACACCTCAAATATTGTCTGATTGATGCCTCATTCTAAAAAGCGGTAACTACATAGAATCAACTGTGAAGTTACGATGTTTTGGAACGAAAACATCTGTATTATATCGATCACACTTATAGCCTAAAGCAAGGATTATCAGTTTGACATGTTATACACTATATTGACACTTTATAAACAATGCGTAAAATAGACCATCGATAACCCTTTACCTACAGTTTATGAAAAAAATAAACAAGCAGAAATTAAATTTTTATTTTTTAGTGTTGAAAATCCTGATTTCATCGAATATTCGAACCATGATATAGTATTCGAATATTCTACCGTATGATCGAATATTCGAATATTCGAATATTCGTTGCCATCCCTAGAACTTACAACCTTACTTAATTAACCCTTTCTCACATACAGATGCCTCCGGATGCCTCTGCAACGGACAACTTTTGAAAACATTATAGCAAAAGGAGAAATTGGTCGTAATGTATACAGCATAGTTTTGCCTAGATGCTTTTAAAATCGTCTGCTGCAGATCTGTTGTATGTGGGGAAAGGGATAAGATTTTAAGTATATATCATAGTGCGGAGTATGGTTGGTGGAATTCAAACCTGCAGGTCTCTAGATAAGAAGAGTATTTCACACTCTCAACATAAAATTTAGTCATGAGATATATAGTCGGGAAAAGACCAGTTTACTCCTCCTTATCTAGTCCCCTGAGCCTGGATAAGTAACTGACGAGTGGTACTCCAACAGTATATTCCTCTTCTACAAGATAATGCGTGGGTTGATGGGATGATGGCCTGACTGATTCCATGTGGAGTATTGATATACCCCGTATAGACTGCAACAGAACGACTTCTGAAAACATTGTTGCAAAAGAAGAACGAGCAAATTTCTATTTTCCACCATTTTTTTTAACATTGCATGAATTTATAGAGATTTTCCATAACTTTGCCTGTATTTTATTTTTTATTTGCCTGTTAAATGGTTCTGAACAATTGAAGTCAATGCAACTCTTCACTCCGAGCAGGTGGTATGGTATTGGTTTGATACAGTATATATTTTTATCTCGATATAAATATAAGGTTTGGAACCAATATCATTTTCCTATCAGTTGCAATATGAAATTAGCTGTTGAAAGCGGCATAACAACTCAAAACAAATAAAAACCAAAACAAGCAATACATGAACTAACTATTGTGCTACAAACTAGCTACTGACTTTTGTCTTCAGTACTTCAGATAAAAATATTAATCCTTTACCACATATAGATGCTTTCTGATGCCTCTGTAGAAGACGACTTTTGAAAACTTTGTGAGGAAAGAAGATTATTTTTCAAGTTTACTCAAAGGGAAAAGTTCTTTATACTCAGATAAAAAATGTAGATACAATTTATGACTTTATAGTTTGAATCAATAAAAACATGTTAATGTGTTTCGTTATCACTTCAGTATACTTTGAAAATGTATTGTAAAACTTTATTACAGGTTCTATCAACCTCGACAGTTCAATGTCTAAGACTCGAAATGTGATTAAACAAAAACCTTTCGTCGTCTGTTTTATTTAGGATTGTGAATCTCTTGACTTTTAGGGTAGGCCTTGCGATTGATTAATTGATTGGGGTTTACGGAAGTTTTCAACGATATGTCAGTCATATCACGGCAACCAGTTCACCTAACGAGTGTTACCAGGCCTTCTCGCACGAGTACTCCACAACTCCGAGGCAATTGGCTATCTTCACATATAGACTATTTTAGCCGATTGGTGAAAGATAAATGACACTAGTCACACTGAGTTTTGTCAATCATCAGAAAGAATGGATAGCAGTTTCTAGGGTGTTCTAAAAGGTTTTTCTAAAAGTTCACCTGCTGAGCCGCGATAGCTCAGTCGGTAACGACGACGGCCATCAGTTCATTCTTTCCTATGATTGACAAAATTCGTTGTGGCTAGCGTCATTCGTTCTCCACAAATGGGCAAAATGGTAATTTTGTTTCAAATTACAAGGCCTACATCGAAAACTGCAGGATTTTGTACACAATTGCCACTACAGTGCCTTAGACACTTTGATTACAAAACATGATCTGTTAAAAGCTTCTGAAAGGCAGTTTTTTTGGTTCTTAGAAAAGTCGTCATATACACTAAAGAATCTGTTATTAGTACTTAAAGGGATCAGTTCTTTCTGATGAGTTGCACATCGGATTCTCTCATGGAAGAGTCTGTCTGGTTGTAGCCTTTGAGAACTTAGGTCTTTGCAATACACTATAACCGGTATTGCTGAAATACAATAAATCGTCGTGTGAAAATACTACTGAGTTTGTGAGGGGGAATTGAAAAAAAAAAAAAAAAAAAAGCAGACGACCACAGTGTTTTCAATTCTATTTAATAATTATACTTTCGCTTATAGAGATTTTTCAAATTTCGCCTTAATCTTTTCAATTTCAAAATTGGTTGTTATCTCAACTTAACTCTTTTCCAAAATTTAGACACCGATCGAAGCAACTGAAGCAGATGACATTTGAAAACATTGTTGCAACAGGCATCAGTAATTTCTCCTTTTGCGACATTATATTCACATATTTTCAAAAAATATACTTTCATTTATTGGAATTTTCCGTATTTCTTAAACACTTTCA
Source organism: Serripes groenlandicus (assembly GCA_031761405.1). NCBI lineage: Eukaryota > Metazoa > Mollusca > Bivalvia > Cardiida > Cardiidae > Serripes > Serripes groenlandicus. The sequence goes on from JASEVX010000003.1 coordinate 97,775,382, forward strand.
AATTTGTCTGCTGCAGATATATCCGGGGGAGTGTTAACCACATTCAACACATCTACGGCAGACGACAATTCACATAACTAGGCAAAAACCACGATGTTTATCAAAGGTTGTCAGCTGCACAGGCGTCAGAAAGCGTCTGTATGTGGGAAAAGGTTTACTCAGCATCAAACATAGTGACCTAAGCTCCACTAAAGTCAATCTCTGGATATAAGTGACAGGTGCAGACAAAGATCATGTCAGTCTATCCATACTATCTTATCAAAAGAAACCAACTGTTACTAGAACCCGATCAACAATAAGGACGTTTAGCTTGATCTAGCTTTACACTTGTCAGAAATACCCTATGATTAATTCTCCCAGAGCACATTTCAATTACTCCTGATAAACAAATTCTCGTTATCCCTAAATACGTATTTGATTGCCTCAACCCTTTCCAACATACAACAAATCTGCAGTAGATGACTTTGACAACATATATTCGGAAATATGGAAACTCTAAGAATGAAAGAACGCTTATTTAATAAAGTTGAAAACATTAAGGCAAAATATGAGAAATTGGTCAGTATGAGCAACTTCTCCTTTTGCCACTTTGTTTTCAAAAGTTGTCTGCAGCAAAGGTGTGAGAAAGCGTCTCTTTTTAGGAAACCTTTAAAGATCAATTTTCATTGGAATTTTGTCATTGTTTTCTTCAGATTAAATAACTTGAATTAAATTCTGCATGTAAGTAGTGAACAACTGTTTATTGATTAGGGCTTAACGCCGATTTAAAAAATGTCATATCACGGCGGCCAGTTCACCTACCAATGTGTTTCCTAGCTTTCTCACAACAGTCCTCCACACAACATAATTTCCAAGCAACTGGCTGGTTTTCCACATAGACTGTTAGTCCATTGGTGAAAGACAAATGACGCTTGTCACAGTGACTTTTGTTAAACGTTGAAAAGAATGTTGGCCGAGCTGGGATTCGGACTCACAACCCCTGGATCGACAGCCCGCGTTGCTACCTATTGTGTTACCGAGGCTCGGCGAGATACTGTGATATAACAGTGATATATGAGATACTGTGATTTAACAGTGAGATACTGTAATAATATAACAGTGAGATACTGTGATTTAACAGTGAGATACTGTGATTTAACAGTGAGATACTGTGATATAACAGTGAGATACTGAGATATGACAGTGAGATACTGTGCTATAACAGTTGAATAAAACTATATCTCACCCCATACTGTATGACATCTTTGTAAATGTCACCTTCAAATTGAGGACACAGAACACGCTTTCCAACATACAAAGGCTTTCTGATGCCTCTTCAGCTAACGACTATTGAAAACATTGTGGCAAAAGGAGAAAGCGTTCAAAGTGAGTAATTTCTCCTTTTGCCACAATGTTTTAAATTTCTTTTAATAATCTTATTTACCTTTAAAAATAATTTCCTTCTTTTTGTCGAGATGTTTTCAAAGTCTTCTGATGCAGATTTGTTATTATGTGGGAAAGGGTTTTAAATAGGATTAAATAAGTGTTAAATATCACATTTATGATTTTGGCCTCAAGTAAATATAGTATTTGTTTGTTCCTTTGAATGAACAAGTCAACATTCTCTATCTAGTGTCCCTTTCCTCAATGTGAGCAAATTCTCCTTTTCCAACAATGAGTTCATCTGTGTAACAAACTTAAGGATAATTTTTAAGATTTATTTCATATATTCCTGAAATTTGTTTTTAAAGCTGCTAACATTTTAGCATTGTCTTAACATTTTCCCGAATCCTTAACAGTCAACTTTTGAAAACATAATGGCAAAAGGAGAAATAAGCAATTTTTCCTTTGGCGCCAATGTTTTTATTTCTATTAATTAATTATGCTTTCCTTTGACGAGATTCTCATTGATTTTGCCTGGATGTTTTCAAAGTTGTCACCTGCATATTTGTTGTATGTGAAGCCTCCGTAGCAGACGATTTTTGAAAATATTGTGACAAAGTATTTTCAACTTTTTGACAGTAATTGTTCTTACATAAACAGATATTTTCCGTGTTTTTGCATTATAGTTTAAAGTTGCCTACTGTGTTTGATTTTTTTGTGATTTCAAAGTTTTCACCTGCATATTTGTTGTATATGAAGCCTATGCAGCAGAAGGATTTTAAAAACATTTTGACAAAAGGCAAAATTGCTAAAAAGATATTTTCACTTTTTTGACAGTAATTTTTCCAATATATATAGCGATTCTCCGTGTTTTTGCCTTATAGATAAATTTAGTTGTCTATTGCAGATTTGTTTTATGTGGGAAAGGGTTAACTTACCTCCTATTTTCTGGGTCGCTGCCATTGTTGTTTTGTTACAATCACCTAGACCATATCCACTCTCCTCGATAATCACATCTCTGGAACACAGGTCAAACATCAAACAAAGCATTCATGTAAATATTTTACTTTTTTTTCCTCATAATGATGGACTATGGATTGGCTTGGTGATTCATGTAATATCCTATTTAAGACTCATTTGGTTTTAAAAAAAAAAGGCAAAAAGTAATATTTGGAAAATTGTAGGAAATAATTTGGTACAGAGTTGAAGACATTGCGTGAAAAAGAGAAATTGCGCATTTTTAGCAACAATTTCTCTGCTTCCAGCGATCATTTCAAAGGTATTTCGCTATGAAAGTGCCCAAAGTCATCTGTATCACATATCAAAACACTTTAAATAACAAGGTCCGCTTTCGATGCCTTATCCAGCAGACAAGTGGTGTTGTGGTAAAGTGTTTGTCTTGGGTGCGGTAGGTGACAGGATCAATTCCTGGGCCGGTCCTACCAAAGACTTTAAAAATGTTAGGAATGGCTTTACTCGCGTTAAGTGTCAGGATAAATGAGACAGTAGCACTGATCACTTATCCAGGAAATGCTGTGATATAACTAACAATTTGTTGCAAATGGCATGAAGCACCATACAAAAATAAAGAAACAAGAGGGCCATGATGGCCCTGGATCACTCACCTGAGTTATGTAATTTGATTTGTCATGCCACCTACTATAAATCATTTTGGGGTCAGATAAACCTATACAAAAAGGACCAGTATAGCTCAACTTCAACAGATGAAAAACACACACCCTATGCTGTCTGTCTTTTTTCAAGTTGATATGACTTAGAAGGTCACCAAAGAAATGTGTATGTACCAGTTAGTATTTGACAAGAAGATTTTCAAAGTTTTTCCCTTTATATCTGTTTGTTAAACAGGTGACCCCTAGGGTGTGGCCAAGTTTGATACAAGAGTCATCGTTCGAACAATATTGGTAGAGTACCATAAGACGATGCTACACACAACATATATAAGCTCCCACGCCTTTCGGTTTCAGACAAGAAGATTTTCAAAGTTTTCCCCTAATTATCTCTATGTAAAACATGTGACCTGCGGGACTTGGCCAATTTTGACCCCAGGGGAATATTATAACATTCTTGGTAGAGGACCACTAAACAATGCTACACACCATTAATCTAAGCTCTAGGCCTTTCGATTTCAGACAAAACGATTTTCGATGTTTTTCCCTATATGTCTCCATTTAAAACAGGTGACCCCCGGGACGATGCCAATTTTGACCACAGGGGCATAATTTGAACAATCTGTTTAGAGGGTCACTAGACAATGCTACACACTAAATACCTTAAGCTAAAATTGAAAACAATGTTTGAAGAGCAGAAATTGTTCAAATTCAGCAATTTTTCATTTACCCGCAAAGTTTTCACCTATAACAAAATCTAACTTGTCCTCTTCCCACTTAAAACTATTTGGCTGGAAAGTTCTGACAACACAAGTTAAAATGTTTATTGTGAATCTCTATAAATGAACTTATAAATTACTAAACAGAGTTTAAATCATTGTTGCAAAAGGATAAATTGCTCATTGCCCGGAACTCTTCTGTTTGCATCGACGTTTTTAAAAAGTGTCTGCTGTAGATGTGTCAAAATGTGTCTGCATTTTGTGAAAGTGTTAACACTTTCCAACCATTAAACGGTTTTTGAAGCATCTGCAGTAGACGACTTTTGAAAACATTTTGACAAAATGAGAAATTGCTCAGAACGAGCAATTTCTCCTTTTGCCACGATGTTATCAATTTTATTTTAGTAATTATACTTACAATTATAGAGATTTTCCATATTATTTAGTAGACATTTTCAAAGTTGTCTGTTGCAGAATTGCTGTATGTGGGAAAGGGTTAATGTTACGTTATGTCCTAGTGTATTCACATTTCAAGGTTGGGATTTTATAAATTTAGCAAAACCATGCGAAAACAGACATTCAGAGATATTGACATGAATATAATTAACTATCAAATTAAAACCTTACACACAGTCTCACCAGAGCCTGCAATGTCAGTTCGTATTTTGAAGAGCCATAGACATAAATGTACATAAATTACACAAGGGTACAAGATATCAAAACGTTATAGTAGTGAGATTATCCTGTCATTTAATTGATTGATTTGGCCTTAAAGCCGTTTTCAAAAAAACTTCAGTCAAATCAGAGCGGCCATTTCCCTACTCATGCGTTTTCTAACTTTCTCACACCAGTTCTCCACAGAACAAACTTTCTAAGCAACTGGCTGCTTTTCCACATTATTTGTTTGCCCATTGGTGAAAGTCGAATGGCACTTGTCATAGTGACTTTTGTCAAATGTCGGAAAGAATAATGGCCGAGCTGGGATTCAAACTCTTAACCCCTGGACCTGTCACTGGAGCAACATTTGAACAGCTTATGGGAAGTAGAAGGCCTTACCTGTCTGAATATTCCACACAAATGACGATGATACTACAGAGAGGAATATTTGGAATATCTTCGTCTGTTAAGATCACGTGATATTCAACGTCAATGTTATGTCCTCCTCCCATAATGTCTGTCACAGAACGGATAAGATGTCTGTGACATGGTTGATACTCTCTTATAAAACTGATGACACCAATTGCTTTTTTTAATGTAGGTGCAACTGGGATTTGATCTAGGACCGAATTGTACTGAAAAGGAAAAGTTAAAAGCTGTGTACAGAACACTGTTTACCATAATAAAAAAACATTGTGTTCTTTACAAGTAATTTCTCCTTTTCTTACAATAATTTTGAGTTTTTCTTCAAGAGGTATCAAGATTTGAGGGTAAACAAATAAAAATAGTTTCAGCGACAATTCAAATTAATCACTATTTCATATAATATAATCATTCACCAACTTCATATTTTGTTGAACTAAAAATGAGCAGAAATCTGGTCAAATGATAGTATCTAAGATAGTATGGAAAACATTGAAGGAAAAGAAAATATTACTGATTCTGAGACTTTCCTTCTTATAACCCTTTCCCACATACATATGCTTTCTGACGCCTCTGTAGCAGACGACTTTTGAATACATTCTTGCAAAAGGAGAAATTGCTCAAGATTAGCAATTTCTCCTTCTGACAGAATCTTTTCAATTTCATTCAATAATAAATGTTCTTAGATTTATAGTGAGTTTCTTTGTTTTGACTAGATGGACCACTTACATACTCTTCATTGGGGCCATTCTGTCTAACACCATGTGGTTGTTGGCTCCCGACTCTAGGTGTACCCCCTTGACATAAAGTGTAAACAGCAACAATCAGTCCAAAGTTCATGGCAAGAATAAGTATAATCACAACCACAGCAACATCTGAAAATCATTTTACGAAACAAAGATTAGACCTTGCCAACATACAACAAATTCTACGGCAGACAATTTCGAAAACATCTATGCATAAATATAGAATTTCTCAATACATGAAAGTATAATCACAGAAATCCGTTGAAAACATGGTGACAGCAGTCATTATGAGCAATATCTTCTTTTGCAACAATGTTTTCTAAAGTCATCTGCAGCAGATGCTCCAAAATGTATCTGTAGATGGGGAAGGTTGAAAACAAACCTGTACATCAGTTAATTTATGTACAGCATACAATATTGAAACACTCGGATAAAAGACGAAAGCTCCCTAGACCCGCTGTTTTTCACTTGTCAGCCCCTGCAGTTATCATCGAAAGAAGACCACATTGCTCGAAAAGCAGCTGCAGATATCATCTAAAGTAGACCAAATGCTAAAAATGAGCAGCTTCAGATATCATCTAATGTAGACAAGAGGCTTAAAATGAGCATCTTTAGATATCATCGAAAGTAGACAAAAGGTTCGAAATGGGCAGCTTCAGATATCATCTAAATTAGAACGAAGGCTCAAAATGGGCAGCTTCAGATATCATCTAAAGAAGACCAAATGCTCAAAATGAGCAGCTTCAGATTTCATCTAAAGTAGACCAAATGCTCAAAATGAGCAGATTCAGATATCATCTAAAGAAGACCAAAGGCTCAAAATTAGCAGTTTCAGATATCATTGATTGATTGATTGGGGTTTAACGCCGTTTTTAACAATTTCTCAGTCATACCACTGCAGAAGACTTTGAAAATAGGGGAAATCTCTATGAATAAGAGAAAATTTATTGAATAGAGATGAAAAACATACTGGCAAAAGTCGAAATCGCTGGTTTTGAGCACTTTCCCCTTTTGTCACAATGTTTTTAAAATGCGTCTGTTGCAGAAGCATCAGAAAGCATCTGTATGTGGGAAGGAGTAGAAAAAGGGTCAGTGTTATCGTGCTTTTAAATCTCTCATGTTTTTATATATGCTAGATTTTTGTTTTCAGAAGATGAGTAAAATACATTTCTTGTCAGGAAAAACCTCTATCCTAATACAGATGACAACTCCAAGGGAGTAGACCAGTCATGACTTTTCATCTCAGGTATTTTCAAAGCAGATTACATATTTGTAAAATGTCATATCAAGTGAGAAAGAAAATAGAACATTGGCTAAGGTCTTACTTTTATTGAAAAAGTTACTCAAAGCTGTATCAATCTCCTTCTCATTACTTGATACTTTATCTGTTATCCTTTTTCTTTCATCAAATTCCGTCAAGGTAGCTGATGCGCTTTCCATTCTAACACTTTTATTTAAATTCCTTAGCCTTTTGTTTTATTAATTCATCATTATCAATTACTTGTAATTTCACTTCTTTGATCCTATCATCATGTTCTTCAACACTTTTACCAAATCCTTCCAGAGTTACAAACAGCTTTTCAACGTTTGTTTCTGTAATTAAATGCAAAAAAAAACCACATTTACATGCATAGATTTTATTTTATATACTTTATAATTGGATTTAACGCTTTCCCCACATGCCGATTAAATTTTGACGCATCTGCAGCAGATGGCTTTTGAAAATGTCTACATAGAGCCTCTTCCATTATTCTATTATCCAGGTAAATTGTCGTTACATGATGAATACATATTGAGGTAAGTAACTTTTGTAAACTGACCCTATTAGGCGTGTATCATGTGACAGTTCAATGTATACAGGCAGTAGCACAATATCATGCTCATTTTAACCCTCCACAAACATCAAATCCGCAGCAGAAGACTAATAAGCAGAATTAATTAATTAGTAATTAAATGCAAAAAATAACAAAACGCATTTACATGCACATATTTTCTTTTATATAATTTAAAATTGTATTTAACGCTTTCCAACATGCAGATGCATTTTGACGCATCTACAGCAGATTACTTTTGAAAAAAGTGTGGAAAAATAATAAATTGCTCATAATGAAAACCCTGACTGTATACACAGAGCCTCTGCAATTATTTTATTCTCCATGCAAATTGAACCGTTAGATGATGAATAAATATTATGGTAAGTAACTTTTGTAAACTTACCTCATTATGCGTGTATCAAGTAACAGTTTAATTTATACAGACAGTAGCACAATATCATGCTCATTTTAACTCTTTTCCCAAAACATCAAATCCGCAGCAGAAGACTTTGAAAATATCTAGACATATCTGGAAAATCTTTATGAATCAAGTAAATTATTGAATAGAAATGAAAAACATTGTGGCATTTTTTTTTCATTTAGAGCAATTTCTCCTTTTCCCACAATGTTTTTAAAATGTGCCTGAAAGATTTAAAAACATGTCAGTGTTATCATGATGTCATGCTTTTGAATGTCTCATGCTTTTATCTAGTAGGTTTTACGAATACTGTGTTATCACGAATACCAAGGTAAACACAAATCCGGTGTTTTCTTTGTTGAGCGTGCAAAACCGGATAACGTATGATTACATCAGGAAACCCCGTTATCCCGACTTTCAAATGCTACAAATTTCTTTTTCACTCTCACCAACAAAAACGTCATTTTTTTAGTAGAAAACCTGTTGTTGATTTTTTCTTTCACATTTGAACATGTTGTCTATAACTGCTTATGACATCATAGGAATTTGAAGTCACATGATTACATTCCGTGAAGTTTTCTCGACTATAGAAAACATGGAAGAAATTAAAGACCAACATTTAAAAAAATGTTTTTTGTTTTTTTGGTATGTTTGTTTGTGGTGGTTATAAATGTTAACATATGCTATTTTTAAACTTCTAAATCATTTTTTAAACTTCTAAATCATTTTTTTTTAAACTTCTAAATCATTTTTTAAACTTCTAAATCATATACTGTGTTACGAAAATTAAGGATGTTATATGAGGTCTAAAGAATAACAAAAAAAAGGGCCATTTAAGGTAAATAAAATTAAATTGTGCCAATAAGAAAATTTAATAAATCGATTCTGAAAATACCACGTAAATAAGTTCACAGTTTGGAACAGCTACTAAATTAACAATTTCAATTAAATACAATAGTGACGAAAGTTTTATAAGATAATCATTTTCACATTAAATCTCACAATCTTGTAAAGAGTTGATACAACAGGACTACCATACTAATGCTTTTTGTAATTACACCGGTGAGTGATTGCCTCCTTTGAAAGTAAATTCCAAAATGGCTGCGGATGGACTCGATTTTTTTAACTTTGCACTGAATCAAATGATGATGGTGTGTAAGTTCATTAACAAAGACATATACAGGAACGAGTGACACTGGATATAATTTACAGTTAAGTTTGCTTCACTTTAAAACGTAAGTACACCGATAATAGGGAGTCCCATCCTACTAGATTTTTGTTTTCGGAAGATAAGTAAAATACATCGCTAGCCAGGAAAAGCCTCTCTCCCTGATACAGATGACAATTCCAAGAGATAAGACCAATCATGACTTTGAAATCATTGTAGGCAATGAAGAAATTACTAAAAACAGACAATTTCTACCACATGTATTCACACAATGCTTTCATCATTAATTGGCTTCAGTATTATTCTTTAAATGTGCATGAAGCTGCATTTTTATCTCAGGTATTTTCAAAGCAGATTAAAATTTCATATCAAGTATATAAGTTAAAAGAACATTGGCTAATCTTACCTTTATTGAAAAGGTTAGCAAAAGCTGTATCAATGTCCTTCTCATTACTTGCTACTTTATCCTTCATCTTCTCTATTTTATCATCACATTCTGTCAAAGTAGCTGTTGCGTCTCTCATTCTATCACTTAATTCATTGGCCTTTTCTTCTATTATTGTATTATAACCACCTACTTTTGGATCCACGTTTTTTTTATTCTTTCATCATGTTCTTTTACACTTTCTCTAAATAATTTCAGCGTTACAAACAGGTTTTCAACGTTTGAATCTGTAATTAAATGCAAAAAAAACAAATCATTTACATGCAAAGACCTTTTTGTGTATATTTTAAAATTGGATTTAACGCTTTCGCACCTGCAGATGAATTTTGACACAATTTTGAGCAATTTTTGCTTTTGCAACTATTTTTTTCATTCTACTCAGTAATAATACTTTGATTAATATGGTTTTTCCTTAGTTTTAACCGGATGTTTTCGAAGTTTTTTGCTAAAGATTGTTGCATGTTGAAAAGGGTCAATTAAATCTGAACAATGTATGTTTCACCTTTTATCCAATGCAGAAACATTTTGATGTCCCTGCAGCAGCCGACATTTGAAAACATGATATGTAACTATCAATGGAAATTGCAATCTTAACTCTTTGGATAAACTTGTTAACTTGATTTTAGACTTCTGTCTTTTTATGACAATTCTGAAAGCATGCATAACTAATCTGCGATAGATAAGTGATGCATTGAACAATAGTTTCCATGTTGATGTAGGAAAGCACAGAAAAGTGTACACCGGGAAAAATCAGGCTTTTAATGCTATTTGTTTTGTTTCTGGAAATTAACCTTTTCGTACTTGTAGACGCATTCAGACGCATATGAAGCAGAGAGACTTCTGAGTAAATTTTTGCGAAAGGAGAAATTAATCAAAATGAGCAATTACTTCTGTTGCCACAATGATTTCATTTTTTTTTTTAACTAATAGTACTTTCAATTACTAAGAATGATTATGTTTTGCCTAAATAGTTTCAAAATCATCAGCTGGAGATTTGTTCTATGGTGGGAAAGCTGCTCATGCAGATACATTTTGACACAGGTAACCATTTATGAAAACCCTGTGCTAAAAGAAGAAAATAGTTCATCATGAGCAATTTCTTCTTTTACCTTGATGTTTTCATCACTAGTCAATAATAATACTTTCATTTACAGAGATTTACCATATTTTTACATATATATGTATAACTGTGTCTGTGTGCAGATTTGTTGTATGTGGGAAACCGGAAAGAGTAAATTAGAATTGATTATACAATTTACTGCTTATTTGCAAAAAGAATCTTCAAGACACTTATACAATGCTTTATAGTAAATTATTATGGTCAACTTTGCTAGCCTAAGCTACTTGGTAAATTGTATACCAATAAGTATGTATGGGGTATATAAAGGACAAATCACACTTGACTTGTGAAGAAAGATTTTCCTACAACAAAACTGAGTCTGAGTAAGTAAAACTCAACAGTATTGACCTGTGCCTGACCTTTGTTGCAAAGGTACTTTAACCATTTCCGACATAAAGCAATTCTGCACCAGAAAACTTTGAAAACTTATAGGCGAAAATATGAGCCCCATGGAGCGAACGCCAACGCTTGTCTGTTTTTTGCTAAATCTAAAAAGGGGCATTACTGATAATTATTAGAGCAACAGTTATGTGAATTGTTATAGACATGCGTATTGTTCATAGGAACGTGTGTAATAAGTTTCATTTGAAAAATGTTGAACAGTTTTTGAGTTATGGGCAAGGTTCAACTTTGTGTATGAATTTATAAGTACATGTACCAAGGGTATCACAATAGTCCGACATTCTTTTTCGAAACATAGACAAGTTTATAGTGAAAACATTGTGGCAAAAAGAGAAATTGCTCGTTTTGAGCAACTTCTGCTTTTGTCACAATGTTTGCAAAAGTGATCTGCTGCAGAAGCATCAGCAAGTGTCTATATCAGGGAAAGGGTTAAAATAATTAAAATGCACTTGCGTCTCCATGACATGGAAACTGTGCATCGTTTATCTCTCCATTTGGCTTTCCCACTTGCTGAAGCATTTCGACACATCTTCTGCAGGCGACTTTTTAGCAAAATGTTTTCAACAATAATTATATAATTCTATTTTACATTTAAAGAGCTTTCTCGTTATTGATGTTCTAAGGGTATTCTGTTACAGATTTGTTGTAGAGGTTAAAACAAAGGTCAGGATCAGGTCAATATTGACAAGCAATAATAAGTAAACACGATCCACTTCACAATTGAAGAATAACATTTCTTTCTAGCAATCTACAAATGTCATTGCACTTGATATATGCTGAAAACATTGTGCAGTTGTAGAGCGTCGGCCTCTCATACCAAAGGTCCCTGGTTCAAATTCCAGGAAGCAGACATCACACATGTTTAATATCAGCTGAAAGCTTGTTTCCCAATCAATGTAAAATAAATATGTGTAGTCTAACTGAAATCTTCATCCTCAGCACCAATAGACAGAATTCTCAAATATTGACAAATCTGATATGTGTATACAAGTACAATTAGATATTCCTCAGAAAATGTGTGTCCACTGAATGATCACATCTGCTAAGTATCATCAAATTTGGTTTCAAAATGTGTTATAGTAACAGAGAGAGAGAGAGAGAGAGAGAGAGAGAGAGAGAGAGAGAGAGAGAGAGAGAGAGAGAGAGAGAGAGAGAGAGAGAGAGAGCCCTGACAGGAGTTTAATATTTTTATAGCCTAGGAGTTATGGCTTGGACAAGCTTTTTCTTAACCCTTTGTCACATACAACAATTCTGCAGCTTACAACTTTGACAATAACTAGCTAAAATTTGAAAATTAATTTCAAACGGCATCATATTAGGTATATATGTATGTGGGATTAAGTGAAAAGGGAAAGGCAACTCTGGTTCACAGGTACATAATCCTGTCTTCCCAAGACACTTCTTCATACAGAAGCAAGTTACTCAAGGTCAAAGTATGGGAAATATTGCCTGGAATTTTTAAAATGGAGTCAGAACAATTTTGGCATGTTACAGATGCATCTTCGTAGCGAATTTGGTAACTCTTTGGTCCGGACAAGTTCTTTTCTCAAAATTGGGTCAAGGTCAATTCAAAGAGACCAAATGTTGGTATTAGGCACACCATCTTTATAAAATACATCTTCCTACTGAATCTGGAAACTCCTTGACTGGGCGGTAGTATAAGATACTAGAAGTAGCTTGTACTGTACAAGCTTTTTCTTTCAAATGGAGTATTTACAAGTCCAGGTAGCTCAGTCGGTAGCGACACGATCTGTCAATCCAGGGGATGTGAGGTCGAAAACCAGCTCGGCCAACAGTCTTTCCGACGTTTGAAATAAAGTCATTGTGACAAGCGTCATTCTTCTTCTACCAATGGGATATCAGTATATGTGGAAAAGCAGCCAGTTGTTTGGAAGGAATGTTGTATGAAGTATTGTTGTGAGAAAGCCAAGAAACATATGCGTAGGGTGAACTGGCCGCCGTGATATAAAACATTGTTGAAAACGGCGTTAAACCCCAATCAATCAATCAATACAAATGGAGTCAGAAGTCAAGGTTACTGTCATTTAGTCAGAGAAATCTCCAAAAAGCTTCTGATAATCAAACGAGACTTGGGACTAGATAGCATGGATGTAAACATACAGATGATATAACAGTTTTTGCATGAAGCACAGCTTATCTAGGCTAGTTTCTAAGATTATACTGTAAACAAATAAAAATAAAAAGCCATTGCTGGATTAACCCTTTCCCTCATACGATAGTTCTGCAGCAGACGACTTTCAATATATTTTGTCATAAAACAGAAAATCTCTAAAATTGAATGGATAACCTAATATATCTATAGGTGCTACCTACTTACGAAAAACGTAAGCTAATTATAAACAAAAATTAAAGAGCATAGTTTGGCCATAAAAAATAATTTATAAGTAATTGACTAGACGATAAAAATGTTAATGTCATGTTTTTTGCATGATCAAAACATGTTCGGAACTCGTATTGCTGTCGTCTATTATTACGAACAGAAAATAATAAAGTAAAGACTTTCAGAAAATCAAGGAATACATTTATAATGAACGAGGTTAAAACATGAGGGCCAAGATGATCCTTTATCGATCACCTACATTATGGTAAAGAAGCAAATACATCAGCCATTTTCTGACGCCACCTGGCGACTGCCTTATTCAACCAGTTAATATGACAGGAACAAATTATGTAAGGGGTCACATTTCAGCTAAACCCTTTCACTATTAGAGACGGTTTCTGTCGCCTTTTCAGCAGACGACTTAGGAAACGATTGTCGCCAAAAGAATTTGTATTGCGGGAAACGACGTCGCTCCATTTGACGTTACGCCAAGATGAAGTGTTACGGAGATGAAGTCACGTCGCTAATGCTGTCGTTTGCCGTCATTTTTCTGATGAACAGGAGAAACATATTTTGTACTGGGTTCCATTTTGTTTTAACTTTTTCGTACAAATGTTAATTAACACGAAAATAACACAGCACTTTAATGATTTTAAATATCGATTTTTTTTTTTTTTTTTTTTTTTTTTAACGATTAAAAAGATGACAATAATTTTCAATCCGAGTTTTTCGTCTCATATTATACATAACCAAAATGGCAGCCCCATGGATTTTGCCAATCTCCTTTGCAGAGAGCCGTTCTTTACACTCACTTACATGAGAGCACTGTGAATGTAGAGCGCCTATGTAATAGAGAGTGAGATTTGCCAGTTTGATTTCAGAAAGATTCATGTGTTATTGAAAAAAAAAAAAAATCTCACACCTGTTACCTATGAATGAAAAACTCCATTTATGGGCTTTTTTCGTATAACTAAAAGTGGAAAACATTGCGGCAAAAGGAGAAATTGCTATGTTTTCAAAAGACCGTCTGCTGCAGAGACGTCAGAAAGCGTCTATATGAGGGAAATGGTAACCATTTCCCTCATATATGGAAACTGAAAAACTGACTTATAATTAGCAATTTCTCCTTTTCCTATAATCTCTCCTAATTTAAGTCCTCTTCTGCAGGCATGCCAAAATATTGTTCTATCATGTATATGGTTAACCCTTTCCCACATGCAGACGCGTTCTGACGCCTCAGCAGCAGATGACTTTTGAAAACATTTTTCAGTCATGATGAGCAATTTTTCCTTTTGCCACAATGTTTTCAACCCTATTCAATAATTATACTTTTATTTATAGAGGTCTTCTATGTTTTTGCCCATATGTTTTTAAAGTCGTCTGCTGCAGATTAGTGTGAAAGGGTTAATAGCCGTTAATCTGATAGGAGCCCAGCCGCGGGAAAAGGTAAAAGTTAGCATTTCTGAAAAGTGTATGTTCAGTCCAGCATGTTTATCTGACCTGTCTTATCAGAATTCCACAAGTTGACAGAAGTCTCTAACAAGATTATGTAAGTAATATGTGAACAATATTATATCATGGTACACTGTATACAAAATGAGAATGTGTGGAAGACAGTAGTGCAGAGGTAAAACGTCGGCCTAATGAACCAAATGTCCCGAGTTCGAGTCCTTTAATGAGCGGGTTTTGACTGTGGGATTTTTCCACACAAACGGCGCGAGTACTGGTTAAGTCTCCAGGAAGCAGACTTCAAGCATGATTAATATAAACTGAATGCTTGTTTCGCAATCTATGTAAAAAAAAAATAAGTTAAGAGTAAAAGGCCATTTTTATTTGTTTGGAACAAACAAATTTAGAGATAGCTACAATTCTGAAGCCATACGTCTTATGGAAAAGTTCCTAAATTTCATACGCGTGAAAGTAGTACTCAATACTTGCTCTTACTTTTCAAATGTATCACGATTTTTGAAATAATTATATATTTATATCGTCTTTGTTTTCTTATGTGGTTCTTATATTCAAAGAGAATTTGGAAATAAAATGAAACATTGTATTTTAAAACATGAACGCGGAGAGATTTATAAATCTCAATAAGTGAACTGCTACAGGGAGAACTATTTCCGATTTAAGCTCCATATACGGTATTTGAATTTTCAATCACGCATTGAAAATGTAGATAAAAACAGAATTGAAAATATTTTCTTTGTGCCTTGTCGGCCATATAAATATAGTATAAAGAATTAAAAAGCAAATATGTGCGTCATAAAATGCATTTAAAATGAGAGTAACACATTTGCAGAGAAATCGTGATCGTCGATTTCTATTTATAAATACAACGGTATGGGGGGAGGGTCTAAAGTGCG
The DNA here is from genome assembly GCA_031761405.1 of Serripes groenlandicus. Classification (NCBI taxonomy): domain Eukaryota; kingdom Metazoa; phylum Mollusca; class Bivalvia; order Cardiida; family Cardiidae; genus Serripes; species Serripes groenlandicus. Next base: position 97,790,988 of record JASEVX010000003.1, read on the forward strand.
GACGCGATCTGCGGACAAATACATTATAGAGGGAAAATGCGGACAAATGCAATATAGAGGGAAAATGCGGACGCTATATAATATAGAGCAAATCTGCAGACGCTATGATTTGTTGTAAAAAATGTTATATTAAAGATGGGCAAATGTGTATAATTTGTTACATATGATCATATCCGGGGTTTTCTTTGTAAATATATAATGTGTTTGATTGCTTTTATCAGTGATATAGATTAAACCAAAAATCGAGATCATGCTGAAATGGAATCTCTTTGTAAAGTGTTTTAACGACTTTCCTCTTTATATCATATCTATAGATATCAATAACGAGAATTGATGGATTGATTTTCCGACAAGTAAATGTCTTTTGACGCATCTGCAGCGGACGAAATTTGAAAACATTGCAAGAATAGAATAGGTTGCTAGTAACTAGCCATAGGTTTTGCTTCAATTATATCCTCTCCTTTACAATCGATTGAAGGGTCATGGGTTCTAGTTATTGTTTGGCCTCTTCATTTTCTACTTTGTAACTTTCAACAGTTTTCCATGTGCCATACTACGAGGCAAATGATCCATGCAACATTCTATTCTGTAGGGTACTTGGAAGGGGCAGAACAATTTAAATAACAAATAAACAATAAGTATATATATATATATACAACACTTTTAACTTAATTTGTTTCTAGTAATTATATATATAAATAACAATAATACTAATCTATAACAAATAAGTTAAATGTTTTTTTCTTGCTGTGTAAACAGTAAAAAGCAACATATATTGAAAACATTGTGGGAAAAGGAGAATTTGCTTATTTAAACAATTTCTTAATTCCCATAACCTTTCTTTGCCGTCGTATAAACCAAATTTGTATTTGAAGGCTGTTATAAGTAAAAAACTTAAATGTTGCCAACTTTATCACATATCTTAGCATTATAATAGCCTAATAATTAACAAAAGTTACAATAAAAGTCCGCATCTGTTGTCGAAATATCCACAGGTGCATTAACACAATAGTTGTGAAACCAATTTGTGCATATATCACATTGTACCATGACGGTATCGACACATCCCGGCAAGTTACAAATACATAAATGTATATGTAGGTTTATTGGGAAAAGGGGTTACATTTATAATTTGTTTGGAGTGACACTCGTACACAATGGTAATTAACAGTGTATGGTCACGCATCCTTAATTGATTTGGCAAGCTGAAACACCCTTTAAAGGAAATAGCGGCCAGCTTAGGTGTATACTGTAGAGTAAAATGCGGACGGCACAGGTATTGGTTTTCTCTGGAGCATTTAATCCTTTTATAATGCAAATGAATTCAAAAGCCTCTGAAGTCTGAAGCATGTTTCTTTTAAAGTGCTCATATAAATATTAGTACTGCCTTTTTCCACAATATTTTCTACATGATTTCAATTACTCTTTTATTTGGATAGATGTTTCTTTTTTAGCTCACCTGAGCACGAAGTGCTGAAAGTTAGTTATTGTGATCTCCTTTTGTCCGGCGTCTGTCGTCCGTCAACATCTTCTCCTCAGTAACGAGTGGGTCAATTGGGATGAAACTTCACAGAAAGCATCATCTCATTGACCTCACCAGAATTCCTTCAAATGTTTGTGATTTATGCAGAATTATGGTTTCCATGGCAACGAAAATAAAATACTTTTAAAATTCTTCTTCTACCAAACTGGTTGGCAGATTTTCAAATTATTTTAAAGAAGTGTTCCTTGGCCGCCAGGGAGCGGGGCTTTTTTGCCTTATATGGCTATAGTGTAAACTCAAAAAAATCTTCTCCTCCAAAAGTGTCAGGCCGATTTTCAAATTATTTTGTAAAAATGTTCCTAGGGTGACCCTCTATCAGATCCCTTCCAGCAAAGTTGATTGGTAGAAAAACATGGCCGCCAGTGGGCGGGGCTTTTTTGCCTAATATGGCTATTGTGTAAACTCAAAAAAATCTTCTCCTCCAAAAGTGTCAGGCCGATTTTCAAATTATTTTGTAAAAATGTTCCTAGGGTGACCCTCTATCAGATTCCTCCAAGCCGTGTTGATTGATCGAAAAACATGGCCGCCAGGGGTCAGGGCTATTTGGCCTTATATGGCTATAGTGAAAACTTGAAAAATCTCTTGTTAAGCAGGAAGCTTTTGAGTAAGATTTTAGAAAACCTTTGGTCAATTGTGATTTTTTTTGTAACAAAAATTGGTAAATACTTAGATGAGTGAGTCGAGGCCATAATGGTTATCAATTTGTTTTACATGTCTTTTGAAACTTGGAAATTAAATATAATATTCACATGTATGTCTCATGATTTATTTTTTATAGACAACTAAAATGGCATTTAATTTTAACGGATGCGTCATTTATTCTTTTACCCGAAGTTGTAAAATTTATAAACAATGCATAGTTTATAAATCACACATCTATGCAAAGGCAAATGTTTGAACAGTTTTATGTACCCAAACTAGTTCAGTGCCTTCAGCGCTTTGATTTTACCTTTCCTCATGGAGAGGCCAATATGATAATTTTTTAGTTGTCTGCTCTGGAGCCATTAAAAAGTTAAAATATGAAACATGTAGATAATCAGAAGTGTAATTTTGTAAAACAGTTGACAACATTGTTGATAAAGGATATAAATACCAGATTTTAGCAATGCCTCCTATTTACACAATGTTTTCAAAATCAACTGCTGTCAATGTGTTAACACTTTCCTAGATACCGCTAATTTTCAGCAGACGACTTTGATGTTAATGTTTATTCTTGAAAGTCCTATTACTCAATATAGCTGCAATGAGCAATGTCTCCTTTTTACACTTTGTTTTCAAAAGTTTTCCTCTGCAGATGCGTCAAAATGCATTTACGAGTGAGAAAATATTAACCCTTTCCACCATACAGACACTTTCTGACACTGCAGCAGACAACTATTTAAACCATTGTGACAAAAGGAGAAATTGCTCATGATAAGCACTTTCTCCATTTGCCACAATGATTTCAATTATATTCAATAATTATACTACAAGTATCAATAATGGAGAATTTTTATAGTTTATCTTTGATAATTTGAAAGTCATCTGCTGCAGATGTAAAGCATGTTGGAAGGGGTTAAAGGGAACATATGTGTCAAGTAATTGGTTAAAACTAAAAAAAGATGAACATACCTGTTGTTTTTACTTTTGTATCAATATTGTCAAGCTGATTTTCTAAACCTGTCATTAAATTTTAATCTTAGCTCATTCCCGGACAGAGACAACTGTGTTATGCCTCTGCAGCAGGCTACTTGAATAAATGAAAAACTGCAGAACTCATGAGGAACAATTTTGCCATATTTCACAATAATTTCAACTGTATTTTAATATTACAGCTCCCTAAGTTTGCAGATGATAAGATATATTTCTTCATTCAGAAGGTAAACCCTTTCCCTCATACACATGCTGTTTGACAACTATGCAGCAGACGACTTTCGAAAACATAGTGACAAAAGGTGAAATTGCTAAAAATAAGCAGTTTTTCTTTTTGCCACGATGTTTTCAACTCTAATCAATTATTATTCTTTCATTCATAGAGAACTGTTCCGTTTTTGTCTAGATTGGTTTAAAGTGTAAGCATCAGACTTTTTAAATTGTTAAATAGTCACATCTTATCAAAAAGAAAAGTACCACAAGGTAGTCTGCTGCAAAATCTTTGAATAAATATTTTCTGTATCAGATATCGTTCATGGTTATGATAAGGATTACTGTTATATACTAACCCTTTCCCACATACGGAACGCTTTCTGACGCCTCTGCAGCAGACGACTATTAAAAACATTGTGACCAAAAGAGAAATTGCTCAAAACAAGCAATTCCTCCTTTGATCACAATTCAATAATTGTTCTTTCATTTATAGAGAGAGTTTCCATATTATTGACTACATGTCTTCAAAGTCGTCTGCTGCATATTTGCTGTATGTGGGAAAGGGTTAATTAAAGTAATCATAAATTATTACTTTTAATGCCTCTCATCTGAGGACAAACAATGACTTATTCCATGCTAATGTGATTAAGTTTAAAAACCTGGACAAACTTGCCAAATAAGTATCCTAGCATTGGCTGAATGAATTTAACCCTTTCCCACATATATACGCATTCTGACGCATCAGCAGCAGACGATTTTTGAAAACATTGAGGCAAATGGCAAAATTGCTCATAATGAGCAATTTCCCACAATGTTTTCAACTCTATTTACTAATTGAACTCTCATTTAAGGAGAACCTTAACAGTTTTGCCATGTTGCTAAACTGCATCATATTAGCATAAAGCGCACCCACCACCCTTATAAAGACACTTAGATAAATATCGTTGTTCTTTGTTTTATAACGGGTATCTCATTTGCATATTAATGCTATTCATTCCGTAAAAAGGGAAATAATTACGGAACGAATAGCATACTTGTGGAGTGCAACCCACAAGGAATAACCCCACAAATACACTTTATCCGTCCGTCCGTCATTCATCCATACATCTACCCGTCCGTCATTCATCCATACATATATTCGTCCGTCATTCATCCATACATATACCAGTCGGTCATTCACCCATACATCTACCCGTCCGTCCTTCATCCATACATCTACCCGTCCATCATTCATCCATATATCTACCAGTCCGTTATTCATCCATACATCTACCCGTCCGTCATTCATCCATACATTACCCGTCCGTCATTCATCCACCATACATATACCAGTCCGTCATTCATCCATACATCTACCCGTCCGTCATTCATCCATACATATATTCGTCCGTCATTCATCCATACATCAACCAGCCCGTCATTCATCCATACATATATTCGTCCGTCATTCATCCATACAACTACCCGTCCCTCATATATCTATACATCTACCCGTCCCTCATATATCCATACATCTACCCGTCCGTCATTCATTCATCCATACGTATATAAGTTCGTCATTCATCCATACATCTACCCGTCCGCCGTTCATCCATACATCTACCAGTCCGTCATTCACCCATACGTATACCCGTCCGTCATTCATCCATGCATCTACCCGTCCGCCATTCATCTATACATCTACCAGTCCGTCATTCATCCATACATCTACCCGTCCGTCATTCATCCATACATATACCCGTCCGTCCTTCACTCATACATATACCCGTCCGTCATTCATTCACACAGCTTCCCCTGCGTCCGTCAAGATCCATACATATACCATCCGTCCTTCACGCATACATCTACGTGTCCGTCCTTCACCCAGCTACCGACCGCCTGGGTGTTGTAGGGGTACAGCGTCCGGCTCGGGTGCGGGTTCGAAAATACCTTGAAAACGGTAGTAATGGCTGCCCTTCATGGCGCTCAGGGTAGCAGTTAGCATTAAGATTGACTGGTGTCAGGATAAATGGGCCAGTAGAACTGGTAACTAACCGAGGAAACGCCTTGATATAACTGAAAAAATGTTGAAAGCGGGATCAAACATAGGTGCTCAGGATGGCGGGTCAACGTTACAACTGACTGGCTAGTTTCAGGATAAATGAACAAGTAGTACTGGTTACTTACCCAGGAAATACTTCGACATGTTGAAATTGGCATAAAACACCAAATTATCAATCATCCACTCACAGCGCTTAGTTTTGTCTTAAACAAACAAAAAGCTTTTCTTTTTCGTTTTGATAAGATTTGGAGTACGAGACTAAACATTTCACAAATGTCCATGTTGATCTACAATCCTTTGTAATTATATTTAGACGAGGCTTAAGTTAATCTAGTACCGGCGTTTTACAATACATTAATTCGTCTGGCATGAACCAACAATGGCGACTAGATTAATCACCTGCTCTTATACATCACCGTCTTACATTAGTAAATGTACAATTAATGTTCGTAAACTCCACAGCGGACCAATCGAACTTGACGTTTTAAATCAATACAAGAAGGAGTAAACTAGGTTCGAACTTTTAGGGGTTACACCGGTATGGTCCACAAAAGGGTTTCCTCAAAAGCATTTTGCTATTATTGGTGTAATGTTAGGGGCATGTAACTTCAGACTACAATCAATGGTGTATGCCTGACCCTATACGGTAATGGTAGAAGCAGGTAACTCCAATATACCATTAATAATGTATGCCGGACCCCATAATGTAATGGTAGGAGCAGGTAAATTCCAATCTACCATAAATGGTTTATGCCTGGCCCTATTGTGTAATGATAGGAGCAGGTAACTCAAATCTACCATTGATGGTTTATGCCTGGGCATATAATGTAATGGTAGGGACAAGTAACTTCAGACTACGATTAATAGTGTATGCCTTGCTTATAATGTAACTGGCCCTATTATGTAATGATAGGAGCAGGTAATTCCAATCTACCATAAATGGTTTATGCCTGGCCCTATTATGTAATGATAGGAGCAGGTAACTCCAATCTACCATTGATGGTTTATGCCTGGGCATATAATGTAATGGTAGGGACAAGTAACTTCAGACTACGATTAATAGTGTATGCCTTGCTTATAATGTAACTGGCCCTATTATGTAATGATAGGAGCAGGTAATTCTAATCTACCATAAATGGTTTATGCCTGGGCATATAATGTAATGGTAGGGACAAGTAACTTCAGACTACGATTAATAGTGTATGCCTTGCTTATAATGTAACTGGCCCTATTATGTAATGATAGGAGCAGGTAACTCCAATCTATCATTGATGGTTTATGCCTGGGCATATACTGTAATGGTAGGGATAAGTAACTTGAGACTACGATTAATGGTGTATGCCTGACCCTATAATGTAATGGTAGGAGCAGGTAACTCCAATCTTCCATTAATGGTGTATGCATACCCCTATAATGTAATGGCAGGGGCAGGTTACTCAAGACTACGCTTAAGAGAAACAGAAAACAACAATTAATTATTATGTATATATTATCAATACGACTGTAAATGATACATTACCTAGAGCTATCACTAAATGTGATTAATACCCCCCCCCGAACGCCGGCCTGATAGAAATAGTAATTCTTCGGACAACAAAAACGTAAGAAAAGCAATAACTCTGTAATTAGCTAAAAAAAACGTGGTATGGTTCTTGTTTACTGCACTTCCCTTCATTGTATTCTACCAGCGTATGAAGTTTCATTACATTCCGTCATGCATTTTTAAAGTTATTCTCTGGACAAGAAAAAAGTCAGAAAGGGCATAACTCTGTAATCAGCAAGAATAGAGTTATGTTTCGTGTACACTGCACTTCTTCTATTTGTGCTCTACCATTGTATGACATTTTATTAAATTCCGTTCTTTAGTTCAAACGTTAGTCTCCGGATAAAAAAAACAATAAGAAAGGGCAATGAAAGTTATTCTCCTGACAAGAAAAGGTAAGAAAGGACAATAACTATGTAATTAGCTCAAATAGAGTTATGGTTATACACTGCATTGCCTCGCATTGTTGTACCATTGTATGAAGTTTTATTAGATTCCATCTCTAGAAGTGTTCAAGTTATTTTCCGGACAAGAAAAAGTAACAAATGACAATAACTCTGTAATTAGTTAGAATATAGTTATGGTTACTGTACACTGCACTTCCTGCCACTGTGTTGTATCCTCGTATGAAGTTTTAATAAAATCCATCCAGTTGTTTTTAAGTTATGCTCCGGACAAGGAAAATTGCAACGGACCGACTGATCACATGGTGACTACAATATACCTCATTCCAACATTGTTTGTCGGGAGTATAAAATATAAAAAATTTGCATCTACAATAAACAAGATGACTTTGCATGATGGCACTTTATTGCTCACATGAGTTAACAAAAATACATTTTATAATATAATTTGTTGGAGAGTCACTAGATGATCAATTGTACCATTTCTTTTAGAATTCTGACCACCAGAATCAGAGGAGAATATTTTTAAAGATTTTCCTCTCCATTGCAATGACAAACATCGTTCTTCGTGGGTCACATTTTCTTTCAGCCAGTCTTCATGTTAGCTACTTTGATGGAGAGTCACTATATGACCAATTATACCATTTCTTTTAGAATTCTGATCACTAGTTTCAGAGGGGAAGAATTTAAAGATTTTCCTCTCCGTTGCCATGGCAAACATAATTCTTTGTGGATCACATTTTTTTAAAGCCTAGATGATCAATTATACCATTTATTTTAAAATTCTGACAACCAGTTTCAGAGAAGAAGATTTTTCAATATTTTCCTTTCTGCTGCCATGGCGAACAAAGTTCTTCATTTTAGCTACTTTGATGGAGAGGAACTAGATGATCAATTGTACCATTTCTCGTAAAAAAACTGACCACCATTTTCAGAGGAAAAGATTTTTAAAGATTGTCCTTTCCGTTGTCATGGCAAACATAGTTCTTCATGGATCACATTTTATTTCAGCTATAATAGAAGATGACCAGTGCAAACATCAAACAATCTTTAAATAATAAGTAAATACATGTAAGCTAAACAAATATATATAAAAAACACATGGGTTAGTTCAAACAAATTAGAAAGGTGGTCGAGTCCAAATATGTGTGATAATATTCATTGATTTCCATTCCATGTAATGCAAAGTTTTCTAAAATACAGGATTTGGTTGGATAAAAAGATAGATATTGTGGGGAAAAGAGCTGATCTGGACCTCTGAATTCATTTACAGTGAACTCGACAGTTCCGGGTCACATTTGGAAAAGAATGTTTAGTTTTCGAGAATGATACAGTATTTTGATAATTTTTTTTATAGTTTTTATCCCATTAGCTTGGCTAGTTTCACTTCGATTTTCAAGAACGGATGTCGTAATCTCGAAACGTTTGTCTGCATTGATTCCCGCGAAAGCAAAATCTCAATATTTGTGTTTACCTGTCGAAGCGAAAATTGCTGATTGTAGCCATAATTTAAGTAATACAGGTATGTATTGCACATACATGTGTAGGTTATTTACCACTGAATAAGATTTATAATATTGATTGACTTGTCAAAGTTGTTTATGCCAAATTAGCAGATAATTTGACGTAGTTCACATTCGACACTTTCGGGTAGTCCAAAGGGACTTTCTCAAAATTATTATTAAAACTATTTTGGTAACTTTTTAAGAATCATTTAATGCTTATTGTGATAAATAAATGTTAAATATTTTTTATTAAAATTTACATGTTTTGTCAAATATGACTTAGTAGTTAGTTGAAATGCAACAGGTTTCGTGCATGACTGTGTGTACAGTAAAGTTTCTGCTTTTTATGCAACAGGTAATTGCAAGAGATATATTTTAGTTCTTTCTTTTTCAAACATTTGTCACGTGACCCGGAAATGGCAAGTTCGACCCGAAACTGTCAAATTTACATTTTGCAATTGTAGACACTTAATTATTATTTTAACAAATTTATATAATTGTTGAATTATGTCATGGTTGGGAGGAAGTATTTGTTGAACATTTCATGTAGCTTTGTTTCTCTCAACTTTGCTTTCAAAGAGACAAGCTTCGTTAATATGGTTACTGACCCTGAACTGTCGAGTTCACTGTAGTAGATGTCCTCACTGTACCGGACATCATCCATACTATCAAGGCCAAAATCACCACACAAACACCGACTATCAACGGGAAGTTGAACCGAACATATTGGCCATTCAGTTTGTACAATGTAAACAACATGTCTGCTTTAACTTTTCTGAACCACAAGGTCAAAGGTTCAGGTCCAGGTCCAGGCCTAGCTCTAGGTCCAGCTTCAGTTTGAAGAGGGGTGGTTAAATATTTCAATAGTTTCAGGGAGTTATTATCAATATATGGATTATTACCAAACCCAACAGCCTCGTTATAACTCACCCAGCGTAAGCTACATTGGCTAGTCATACCCTGTATGACAAAGGCTTGAGCCAATTGGTTTTCCACTGTTTCATACTGATCAACCGTTATGGTTTCCTCTACGTTGCTTAATGTGCTAGTGGTTTCTATCTCTTCTATAGAGGATTCATCCTCATCTGCTGAATCTGCTCTGCCAACACGATCATACTTTGTTATCAGTAGATACACGTTACTGTCATCTGAATAATAATACAGCAAACGTTTAGTACTGAAGAAGGCATGAACAAGCAGGGGTTTAATCTCTTTAGAAGGGGACAAAACTCTTGTATGAAATTCTGCATTCAATTTCTCTACATGCACACCATTACTTATAATATATGTAGCCGCATCGGTGGTGTAGTCATACCAAACACTTAACAAAGGGCTAACTGGCTGGTGTCAGGTTAAATGAACCAGTAGTACTGGTAACTTAACAAGGAAACGCTGTAATATGAATAAATAAAATTGAAAACGGTGTAAGACACCAAATAATCAATAAAAATACTCATAATATATCTGTAGGAGCTACCTGTTTACCAAAAAAAAAACACCTTTTAAATATTTGAAAAAGATACGTAAATATCAATTTTGGGAAAAATTGACGAGACGACGAAAATGTTAAATTCCTATTTTTTGCACGACTACTATACATTTGAAATTCTTATTGTTGTCGTCTATTATGAAGTACGGAAACTAATAACAAATATACATTAAACATTGTATACCATCAAAGTCATTGTTTTTTAATGATCTCGTATGAGTGTTAGTGAACCAAAATTATAACGCATTTCTATATCCATAAATATCGATAAAAAACGACTGTATTGTCAATCCGCGATTTTTGAATGACCGCCATTTCATACATATCATAACAATAATTTTCGAAACACATATTGACCTTGATACTTCTTTCGCGCATATCTTGTCTAATGCAAGTAGAATATGCAACATAAATAAAAAAAAACCAAGAGTATTCGAATGAACATGTGTGTCGTCTGCCAACAAGTCAGTTAGTAAAGGCGTGACGGAAAGACGAAGGTAAAATAAATCCATATGTCGCCATGTCAAGGTTTAACACAATTCAAACTTATTTCCTTGAATTTTATTGTAAAATACAATTTGATTGAAAAGAAACTGCACCAAGTCAGTTTGTTGTTTATATTGATAAGGACACTTAAGAAACATACGTAACTAGAAATATCACTGAAGGTGATGAATACCCCCAGCTGGTGCCTGACAATATACATATGTATGAGAAATTCAAGGGGCCATAACTCATTTAAAAATAATTCCAGTGTAACACGCCGACAATACGCACAACTAGGCTTGGTATCAATCATTCTTGTGAAGTTATATTGAATTCTGATAAAGGGTTGCTGAGAAATAGTGTTCACAAGAAATGTCTATAGACCGACTATGTATGAGAAATTCAAGGGGCCATAACTCATTTAAAAATAATTCCAGTGCAACACGCCGACAACATGCACAACTAGGCTTGATATCAATCATTCTTGTGAAGTTATATTGAATTCTGATAAAGGGTTGCTGATAAATAGTGTTCACAAGAAATGTCTATAGACCAACTATGTATGAGAAATTCAAGGGGCCATAACTCATTTAAAAATAACTCCAGTGCAACACGCCGACAATATGCACAACTAGGCTTGGTATTAATCATTGTTGTGAAATTATATTGAATTCTGACCAAGGGTTGCTGAGAAATGTCCAGACCAACGGACCGACCGACCAACAACCGACCAACTGACAAACCGACCGACAAGCGTAACTCTTATATAGCCCCCATACTACGTATCTGGGGGTATAATAAGGGTTAACCCTCTGCATCAGACGACGTTTGAAAACATTGTGGCAAAACGGGAAATTGCTGATAAAGAACATGTTCTTCTTATGCCAAAATGTTTTTGTACTTTATTTTTAAAAATCCTTTAATTTATAGATGTAACTTATATTTTCCTAGATGCTTTATAAGTCGTCTATGAAGGATTGTGTGAAAGGGTTAATAAGGGTACATCGGTCCAGTAATATTAGCGCCTCCGTGGTGTAGTGTTAGAGCGTCCGCAACGGGTTCGGGAGGTCGCGGGCTTGATTCCCGGCAGGGTCATACCAACGATTTTAAAATGGTAGTAATGGCTGCCGTCCTTGGCTCTCAGGAGTGCGTGGCAGCATAACGACTGACTGACTGGTGTCAGGATAGTTTGCATTTCATATTCAAAATGACTATGAAGTCAAACTTACATCTTTTGTGTAGAGTATTTGGATCATCTTCCTGCGACACTTCTCGAACACATTTTATCAATTCGTACGGAATCGGACTGACACAGGAACATGCAAATACAATCATGGACATTTTGTATTGATCATATGGCACGCAATATCTCAGCGGTAGGTAACTCAAATCTTTGTCAGTTTGTATTTTTTCTAACTCTGCTATATCTGTTTCTGGATCTATATAACCTGTAGCAAATAGATGTGTCTGTATGTAGGAAAGGCTTATAATAAATTAGTTTTTAAGTGTTTTACAATATGATTTGGAGCACTAGAGAAGAGGACATACATAAACATAAAAGGAAAATTGTCGCGTCATTGTACAATATACATTTTAACTATACTTTGTTCAATGGGTGGAAGTATTTTTTTTAAATTATTTCCATGTTAATATCACAGTCTTCTAATCCTTGTTCAAAACGGAAACGTGGAAACTATATTATATGTGTTCAAATTGGCAAACAGAAGACGATCGCATCCGTGTTCAAAACGGTACACAGAAGACAATCGCATCCGTAATGAAAACGGAAACATGACAAACGATTGTATCCATGTTCAAAACGACAAACAGTAGACGATGGCATTCATGATCAAAACGATACACTGAAGACAACCGCATCCGTGTTCGAATCGGAAACATGAAAAACGTTCGCATCCATAGTCAAAACGACAAACAGAAGACGATGACATTCATTTGATGATCGCATCCATGTTCAACACGGCACATAAGAAACGTTCCTTTCCATTTCAAAACGGCTAAATTAAGACAATCTTATCGGTTTTCAAAACGACAACCAGAATAGGATCGCATCCGTGTTCTTAACGGCTACCAGACCAGAATACGATGGCATCCAAGTTCAAAACGGCATATTAAGGACGATATAATCCGTATGAAAACATGCAAAATGAAGACGATCGGATCCGTGTTCAAAACAGCATGTTGACGACGATTGCATACGTGTTCAAAACGGTAAAATGAAGACGATCGCATCCATGTTCTTAACGGCAACTAGAAGACGATCGCATCCATGTTCTTAGCGGCAACTAGAAGACGATCGCATCCATGTTCTTAACGATAAACAGATGACGACCGCATCCATTGTCAAAATTGAACATTGAGGACGATCGCATCCGTATTAAAAACGGCAAAATGAAGATAATCGCATCTGTGTTAAAAAGGGCAAAATGAAGACGATCTCATCCATGTTCAAAATGGCATATTGAAGACGATTGCATCCGGCAAAATGAGGACAACCGCATCCATGTTCAAAATGGCAACCTCAAGTCAATTGCATCCGTGTTAAAAACGGCAAACAAAAGACGATCGCAACATCGTTCAAAATAGTACATTTAATACGATTGCATCCGTTTTCCAAGAGGTACGTTAAAGACAATCGCATCCGTGTTGAAAAAGGTAAACTGAAGACGATCGCATCCATGTCCAAAATGGCAACCTGAAGTCGATTGAATCCGTTTTCAAAAGGCACATTGAAAACAATTGCATCCGTGTTCATAACGGCACTCAACACAAGAACGCACCATGTTGAAAACAGTACACTAAAGACGATCGCTTCATTGTTCAAAACGGCACATTGAAGACGTTCCTGTTCGTGTTCAAAACCACAAAATGAAGACGATTGCATCTGTGTTCTTAATGGCAACCAGAAGATGATCGCATCCTATTCAAAATGGCACATAAGGACGTTTGCATCCGTATTAAAAACGGCAAAATGATGACGTTCACATCCGTTTTAATAACGGCAAAAAGGAAGACGACCGCACCCGTTTTCAAAATGGCAACCTGAAGTCGATTAGATCCGTGTTCAAAACGACACATCGAAAACAATCACATCCGTGTTCAAACCGGCAAACAAAAGACGATCGCATTAGTGTTCATTACGGCACTCAAACACCGAACGCACGATGTTTAAAACAATACACTGAAGACGATCACATCATCGTTCAAAATAGTACATAGAATAAAATCGCATTCGTTTTCCAAGAGGCATATTAAAGACGATCGCATCCGTGTTGAACTCGGTAAACTGAAGACGATCGCATTCGTATTCAAAATGGCAACCTGAAGTCGATTGAATCCGTGTTCAAAACGGCACATTGAAAACAATTGCGTCCATTTTCAAAACAGCAAACAAAAGACGATCGCATCAATGTTCAAAACAGTACATTGGAGACAATTGCATCAGTGTTCATAACGGCACTCAAACACCAAACGCACCATGTTTAAAACAGTACATTGAAGTCGATCGCATCATCTTTCAAAATAGTACATTGAAGACGATCGCATCCGTTTTCCAAGAGGCACATTAAAGACGATCGCATCCGTGTTGAAAACGGTAAACTGAAGACGAGCGCATCCGTGTTCAAAGTGGTAAACTGAAGACGATCGCATCCGTCTTCAAAGCAGTAAACTGAAGACGATCGCATCCGTGTTAAAAACGGAAAAATGAAGACGACAATAGTGCGCCGTTAATATTAATCTGATGCTTATATTTAATATGTCGGTAGATGTCCAAAAATTAAGCCCATGCCAATAGGACATTTATCTGTATCTATAATTAAATATTTGTAGGAGCTTCACTGCGAAAATTAGTTAAATTGACTTAATGAATGAATTGGGAATTTTGTTCGATTATATGAACTTATTTCTTAATTTTTATTCAAGGAAGATCAGTAATTATTGAAAGATGTTTAAAACATTGAAACAAAGGAAGAAATAATGAGAAATGTCTCCTTGTGTCACAATGTTTTCAAACGTCGAATGTGACAGAAGCGTCAAAATGCGTCTGCAGGTGAGAAAGGGAATATAACAGAATATAAAACCGAATTTGCACTTGACAAACAACAGTTATCCATACCTCCAATTAGTAAACGAAGTATCTGCTTAGTTTTTTCGTCATTTTTGTTTTCCATAGCCGCAGCATCAAATAAATCCGGTAGGTGTTCCCAAATTGTCTTGAACAACTCCTCCGGCAAACTGTCAACATTTGTGTTCATCTCCTCGTCAGGAAAATCCTCCTTCCTTGAAGCACATTTTGGATACCTGATAAAATTCAACACTCTATGGGTTAATTCTAATTTAGCAATTGGTCATTACTCAGATGCAACTGAGATTCGGAGAATACAAAACCTAGATGCACATCTTCTTAAGCTAATTAACAAGTTAATCATAGTTAGTTACTCAAAAATGGTGTCACTGACATGCAGGCGTACGGCGATATGGGCCAACAGACAGACAACTTGGCCAAAAACAAGTCGCCCCCATATATACAGGAGACATAATAATGCATTTATGAGAAACAAGTTTCGTACCTTGACAGCCATGTTGCTTTTACAACCAAACTGAGCAGGGTCACCTAACGGAATAAACTTTTTTTTAAATCGTACCAACACCAACGATTGCTGACAAAATATCAAAGGAAACTAGCCTCTTCCCATGACGGCCATATTTTGCAATCAATCAAGGTGAATAGGACAATGATTATAGAGATAAACCAAATTCTGCAAATTGTATTGACGTAGTACAAGTAGTTTTAATGAATACAAATAGTGTAGGTTTTTTTTCTTTTGACTGCCGTGCCAATTATACTTCTGTATGGAATTCAATGGCGTTATCAATATTGGCAGGGGATCACCGAAGGAGAAGTATAAGGAACGCTGTTATCGGGCGAACTGAAAAACAGACATACTGACAGACGACGATTGTTGAGCGATCATAATCGTTCATCCCGAGCATGTATTGATCAGTCGAGCTACAGATGGTTTATTGATTGATTTATTGGGGTTTAACACCGTTTAAAACAGAAATCAGACGTATCAAAGCCGCCAGTTATTATACGCATGTGTTTCCTGGCTATCTCGCTCCAATACTCCGCACAAAAGTCTTTGCAGGCAACTGGCTGCTTTTCGACATATACTGTTAGCCCATTGGTGCAAGACGAAAGACGCTTGTTACAGTGACTTTTGTCAAACGTCGGAAAGCATGTTGTCAGAGATGGGGTTTAACTCACAACCCCATGTAGCTTTGAAAGAACTCCAATGACAGTCTCACCGTCCAAGCCGTAATGTGTTTGATGGTACGTTTCCGGATCCAGCCTGTGCCCTTGGTAAAAACTCTCCAATAATGATCTTTAACATGTTGTTTATGACCGAACTTTTACCCGAACCCGCCCTTCCTACCAGCAAAACATTGTGTTTCTTGTAATCATTTCGTCTGCAGTAACGTATGATGTCTTCAAGAATTGTTTTGTTTTCTGCCTCAACATCTTCTTTTGTTCGAGTGTCTGAATATACATAAAGACAATATGCAGTGCTATTTTGTATTACTTTACTTGAAACATTTCCCAAATAACGTAACAAACATTTTAAATCCAGGAGCAATGCCCTTGAGAGTGGGTCAAACTGTTTGATCTGCCCTGATAGAGCTGTAGATATTAGGCGTATTTCATGTTCTAAAATCCTTATTTGAAACTCAAAATATATGTTGTCGTACTCAAAAGCATCGTCTCGGTCAGACGATTATTTTGAGTACCCACAACCCACAACATAGGGTTAGTTGAGTCATAAGAGATATGTTGATGGGAAATAAGGATAATATAAGGTTTTTATCACATGACAATGCTGTATCCGATCTAATAATATACCCATTACGTATCTCGTATATAACGTGTGTAGTATAACATGACCGGAAACTAGGAAAATGACGTCATACTTATATCACTCAAAGTATTGGTGATATGGATTATATCTCACTGATATAACTCGGTATCTCATCGTTAAGCATTAGATAATAGGTATTATATAAAGAGAAGTGAAAGAACTTGCTTCACAATCCATGTAAATTCATAGTTATAAATACAGTCGAACCTGTGCTGAAGACCACATTGGAATATCAATCCCCTATCTATAGCGACCATATGTTTAGTTTCCAAATTACTCATATTCTTTATAAATGACCCTGCAGTAAAAGACCCAACTGTGAACAAAGACCAGATTGTTCACTTCCCACGGGTGGTCTTTAGACACAGGTTTGACTTTATACGCCACATTAAATGTAGTTCAAATATCATCATTGATATTGATAATAATCATAAAAAGCATTGCTTTCCGGTCAGGTCGGTGACAAAATATGAATGCTTAAAGCCACATTGTGCCTTCTAAAATATATATAAACACACTTTAAGACAATGACTTTTAATAGGAATGATTATCAAATGGGAAGAAATGCTGCTATTGTGCAGTATCCTAAATTAATCCTATGCTTATTTCAGTTGTATCACGGTGACAGTTCTCTTATTCATGATCCCTGGGTAAAACAAACTAGTGCCTTGCCTAAGAGCATCCACCATGACCACAGCACTGCGACAGGGGATCGAACCCGGGACGCCCGGTTCCAAATCCCTGACGCTAAGCACTCGGCCAAGGCGGATTCCTCAAGCGGGTTGTCAACCCTTCAACAAATAAACTAACAGTCAAGGTTGAAAAACGGTAACTTTTAAGAGTATTGTGTGAAGTAAAAGTAGTTGTGTGAAAGCAATCAAAAACGTTGATATGTGAACTGGCCGCCGTGATGAAAACGGCACTAAACCCCAATAAATCAATCGATAAGTCAATTTTAATCATATAGGTATGATGCTCTATCATTAAATAAGTAGGTCAGATAATAATATTCAATTTGTTCTCCTTTTGCTTCATCCGTATGTTTTCTTTAGAAATTATACAATATCTCATGAATCATGTTGTCTTTTGAAATAAATCTAGTACAAGAAAAAGTTGATGCAAGGCATCAATATGGCCGGAAAAGACTGCATTAATTAAGTTTGAGACACACAGGCATTCTTGACTTTCATTAGTCTAAACATACACATAATGTTTTCATTAAGGACTAATTCAAGGATTTTTTTTATTCCATATACAAATTTCAGGATTTCTTTTGGTTAGGATTTTGGATATTTTGGATTTGTCAATAAAACCACAACAAATACAGTTTGGGATTCAAATATACATGCAATAAAAAGCTAATTAACCCTTTCCATGTTTGAAGCAACAATGAAAACCTTTAAACGTTTAAAACATTGAGAAAATGGTTGAATTGCTGAAGACATGAACTTTCTCATTTTTAATAATAATTATAATAAATAGTTCACACTAACACAGATGTTAAAATTTATCCACATATGTTTAAAAGGTAGACCACACTTGAAACACCATATCATCTAAGTTGTTTATTTAAATCATTGATGCGTACAATATATGTATGGCGCAAGAGATGCCTGTTGCAAGTCCCATTACTATTTAAAAGGTGGCAAGTATGAAATTAATTGGGTGCGAAAGACCCGATTTGCTTTATTTCTAAAATTATTGCGCGGATACATCAGCACCAGTGCATATATTGGTTGTGGAAAAACTGTCACTGGTGCAATGAGCAATGTGCAATCGTCTTGATCGCGCATGCGCCGTATTTTACCGTCAGCTCTCGGATATTTCCGTAGCAGTTCGTCACTAGACTGGTTCTCGTTCGAGTTTGCAATAGAATATTAAGATTAGTGAACCAGTCTATTTATATGCGAGTAGTTTTTTTATAATTAAAATGTAAATTAAAACCATAGTTTTTTCATAGCACCCACCGCTGCCACCATGTGTAACGTGTATCGG
The DNA here is from genome assembly GCA_031761405.1 of Serripes groenlandicus. Classification (NCBI taxonomy): domain Eukaryota; kingdom Metazoa; phylum Mollusca; class Bivalvia; order Cardiida; family Cardiidae; genus Serripes; species Serripes groenlandicus. The sequence goes on from JASEVX010000003.1 coordinate 97,809,775, forward strand.
CGTTAAGCCATCGCGGGTCACCCATCCAGGCACTAACCGCGATGAATGTTGCTTAATTTTAGACAAAGGTCAACCACTCTACCAACGTCGCTATAAACGTCGGCTTCCACAGCAAGGCTGTAGAAGTGATATGTGTACTTATTGTATACTTTGATATTGTTCCTTCTTGTTTCCATATGAACAAAGGATGCAATATTATACAATTATGGACTTTTCAGCTGTTATACATGATGTGATATGCACCAAAAAAATCATTATTGACCGAGGCGATAGCAACATATCAACATCATGTATAGTAGGTTCTACGAATACCGTGTTATCACGAATACCAAGGTTAACACAAAACCGGCGTGTTCTTTGTTGCGCGCGCAAAACCGGATGTCGTATGATTCTATCAGGAAACCCCGTTATCCTGACTTTCAAATGCTACAATTTTTATTTTCAAAAAATCAATTTTCTCAGAAATTACTACACATCATGATTGTTACCTATAATAAAAAGAAAATCCTACATGCCCTAACCCTTCACCAACAAAAACGTCATTTTTTTAGTAGAAAACATGTTGTTGATTTTTTCTTTCACGTTTGAACATGGTGTCTATTAACTGCTTATGACATCATATAGATTTGAAGTCACACCATTACATTCCATGAAGTTTTCTCGACCATAGAAAACATGGAAGAAATTAAGGACCAAAATTTAAAAAAAAAAAATTGTTTTTTTGGCATGTATGTTTGTGGTGGCTATACATTTTAACATATGCTATTTTTAAACTTCTTAATCATATACTGTGTTACAAAAATTAAGGATGTTATTATAAGCACTAAACAAATAACAAAGAAATAGGTCATTTTTGGAAAATATGATTAAATTGTGCCAGTAAGAAAATTTAACAAATTGAATCTGGAAATATCGTGTAAATAAGTTCATAGTTTGGAACAGTTAATAAATTAACATTTCAATTAAATATAATTTTTCTAGTGACAAATGTTTTATAGGCTAATCATTTTCACATTAAATCTCACAATCTTGTTAAGAGTTGACACAACAGGACCACCATACTAATGCTTTTTTTAATTACACCGGTGAGTAATTGCCTCCCATGAATGTCAATCTCAAATTGTCTGCAGATGGACTCGATTTTTGGAACTTTGCACAGAAGTGAATGATTATTTTGTGTAAGTTAATTTACAAGGACATATAAAGGAACGAGTTACACTGGATATAATTTACAGTTAAGTTTGCTTTATTATTATTTTTAAAAAAAAAACGTAAGTACACCGATAATAGGGAGTCCCATCCTATAACAGCTGAAAAGCCCATAACTGTTTTATTGTATAACCCTCAATTTATCATATCGTTTTGATATTGATCAACTTAAAAGAAAACAGAGGACCACTCAAGGAACATTTCTGTTGTATGTTGTATTTCTGTCTCATGCTAACAGTACGTTGTTGACATGATAACAGTCTGAAACGTTGGTAATGCACGGGCATGACGTCATTTTAAAAAAAATTACGTCACCGGAATGACCACTCGGAAGTTTCCGTGGTCATCGGAACTCGCCTCGGAAAATTCCGTAGCGTACGGATAAAGGCGGAGGATATTAATAGGCGACTCGTGGGATTTCCCGGTCTCCCCTGTTACTATTTATAAAACTGGTGAATATCAGAAAAAAACGGTCAATATCGCTAGATATTTTTTCTAAAAAAATACTTTTTAGCCAATGAAAAGGCGTCTATTTATAGGTTATATAATAATATACAATTATGGACTTTTCAGCTGTTATACATGATGTGATATGCACCAATAATGATTTTTTGGTACATATCAACATCATGTATAACAGCATCTTCGCAAGCCAAGGCTAATTTGTCCATTACATTACCATAATAACTTATGGGAATGGTAATGTACGAAGTAGCCTTGGCTAGCGAAGATGGTATAACAGCTGAAAAGCCCATAATTGTTTTATTGTATAACCCTCAATTTATCATATATTCGTTTTGATATTGATCAACTTAAAAGTAAACAGAGGACCACTCAAGGAACATTTATGTTGTATGTTGTATTTCTGTCTCATGATAACAGTACGTTTTTAACATGATAACAGTCAAAAACGCGCGTCTAAAATGTTGGTAATGCACGTGCATGACGTCATTTAAAAACAAGAGGCCCAAGAGGGCCAGTATCGCTCCACGGCCATGAGGCAAAAATCAAATCTCCAAACAGCCCTGCCCCCTAGTGGCCATATTTTTTTTTTTACCAACCACCATGGCTTAAAGGAATTTTGTAGAGTGTCACCCAAGGAATGTTTCTGCAAAATTATTTGAAAATCGGCCTGACACTTTCGGAGGAGAAGATGTTTTAAGTTTTCACAATAGCCATATAAGGCAAAATAGCCCCATCCCATAGCGGCCATATTTTTGAACCAATCAACATGGCTTGAAGGAATCTGATAGAGGGTCACCCAAAGAACATTTCTACAAAATTATTTGAAAATCTGCTCAACACTTTCGGAGAAGAAGATTTTTTAAATTTTCAATATGGTCATATAGAGCAAAATAGCCCCGCCCTCTGGCGGCCATATTTTTCGACCAATCAACATGGCTTGAAGGAATCTGATAGAGGGTCACCCAATGAACATTTCTACAAAATTATTTGAAAATCGGCTGAACACTTTCGGAGAAGAAGATTTTTTAAGTTTTCACTATGGTCATATAAGGCAATATAGCCCCGCCCTCTGGCGACCATGTTTTTCGACCAATCAACATTTCTTGAAGGAATCTAATAAAGGGTCACCCAAGGAACATTTCTACAAAATTATTTGAAAATCGGCCTGACACTTTCAGAGAAGAAGACTTTTTTAAGTTTTCACAATTTTTTTCTTTTGGTTACCATGGAAACCAGAATTATGGATGGATAAAAAAAAAATGGAAGGAATTTAAGAGAGGACATTGAGAGGATGCTTCCTATGAAGTTTCAACCAAATTGGCCAAGTGGTTAGTGAGAAGTAGTCGTTTAAAGGAAAAAGTTTAAGCACGCACGCACGGACGCACGACGGACAATTCGCCATGACATAAGCTCGACTGGCTTTCAGCCAGTGGAGCTAAAAATTACGTCACCGGAATGACCACTCGGAAGTGTACGTGGTCATTCGGAACGCGCCTCGGAAAATTCCGTAGCGTACGGATAAAGGCGAAGGATATTAATAGACGGCTCGTTGGATTCCCCGGTCTTCCCCTGTTACTATTTATAAAACTGGTCAATATCAGAAAAAAACGGTCAATATCGCTAGATATTTTTTCTAAAAAATTACTTTTTAGCCAATGAAAAGGCGTCTATTTATAGGTTATATAATAACATTTGATATTGCACGGGTTGATATTGCACTGGAATCTTTTTCACGTGACGCTAAGGACGGAACTATTTCCATACACTAATGTTTAAAGCGCTGTCATCCAACCTTTCATGATTTAGAGACCAGCTAACTTCTACTTATACTGTGTTACTGTCAGGGCTTAGTGCATCGCAGGCAAGTGAAGCCATTAACATGGTTAAAACAACTAATTAGGCATATTTACAAATATAAATGAAATAAAAAAACATATGTGTTGTTTAGGTTGTGTATCAATGTAGACGGGACTTGAATCAGTTTACAGATGTGATCTGCTCAAGGTTCGACTCTCTGATATTTCTAGGAAAAAGCTGTGCTTATACGGTTCATAGTACATTGTTTGGTACATCTTTTATAGATGACACGTAGTGAAAAAATCGATAGACATACACAAAACCCAATCTGGTCTATTTATAGCGTTAACTATGCTAGTAAATGTATACGTACGTAGTTTCTGACGTAATAATGTGACGTGTACATCAATAATATTGCTAGATTGTTGTTTTGATTGTCGTTGACGATCTATTATAAGTGTATCAACAAATAAAGATCGAGGGATTCATAACTGCCAGGATGAAGAGGCAAATGATTGTTTTAAAGGTAGGTCTTCAGATTTGTTTTGTTATCCTCCGATGTGAAGTTTATCAACGCAGTAGCCTTTATATGTATATCAAAGATGTTTGTTCGCTTTACTGAACATACTGCGAGGTCAAAAGGCCCTTTAAAATTTCAATCTAAATCGTAATAAAAAAACAAATATCCAGGCGTAAATACAAGAATAAGATAATACACGAGTTCTTAATGAAAAACACTGTTAGAAAAGGCGTTACACATCATTTTATCGACGATTCCAATTTCGAGTCGACAACAATGGCGGTTCGTAAATTATATTTTCCACGACCTTAGCAACCAGCGTAAAGGAGAGTATAATTGCGCGATATGTCGTTAATGTTTATTTATCTAAACAATCCAAAACGACTGTTAATTTTCTAATAGTGTGACGTGTTTAAAACAATCAAAACGACACATTTTAAATAGCCAATATCAAATTATACAATAAAAAGATTATTGCATGATTATGGGAATCTATTGTGTTGGGACTCGTTCCTTCGGCGGAGTTCTGCCCTCGCAAGCTCGGGCAACTCAGCCGAAGTAACTCGTCCAACACAATATTTTCCCATATTGATGCAATAACCTATAATACATTAGGAAAATTGGAATATTTTCATAAATGCGAAGTTATCGTGCTAAATTTTGCGATTTTAAGAATATATTAAGGGGAAAAAAAGGACGCGCATGCGCAGACAAATGTTTACAATAATTTTGGGAGATCGAGGTCAACACGTTGGGAAAAGGTATTTTTTGGTTTACGTTTAATTTATTTAACTAAAAAACTATTGTAATCGTATATTTATATCATATATTTAAAAGCGGGTTTCATATTTTCAAATCAAACAGTCTTAAGCCATAAAATGCTGATTCCCGCGCCAATTAACTCTTGTTGTTTATCAGAGTTTGTTCTTTTCTTAATTGTGTTCAAGCCAAATAAAAATATTACACATATTTAATCATTTAAGTGTGTAATATTAGCTATCTATCTGTAATATTAAGTGTTTGAGCATCTTTCGAAATGTTCACCTCGTGTCAAGGTCGAGTCGTTGTGAATATTTAATCATTTAAGTGTGAACTATTAGCTATCTATCTGTTATGTTAAGTGTTTGAGCATCTTTCGAAATGTCAAGGTCGAGTCGTTGTGACATCGTTGTGACATCGAAGAAAGTTAATAAAAAATCAGGCAAAGCTCTAGTGCATGTTTTAGTCCACTGCATTCGAGAACGAAAAAGGCATTTCTGTATTATGTTTTATGTAAATTTTATATGTTGTGTTAAATAAAATGATTTAAGTGTGTGTAGTGAATCAAAAGTCTTCCTAAGTAAATTAACCAGCGTGTAAACAGTGACGTGTGCACAAATACAAATCTACGCGCTAGTCACGTGATCAACATTTTTCAGAGCATACTATATTTAGCTTAGAAATAGTTCCTATTTTAGATATACATGGATTAACAATATTAAATTAATTCTACACAAATCAAGACATCTCTTTGAACGTGAAAATAACATTCAGTAAGTTAAAATTACTATTAAAGCGACTGAACTCCAGATACCCAACTGTCGGGAAAAAAAAATTCCAATTTTAAGAAGATAAGTGTTATTTTTGTATTTGGGGCATTAAAATATGATAACTGACAAATTACATACCCCCATAATCGGTGAGATTTTCTTGTTTCCGATACTTTTTCCTTCGCAAATTCTACCCTGTCAGTAACGGTGTATGTATTTTTAAATAGGAAACCCCTTCATCGGGACAATTGAAAACGACTCAAGTTCACTTTATTGATAAAGTTAAGCAACGAACAGTGCGGTTAGTGCCTGGATGGGTGATGGCTTTACTCCGTGAGGCACTTGGTACACGTTACAAATGATGGCAGCGATGGAATGTGCTCTATGAAACGCCACAGGTGTCTTATGCTGTGATCTGTCACGTTGTTATGTGTAACTGATATGTTATCATATTCTAGCAAATTCTACCCTATCAGTAACGGGGTATGTATTTTTAAATAGGAAACCCCTTCATCGGGACAATTGAAAACGACTCAAGTTCACTTTATTGATAAAAAACGATACATTTTCTACCCTGGTTTTACTTGGATAACATAAAGAATAACATTTAGGGCGAATTCGATTTTTTTTTTTTTTTTTTTTTTTTTTTTCGTGCCATCTGGATTTCAGTCGCTTTAAAAAGAGAATTCGACGTGATTTTATCCCAATATTGACACATTATAGTCTGCTGCCAGTCTAATCGGGGGCGCATTATTACTCATTTGTCTTCGTAAATAGGATACAAATGCGAGTTTAAAGAAATTGCAAGTACTTAAAACATCGGAATATTTATTTCATTTTAGATGTGTCATAACTTAGTGTTTTTAAACAAATGCAATTGTAGCCTAATATGTTTAAGACATTTAAAAAAAAAAAATTTCAATAACAAATCGTCCTCCCATTTCATTGGTGAAAAACTTTTAAAAATATTAGTCGCCGGATCCTGCACGGCGACTAATAATATTTCAGTAGGCGTCTATCTCCTGAGTTTATAGCATTTGAATACATAAACTGATGACGTCATAGTTTTGGTATATTTCGGGGACAATCAAGTATGTAAGCGAGTGCCCAATTGGTCTTTGTCTAAATGTCACTCGATGATTTGACTCTTCGATAACCTGCATTATCGAAGACAGAGTTTTTTCCCCTCAATGATAACTTATAATTAAATTATTTTGCTTTATTGTATTTTCCGTTTCGGTTTTATTACATGGCAGTACTGGTATCTTTAATATTACCAGTACCACCATGAGCGATTGATTGATTGTTTGGTTTTTTACGCCACTTTCAAAAATTATTTAGTTAGATCACGGCGTTTTATTGGTAAGTTACCAGTACTACTGGTTCATTTATCCTGACATCAGCCAGTTAGTCGTAATGCTAACCCCACAAACCTGAGCGCCAAGGAGGGCAGCCAATTACACCCATTTTTAAAGTATTTGGTATGACCCGGCAGGGGATCAAACCCGCAACCTCCTGCACTTAAGGCGAACAATCTACCACTACACAACCCAGGCGGTCGGTCTACCATGAGCGAAAATAAGTTCAATATGAGCGAGTACTGCCTTTGGGATTTTTTCACACAAACGGCGCAAGTTCTGGTTAAGTCCTCAGGAAGCAGACATTGAGCGTGATAGCTTCTTTCATAATATATGTAAAATAAATATTTAGCTAAATATTTCAATACGTCTACGGACTAAGTATACCAGTATGCACAGGCGGTAACCCACCCAAGATACTTAATACACTCCACGTTGCTTCGTTAATCCTTTTCTATATACAGACACATTAAAATGTGATGTCTCTGCAGCAGACGACTTTTAAAAACAAATGTTTCAACTATATATTCAATAATTATAGTTTACTAACAGGAAAGGGGTATAGGTATAAAAACCACTTCTACAGCCTTGCTATTGCTTTGTTATTATATAGCGACGTTGGTAGAGTTGTTGACTGTTTCACGAAGTTAAGCAACGAACATTGCGGTTAGTGCCTGGATGGGTGATGGTTTTACCTCGTGAGGGACCTGGTACACGTTACAATTAAATGGTGGCAGCAATAGAATAAGTCTATGAAACGCCACAGCTGTCTTATGTTGTGATCTGTCATGTTGTTATGTGTAACTGACATGTAATCATGTCCAACGTACATGTTATTATGTTTAACTTGTATGCCATTATGTGTAACTGATATATAATCTTCATGTCTGACTGACATGTCATTATGTCTAACTTCCATGATATTATGTGTAAAGGGCATTATAGTATATCTAACTGGTATGTTATTATGTATGTCTTACATGTTATTATGTCTATCTTATATGCTATTATATCTAATCCACATGGTTGCATGTCCAATTAACATGTATTATCAAGCTGACATGGTATTATGTCTAGTTGACATGGCATTATGTCCATTAGACGTCTTGTTCATAAAACCTGTTAACTTTTCAAACTGGCATTTTGTAATGTCGATTTCTCGCGTTTTTGTTGCCAGTCTGGTCACACCGTACGTGTGGGTGGACGAATCTTAATCGTCACGATCACTTAAAAATTTCTGAGTGTCCCTTAGCATGTGGATTGGCTTGAGTTAACCCCTCCCCTCTTCCCCCCCCCCCCCCCCCCCCCACCCCCATAAACAACAACAAACCGGCTTCCCTGCTTCCGGTAGATCGCACTGGAACTGAGCTTTATCCATATGCTTTTCTGGAATCGCCATCACCACCTTTCTATAACAATGGTAGCCAGTAAACATGAAGCAATTACCAAGTCAGCACTTTATTAAAACAAGTAGAAAATCATGAAGACATGCTGTACAAGATCAAATAACCAAATATATGCATAGAAATGAGTGTAAACCTTCACCAGAATGCATTGAATATATGACAATGAGTTTATATATTCAGTATAAATATGTATAGGATGCACATGAACTGTTTGATTTGATAATTTTAAGTAGTTTGACCGTGTCTGAAAGTGAAAGCAGAGTATGCGAAAAACCAGTTTTGGCCCAGCCCGGTTGGGTTCGAAATGACGGTTACCATCTTCGAGGGATGAATTATTTCTTGCATAATACATTACACCCCATTTGTTTTGCAATAATTTAAAGCTAAGATGTAACTCTTTTTCACTGATATAGGTTGTCGTACCTGTAAACATGTAAGAACGTATCACAATATTGAGGGTTACAACTTGTTGCCCAGTTTACTAGGAAACAAAGAAGGAATTGAATTGGTGTAATGTGACCTAAAAGCCCCTTTTCTAATCATCACGTTGGAAACATGGGTTCTCGTCTGACCAACTTTCCAACAGACTGGCAGTATGTTCATAGAAGATAAGAAAGGTGAAATTGCCTCAATGGCAATACCCAGATAGCAATCTATATGGGACCCATATGGGTCCCTTATGGGCACCTACATGGGTCCCATATCGGCTGCCCATATGGGACCCAGGTGGGGAGTGCAACCGGGTTCCACATGGGTCCCATATGGGCTGCCCCATAAACATGCAATATGGGACCCATATGGGTCCCACATGGGCAGCCCTTGTACTCAATATGGGTCCCTCATGGGCATCCCAGATACTTCCATTTTGGGCAGATCTTGCATTTCTTGGCTAGATCCATTTGCATTTATTTCAATTTTAAGTTTGCTGGACTTTTAATAAACAACCACTTGTCAGAAACATCGGAAACAATCATGCGAAATTCTTTAAGCTGGAATGTAACAGCAGGTGCATGATTCTTGTACTTCCATTTTAATATTTGTTTATGTTTCAACCTGGAACAAAGAGATACTGTATTATGGCGCAAACGACTATATTATAATATCATCCTGCAAAGAAAACAACACACTCTATATGCTTTAGCACTAAAACTTTATTAAGTAATCTCCTGTATAGTTCATATAAAGGCATGCATATAATCAGAATAAGAAATAAATCAAAATTCAACTTAAATGTAAACCGGGACCACTAAACGTATTAGTGGCCCAGATGTAAACAAAGAAACATTTGAATATTATGAATATTATGACAGCGGAATTCACGTCTGCGCATGCTCGAAATTTATTTTATCTTTAATCATGCAATGATTAAATTCTTGATAATAACTATGTCTAAATGATACATTATATATTTTAATTCATAAAAATTAAAACCTATATTAAAAATAAAATAAATTAATTCCACGCACCTGTTCAGGGGTGTTGACGTTTATCGGGAGGCCCAAATGGGACCCGTATGGGTCCCACATGGGTTGTAAAATATACGCGTATGTGTTGAATTACTATTTTTAGATAAAATAATAGCAGTTTAGATCAAGGTAGTCACATACTAGCTCAAAGTAAATGTTTTTTAAATAAATAAATAAATAAATATTCGTTTTCCTAAAGGTGCTGTAATATGGGAACCATCTGGGACCCTTATGGGCAAACCCACATGGGCTTGCCCACAAAGGTCCCATATGGGTCCAATATGGGCATACCCATATGGGCTTGCCCAGAAATAGCCCATATGGGACCCATATATGCATGTTTGCTGGGTAAGGGCAGTCCCAGATCAGAATGTGCGCAAACGCAGCAAGCTGACAGTCTGGTATATTATTCCATTATCATAAACTCTCAAACGTTCGTTTTCTCGTGGCACTGTCTTATTATTGACGGGTAGCAGAATTCCTGCCCTGGTCTCGGCCCATGATGAGCAATCTCTATTTTTGCCACAATGTTTTCAACTCTTTTCAATTATTATACTTTCGTATATAAGAATGTTTCATATATTTTGCCCAGGTGTGTTCAACTCGTCTGCTGCATACTTGTTGTATAAAACTACTTCCGCATGACATAATTGGGACGTAGATAAGAGGGATAAGCACCTGTTATCTGGTTAAAATATCACATGGAGAAATAAAATTGTCCAAATGTTCAGAAAATAAGACTTTGAAGTCACATTTGGCACATACACACAACATACATATTCTGACAGCTTAAAATGTCAACTAAAGTAAGAGATACAATGAACAACTGGAATGTCTTTGTATTTTGAATAATGACTGGTTTAAAAGACACAGATAGTGTGATTCTGAATTATATTAATTTTGTTCCAAAAATTAACAGACTGACATTATTCATAAGGATAAAATATTATCAAAACGTCTAGTATATCAAAACATGTGTATCTACTGCAATAGAAGAATGTTTCGACTTCCAGAAAATATCTTAGTTATTTTCATATCTTAAATGGTTTTTGAGTTTTACTTGCTACAAATGTTGGGACGGGTGATAGTATACACCTTACTTATTTATCCCTTTTACGTCCCTAGCCAGGTATTTAATTCGTTTCGTTTGCTAAAAGTATTGGTTTTCTACAATAAATACCATTCATCCACCCTAGGTTGGTAATTTACCATTTAAACTGTCGATCAGACAAACAAGTTTTCTTAGAACGAATGCACATGAATGCAATTCTTACTAAACTAACAGTGATCTTCTATTCAGCTCTACAGATTAAAACATGTTAATTAGACAGATGTGTAACCAGGGATTACTAATACGTATATATGTCAGTTCTCTTGGTCAATTAACGTGTGTTCTACACATAGACATAAACATGATTACTAAAATACAGATAACTAAAAAATATTATATTTAATTGTTTACCTCTGTACATGATTGAGTCTGCCATTGTGTTGAATGCCAGCAGGAATAGCAAAATCTAATTTAATGGTAGTAACGAGCGTTAAGATTATGCCAAGGACCCTGATTAATACCACTATTGACCCGAGACAATATATATATTCATACGCGACAAAAATAATTTCTCTTAAAGTAGTTGATCCGATTACCATATCAGCCAGTGAATGAGAAAATGTACTATAATGTTATTAATTAGGTGATTTCATATTGGCCGAGTTATTTGTCCGAGGTATGCAGTACAATACTGCTGACAGAGGACAAATAACTCGGCCAATATGAAATCACCTAATTAATAAGTATTTTATTAATCAACTTTTTTATAAATACATGAGTCTTTAGTTATAATCTTAAATAAACAATTAATGGTTAATATGGCGGAAAATATAAGTTAAAATCGGTTACTTTGTCAATTCAATGCGTTGATCTTTAAAAAAGACGGCTACCTAATTCATTTTTGTGTTCCACCGTTCTCGTATAAGGCGAGTTTCGACAGCCAATGAAAATGGTCCATTCCTCAGATTTCGTATTTGGCGAGTTTTGTAGCCAATGAAAACGGCAGAAATTCATATTGGCCGACTTGGTCCATATTAGGCGAGTTTTAGCAAATATTGTCTTCTTTTGTTCTGTATTAGCTCTACGGTTGTTCTAGTATCGCGTCAAATACGCAATAGTTAATTAATAAAAGTTGGTATTTCTGAGTGATTGATTGATGTTGGGTTAAACGTCGTTTACAACAATGTTTCAGTCATATTATCATAACCTCCTCGTGACATTTCTGAAAAGTGTAGGTTAGGATCACATTGTCAACCTGCTCAGTCTTATCAGAATCTACACAAGTTGACACCGAACATTCTCACAAGCGTGTGTAAGTAATACGTGAACAGTGTAGGTTAAGATCACAGTATCAACCTTATCATAATCTACACAATTTGACACCGAACATTCTCACAAGCTTGTGTAAATAATCCGTGAACAGTGTAGATATTGATCAGATTGCGTTGATGCACAGGCCTATCCGGATACAGATTGTTTACAAATATCAAACTTGTACCTTTTTCATTATAAGTACTTGACAATGCAGTTTATTTCAGTGCATTTCTTCACCAACTTAGGAAACACGTAGATATATAGATCTAAATTCATTTAATGTAATGAGTAATTTTACCGGAAAGAGCACCTGCGGGTACCTGACGACAGTTTGCAACCTGCTGTCTGTAACAAGGGTCTATCAAGTAACTGAATGGTCCGGTGGTCGAGTAATTAACTTGCTGGACTGGTAATCCAGAAGTCCTGGGTTTAAATTCGGTTCGGTTTCTGGAAGTTGTTGAGTTGCTTTAAAGTTTTAAGTGTCCCCCTATCAACTAGACTAGTAGAGGTCAAGCACTGGTCCTTGTCATGAAAAATGGCCTCGCGTTGATCGGTGCTTTACACATTGCGGGGCACGTTTAAGAACCAAGGGGTCTTTTCGGAAAGAGCTCGGGTATCCCAACGGGACTCCTTTGTATATTACGCTGTCTCTTGAAATTAACTGCACCTGTCCGATCACAGTGGCGAATGAAACACTCAAACATCGAATTAAAACATAGATAAAGGCAGGGTCTTTCAAATATTTAAAAGACCCTGATAAAGGTGAAGGAGTTGAAAAAGTCGAAACAGATTAACTCTCAATTGGGGAAGAGTCTAATAGCGCGTCTGTCCGCCCTGACTATAAATAACTACTTGACACGCCTCGGCATTGACGTGACGTAACGTTGAACATAATTCTGCATCAGGTTTCGCATATTGTATCCCATTCGTCGCGCAACCTGCAAATGATATGGACAGCAATTAATTTACTTTCAGGAATTTGAGAGCTAACCTCAGATTGGCAGACACCGGCGTTGACGAGACCAACGGCTATTTAGCGTTGCTCAATTGACAATTGCCCCATTATGTGGTTTTTTTTTTTCGATGTGGGTACTAGGTCTATTAGACATTACAAATGACGATCTAAACAAATTCGTAACCAAACCACCATTTTCCAGTGCATTTTTTTTTTTTTTTCTTCTTATCGATTCATCGTTTTAATCTGACCAGGGACACTATATTAAAATAATATAGTGTCCCTGATCTGACCGAACAATTCTGAGTAAAACTGCCCAAAATACTAATATTCGAAAATTCGTATTAATAATTATGATAAATAAAAAAGTAATACTGAATCAAAATGTGCACAGTTATAGGTTTTGTTTAGTATAGTAGGACGTTATTCACACACCATTCCTGAAATTGTTTTGGTAAAAATTGTTTGCTTTTTCACTATTAAAAACATTTTGACATATCAATTTGTTATTGTTTTGCCGTCTTTAAAGTTTTAATTGGTATATGATGAAATGAAAAGTATGTTGCAGAATCGATACGCGCTTTGGAGCGTTGGAAAATTTACATGTCTCTCGACATTCTGTCAATTTGTCCACGCAGATGAAGAAAAAGAAGACGATATACCTTTAAGGTGAGCAACGTTTTCCAAAAATCTATTATTAGAAATGGGAATTTTGATTTTATACTTTCGCTTTAATAAATTGTTTTTTTTAATACAAATACAAAACTATTTGTTATTAAAGTTTGTACCGTGATTATGTATCGATTTGAGCAACTGATGTAAACATGAACAATTATTTCTATACGTATTGAGGCTGAATCAAAGAAATTCTAAATAGGCCGATGTCAGCTATTAATAGATTTTCGTGGAAAAACACATGCAAAATAAGGGTATTTAACAAAAATTCAATCTAAATCGGTATATGATCTGTTAAAACTTTTAATTGTGATAATTGAAAATAAAATCATTGTGAGCATTGCATTTCTGTCAGAGGAAAGACAGCATTTGTGCATAAAAAGAAAAACATGTTCGGCTGGATTAACTTGTTCACACACCTCCTCTGTGTTAATTAATGAAGCTGTAATTTGATTGGTGGATTGGCAATCCTAGCTGCGGCACTGTTTCATACACGAAGGACTACTTTAATGTTGAAGAAGGTAGAATCTGTCTGTTAGAATGAAACAGGAACAAACGAAACGTGCGACAGCCGGAGGTGAAACCAGTGACATGTAAGACATTATATACATATTATTAAATATTTAGGTATGTGTTGCACTATTGCAATGTACTTTATATGTCTCGTTGCATTAACTAATTCTGGTCTTGTAGATACTAACTTTCACTTTCCATGTAGTGTGTAGGGTTGTCAGAGGTAAGTCGACAGGATAGTTTATTAATGTTAGGCCAGGTTTCTGTACACATGATCTTAACCCTTTCCGTCATACGACAATTCTGCAGCAGACGACTTTGAACATACTTTGTCAAAAAATAGAATATCTCTATAATTGAATGGATATTAAACCTATGACTAAAAGTGGAAAACATAGTGGCCAATGGAGAAATTGCTCGTTTTGAGCAATTTCTTCTTTTGTCACTATGTTTTCAAAAGGCCGTCTGCTGCAGTAGCTTCAGAAAGCTTATATATGAGGGAAAGGGTTAAAGGGGGTATGATATTAACCTGGACCGGGACCTGTTGCTATTAGCACAGGGACGTGCTCCTCTAAAAACAAGAAGAATTTTGATGCAAAGCGTCAAAGACACCGCACATGATTTTGAAGCATGACTTAAAGGAAACAGATGCAGTTCAGTACATTTTAATAACCTGTGCAAGCAGACAGGATGTAAATATTTCGAACAAGAAGGCTAAATGTCCCTTTATTTCAAACAAGAAGGCCAATATGTGCCTATATTGCTACCATAGCTTATATAAAAAGGTTACCAAGAGCAGAAAGGGTCAATATTGACGTAGGGATTAAACGTTTTACATGCTATGATCTATATGTGATATTCAGCATGTGAAGTTTAGTCGTGAAATGACAAATATAGTCCTGAAACCATTAATTTGGTTTACGGTTTGCTTAACATAGTCAAGTATAGTCAACATATAGCAAGAATTATTAAGTCTGTTTTGTTTGTTTGTAATGTCACTTTAATCGTTTTGAACATGCCAGAAGAAAACTGAAAAATAAACAAAAGAAAATGGTCAAGTCAGTTCCCCAAGTGCAAAGAGCGACCAGTTGGTACGAATCGTTCATCTCGAACGAAACATGAAAAACCAAGTATGAATCCAATGAATTTTTGAAATTGTGAAAACAGCAAAGTATTTATAGCGGAAGGAACAGAGACAACTCTTAACAACTCTATGGGAACCGATGACATCTTGTCGTCTATTCAATAAGAATGATCAAAATGACATGCTGCATTTACAAATAATAGAACGGGTCACATTACGGCCATGCATATTGCATAGTTTCTAGATTTATACTGTAATATATAGTAATTAATTTTTTTAAAGATTACCCATTTATTTAAAAATCTCAATATCGTAAATGGGCAAAAACATCGCCAGTACTTCTTTCTGAGCTTTGATGAATCGGGTCGTAAACCAAACTATAAAGAAAACATAGCCTAGGAAGTTAGGGGAAAGCTATTAAATACCCATTACATGTGTCTAAAGTTTTGTCATAACGGTAGAAGACATACGTATTTCGTATCTTGCTGTTTCTTAAATCATTTTATACAATTTATTTATTCATAAAGGTTGTTTTTTTCAAACATATAACAGAACAATAATAATGTTGGTTGCTCCCTTTTCGATTACATCACCCCATGGTTCAACATTAAAACCTATCCCATGCTCACACACTCGGACGCCGCGCTTCCATGGGGCGTCGATAAATATCATTTATATATAGGGTCATATTTATTTTTAGACGAGCACGTCCCTGTGGTTACAAATACAAATATCTTCTATACCGGTCATCAAACGTTTTTACTTCTTACTTGGTATACTTGTTCTAATGACAATCCAGACGACTGCAGCAAGTCACATAACTCTTGTCAACCATATGTGTGGAGTTATGCCCCTTTTTGTGCTTAGATTTTATCACAAATACATAACCTAAGCTATTACTTTGCCATTTCTAAATATTTCTTCATCACACTTTTAAATTATTTTGTTTATGACAACAGGGTTGTGATGCAACCAAAATCTGTGAGTCAAGGTCACATTTTATAAAGTTATGCCCCTTGTTTTACTTGCCATCTGCGTTGGTTAAAGTAATTTTACAAATACCAATATCTTCAAAATTACACAATAATACAATATACTTGTTCTTAGACAAAAAAACATACTGACATGCTTTCGAATAGTCTAGCATATTGTCATGAGACAGCTCTTGTTGTTTGTTTCAGATTTAATGAAGACAACTGCAATTATATACTTCAGACCTTATGTAATAAAAATAGTAAAGTAAACTATGCTTTATAGAACTTGGGTGAAAGGGAACAAGAAAAGGAATACTCACATACTAATATTTTTTTTAATTTAGATCTACTGTAGCTGTTCAGTTTAATAATTTTCTTCTCTTTAAATATGTATAAATCTCTTGGTATATTTAAAAAGTCGTTGGCTGTAAGTAAAGTATTTCGTGATTGTACAATACACAACTCGAGGCTTTTTCCCAAACATTGTTTTCTATTTGATTTTCGGCATTTTACTACACACCAGTAATTTACCAATACACAACGTACATGACAAACGTCTGACAAAAATACATAGATGTAAGTATGCCAAGGAATTAAAAATCGAAACCGAATGTCCTATATTCCGCATGATTAATTAATAACACAGTTAAAAGCATTTTGGCAAAAGGAGGAAATCAGGTTATAAACAAATATTTAATTATCCCTAACTTTAATTAACCATTTCTCACCTGAAGACGCTTTTTTAGCTCATCTGCAGCAGACGACTTTTGTTTACATGAAAAAAATAGAAACTGCTCATCATGATAGAGCAAATTCTACTATTGGCATTATGTTTTCAATTCTGATTCTGTTCGCAATTATTAGAATAAGTGGTTTCTGATTGAATATGATTTAATATATTATATCTAACTGATGGCAAAACTATGTCTTATTGGTTTCACACTTGCCAAACTCAAATTATCAGGTTTAATAGTTTTGAAAAAAAGAATGGTATTGTATTTCTTCCTCATTATGGGATTATACATCTTTATTACAAATGATAGCGGAAACCAACCACCACTACATCTTACAAGTCAACCGATCCGGGCAATTGTCGCAGGCTGCGGTAAACTA
The DNA here is from genome assembly GCA_031761405.1 of Serripes groenlandicus. Taxonomy (NCBI): domain Eukaryota; kingdom Metazoa; phylum Mollusca; class Bivalvia; order Cardiida; family Cardiidae; genus Serripes; species Serripes groenlandicus. The sequence continues at coordinate 97,827,204 of JASEVX010000003.1, forward strand.
TTCACTACTAGGTCATGGCAGGTCCCGGCAAATATCATACCCCATCTTTTTCTGACACTGACACTGACAGGCTTGTACATCTAGGATTACCAAAACTTTTATTCTCAATATATCGACGTTACATATTGCATAGGATGTGAACAGTCAAAATATAAAATCGCATTCCAAGTACAGAAACCTGGACTACAACACGTCAATATAGAAGCCCTAGTCAAAGTGGAAGGCAGTCCATAGGCAGATTTTTAACCTACACAGTTGTTATTAGGCAGTTCTGTAGCAGTTTTGAAACAGTTGTTATTGCAGATCTAGCATTAAACAACTGCAAGCTTGCTAGCAAAACTGTTTTTTAAACCTTCCCAGTTCACAGGCAGTACCTAAGCAGTTCACAGGTAGTCCTTAAGCAGTACCTTAGCAAATTTGTGCAGTTCCTTAGCTGTTATTTTGGAAAAGTATGTAATCAAAATGCCTATATGCAAACTGAGCAGTTCATTAGCAGTCCATAAGCAGTTTCATCCTTTATTGGCAGTTTTTAAGCAGTTCTTAGCAGTCACATTTTAATTAAGTTTTCATAACTGCTTGATGCAAAAAGAAACTGCTAATGAACTGTTTCAAAACAGTTTTGAAACAGTTCATTAGCAGTTTCTTTTTGCATCAAGCAGTTATGAAAACTTAATTAAAATGTGACTGCTAAGAACTGCTTAAAAACTGCCAATAAAGGATGAAACTGCTTATGGACTGCTAATGAACTGCTCAGTTTGTCTAGGTAGAGCAAGAACAGACATTATACAAACATATAATTTTTAAATAGTCTGGATAAAACTTCAATACATCTACTTAATTAACATACGGGATGTTGCTACTACTACTTGGTATCATAAATACAAACTTAACAATACCTGAGATCTAGAATTGAAATAAGGAAGCAAAACATTAATATATCAGGGTTAGGGTCAATTCTGATTTTGTTCAATTATTATTCAACTACACAGTATAACTCAAATACTTTTGGAGATATGTTCAACAAAACATTTGTGATTATGCAGGAGTTTTTAAGAAACACATTTCTAGTCTGTTCAAATCTGTCCAGATTGGAATATTTGCTGTGAAAGAATTGACAAAAACAATTTAAAAGAGAGAAGAAACGGTGACAATCTTGTGTTAAGCACTTTTTCTATATGAAAATACTCTGCCTCTAACTTAAACAATTTAATCTTCTAGACAATTTTTTAATGAAAACCTAGGATATGGACAACTTTGCCAAAAATGTCTCTCACCCCTCTTCATATAATTACAGATCAACACCTGAACAACAACAAAATAATCCAATTCTGGATTCAAGCATTTCGTCTATGGAGAATGCTTCTGACAAACCATCATGGTATGTTTATTTGTTGCTGATTTGAATACTTTTTAAAAAAAAATCTGCATTATCTCTGTCCTTTCTAAAAACATATTTTGCAATTTAATGTATCGATCATCTGTCTATGTTAACATCTATTAGAATTATAAACATAATTACACGACACAGAGTCACTGGTGTAGTTGGTATGTTTCCTGTTACATAGAGGGCTAGAGACATATATGTAATCAGTTTTTATGTATTATCATTCTTAACCTTTTCTCACAACAACAAAGCTGCAGCAGACAACTGTCACAACACTATTTAAGTAAATGGATAAATTTGTTCGCTTAACTGTGACTTTTTGTCTAATTACCCAACCAAACCTTAGTATTTTATCACAGATGACTTAGAAAGATGTCTGATAATGCAAAAATATGAAAAATCTTAAATCGAAGTACAGAAAGTAAATTGCGATATTTTCAGAGGGTATGGTAAAAATGAAGACATGTACGTGAATTTAAATGAGCAGACGACTTATAAAACTTTTGGGCAAAAATACGGAAAAACCTCTAAAAATGAAGTAAAATTACTGAAAAAGGTTGAACAAGCTGCGTCAAAAGGAGAAATTGCTTGTGGCCGAGTTGTTAGGGTGTTGGGTATATGGAACCAGGAGTCAAGTTAGAATTTCCAAAAATAGCTTTAAGTCAATATCTCTAAAAAAAAATAAAATTAAGGCAACTATTATAAGCATTATATGTACAGTGAAACCTGGGTCATAAAGACCACTCATGGGAAGAACCTGGTCTTTGTTCACATGTTGTTTTTAATTTTGTCATTTGTGCAGAAGGTGAGTTATTTTGAAACTAAAATTGTGGTTTATATAGACAAGGAATTGCTATTCAAAGGTGTTCTTCAGCACAGGATTGACTGTGTTTCTAAACAAACAGTTATTATTTTGCACAAACCACCATGTTATTGGGACAGTTTAAAGCGACAAACATAATAAAGGGGCTTCCTATCTACCTCAAAAAAATGTCTTCATTTATTAATCCTTTCCTTCATGCTGACAGTTTAATGCATCTGCAGCAGACGTCTTGTTTAACAGTTTGGCAAAAGGAGAAATTGCTCATAATGATTAATTTCTCTTTCAGCCTTAATGATTTTTAATCTTTTCAATAACATTTCTTCCATTTATTTATACTTTCACTTTTAGAAATTATCCATATTTTTGCAAAGATGTCTTCAAAGTCATCTTCTGCATATTTGTTCTGTATGGGAATGGGTAAAAGCATGCAGGTTGTTTACTTAACCCTTTCCAACATACAACAAATCTGCAGCAGATGACTTCGAAAACATAATGACAAAAACCTGAAAAATCTCCATTAAAAATGGCTTTATTGTTAAATAAAGTTAAAAACATTTTGGCAAAAGGAGAAATTGCAATTTTTTCAAAAGTCGTCTGCTGCTATTGCGTCAAAAAGCGTCTGCAGGTGGGAAAGGGTTAAATTTGAACACTTATATTAATCTAAATGTCCTGTTTTAAAGGCAAGACATATATATTGATATATTATACCCTGTAAGACTAAATCTATGCCACAACAATAAACAATTTGACCCATCTGCAGCAACTTTTTTAAATATTGTGGCAAAAGGAGAAAATGCTCATTTTACATTAATTTTTTTGTCCTGACATTTTCACACTTATTACCAATTGTTTTTCTACAGAAGACTTGAAAACATATAATGAGTTATAACTCCTTTTGCCACAACTATTTTAAACTCTCTTTGATAGTTGTCTTTCCATTTATAGAGATTTTTCACATTTTTTTAAAGTAGTCTGCTGCAGAATTGTTGTAAGTGGGAAAGGGTTAAAGTTTGTTTAGATCAAAGAATCCAAGGTTATGTTTCCAGGTGTTTAACCCTCCCTTTCCCTCATACAACAAATCTGCAGCAGACGACTTTCAAAATATCATGGCAAAACTTCTCCATAAATGAAAGTACATTTATTAAATAGAGATGAAATCATTGTGGCAAATGTGTAATTGTGCAGGATGAGCAATTTTGCCATTTGCCTCATTGTTTTCCAAAGTTGTCTGCTGCTGATGAGTCAGAATGCGTCTATATGTGGGAAAGGGTTAAATTCATTCAGTCAATGATAGGATTATTTGGCAAGTTTGTCCGGGTTTCAAACCTTAATCACATTAGCATGGAATGTGATAGGTCGATGCATCAAAAGTAATAATTTATGATTACTTTAATTAACCCTTATGCAGCAGACGACTTTGAAGATATTTAGTCAAAATATGGAAACTCTCTATAAAATTTATTAAATTGTTGCTCTTTCATTTATAGTATGAATGAAAGAACAACAATTGAATAAAGTTGAAAACATTGTGACAAAAGGAGTAATTACTCGTTTTGAGCAATTTCTCCTTTGGAATCTTCTGCTGTAGAGGCATCAGAAAGCATTCCGTATGTGGGAAAGAGGTTAATATTATAACTGTAATGCTTACAATGGCTAACTGATCTTAACCATTAACGATATCTGATACAGAAAACATTTATTTAAAGTATTTGCAGCAGACACCCTATTGGTACTTTTCTTTTTGATAAAATGTGCCTATTTAACTATTTTTAAAACTGATGTATTTTAAAAGTCTGATGTTAACACTCTTTACCACATGTATACAACAAATCTGCAGCAGATGACTTTAAACCAATCTAGACAGAAAAAGGAAAATTCTCTATAAATGAAAGTATAATAATTGAATAGAGTTGAAAACATCAGGGCAAAAAGAGAAATTACTTATTTTGAGCAATTTCACCTTTTGTTGCATTGTTTTCAAAAGACGTCTGCTGCAGAGGTGTCAAAATGCGTATGAGGGAAAGGGTTAACCCTCTGAATAAAGAAATATATATTATAACGTGCAAACTTAGGGAGCTGTACTATTAAAATACAGTTGTAATTATTGTGAGATATGGCAAAATTGTTCCTAATGAGTTCTGCAGTTTTTCATTTATTCAAATAGCCTGCTGCAGAGGCATAAACAAATTATCTATGTGTCAGGGAATGAGCTAAGATTAAAATGTAACTTCTTCTCCCACAAAATGTGTGCCTCATAAAATAATTGTGTTTTTTGAAAACAGTTTGAAAAAGGACTGCTCCTAGTAGGAAAACATTTCTTAAACAATTTTTCTTCTTTTCAGACCAGAATGGGTCTTAGTGGCTGTTTGTGTTGTTGTTGCTGTGTTATGTGTTCGAACGCCAAGCCAAAGGGAGCTAGACTTGTTGGCGGCAAAGCTGGACAAAATGAAGATATCCCATGGTAAAGACTTTTCAGAAGATATCAAGGCCTTAGAAAAGAAACTAGATGATAGATATAACTCTCTAGAGTGACAGATTAACAAGATTAATAGTTTAATAGGAAAAGTTGAACAATTATCTAAAAGGGTTGAAGATTTTATTGATGAATTTAATATTCACAAGCATCATGTACACAGGGAGGATATGAAATCTATAAAAACAGACTTAGGACATAAATTAGGGAAGAAATCCGAGAAGATGACAGGTTCAGAAAATCAGCTTGACAAGATTGATAGAAAAGTAGGGGAAAAAGGTACTTTTTATCTTATTTTAGTTTTAACCAATTATTTGACATATAAGTCACCTTTATCCCTTTTCCCACATGTAATACATTCTGCAGCAGATGACTATGAAATTATCAAGCATAAAATATAAAAGATCTCCATTATTGATACATTGTACATGTAGTATAATTATTGAATACAGTTGAAACCATTATGAGCAATTTCTCCTTTTGCCACAATGGTTTAAATAGTTATCTGCTGCAGTGGTGTCAGAAAGTGTCTGTATGTGAGAAAGGGTTAACCTTTTCCCACTTGTAGATGAACTTTGACGCACCTGCAGACGACAACTTTTGAAAACAGAGCAATTTCTCCTTTTTCCACTAAGACTTTCAAGAATAAACATAGTCATCAAAGTCGTTTGCTGCAAATTAGCGGTATCTAGGAAAGGGTTAACAAATTGGCAGCAGTGGACTTTTGAAATAATTGTGTAAATAGGAGGCATTGCTCAAATCTGGTATTTATATCCTTTATCAACAACAATGTTGTCAACTGTATAACAAAATAAAACTTCTGTTTTCTATATGATTTATATTTTATTTTTTTAATGGCTTCAGAGCAGACAACTCAAAAAGTATCATATTGGCCTTTCCATGAGAAAAGGTACACATTGGCCTTTTACTTTAAACTTATTTATTTTACATCTATTATAAAACCAGCTTTCAGTTTATATTTATCATTCACTATGTCTGCTTCCTGGAGACTTAACCAGTACTGATCGCGCCGTTTTTGTGGAAAAATCACAAAGTTAAAACCCGCTCATCACAGACTCGAACCCGAGACATTTGGTACTTGAGGTCGACGCTCTGCACCGACTGTCTTTCACACATTGGCCTTTTGTATACAGTGTATCGCGATCTAACATTGATAAAATATTACTTACATAATTTTGTTGAAAGTTTCTGTCACCTTGTGGAATTCTGATAAGAATGGTCAGATGAACAGGCATTATTGAACCTACACTGTTCAGAAATGCTAAGGTGTACCTTTTCCCATGGCTAGACTTGTATCAGGTAAACGGCTATTAACCCATTAAAAACATCTAGGCAAAAATATAGAATACCTCTATGAATAAAAGCATATATATTGAAAAGTGTTGAAATAGTTGTGGCAAGAGGAGAAATTGCTCATTATAAGCAATTTCTTCTTTTGTCAAAATGTTTCAAAAGTCATCTGCTGCTGAGAAGTCAGAACATGACTTAAATTAGGAGAGATTATTGGAAAAGGAGAAAATGCTAATTATAAGTCATTTCTTTTAATCCAACAATGTCTTTTTATCTTTGTCTATTTACAGTATAATCTTAGCAACAAGACTAGATAAGCTGTACTTCAGGCAAAAACTGTTATGTCATCTGTAGGTTAATATTTGCCTTTACATCAATGCTATCTAGTCCAAGATTCGTTTGATTATCAGAAGCTTTTTTGAAGATTTCTCTGACTAAATGACCAACAGGGTTCATTCAAAATCAAATTGAGCAGTCAAGGGCAAGTTGATCTAAATCTACACTCATTTCAATTAATGATCTTGTGTCAAAAACTGTTATACCTATGTGTGCCCTTAACTTCAAAAAAGCTAGTGGGTATATTGCTTTGCACCTGTTTGTTTGTTCATCACAATTTCTTGTCTAGGCAATATCATCAAACCTCGAGATACCATTTTCTATGAAGATGCATCGTTTGGGATGATGTGTAGCATACCAGAATTGGGTAACCTTAACCTTGACCTCTGATTCCATTTGTAAGAAAATGCTTGTACGGTACAAAATACTACATGTACTAATATCTTATAATACCACACATGGAGTTTCCAACTTCCGTAGGAAGATGTATCTTGTAAAGATGGTGTGCCACATACAAAAATTGGATCTCTTTGAATTGACCTTGACCCAATTTTGAGAAAAGAACTTGTCCGGACCAAAGAGTTACCAAATTTGCTACGAAGATGCATCTGTGGATAATTGTATGTTACATGCTAGCATTGATCTCTGACCCCATATGAAATGTCCAGGCTATATTACCTATACTTTGACCTTGAGTTACCAACTTCTGTATGAAGAAGTGTCTTGGGAAGACAGGATTATGTACCTGTGAACCAGAGTTCCCTTTCCCTTTTCACCTTTTTCCCACATACATACCTCTTATGATGCCGTTTGAAATTAATTTTCATTTTTTTACCTAGTTTTTAGCAAGGGGCTCTTTAGAGCCAACTGCTATAGTAGCTAATTTTGAAAACGACGCATCATTTTGAGACTGGAATCTAGACAAGCGTTTTACGATATCGGCATGGAATTACTTCACATCTATCTTTCTACATCAGCTCTCCGTTTCTGAACACCATCTCGACTTCATATAGACTTCATATAGATGTATTGGTGGTTGCAGATCGTACATAATGTCAATGAAAGTGGATGATTTGTGGAATATTTTGTTAAAAATGAAATGACTGTTGCCAGCTAATTTCCATGTTGGTCATCTTGTACCGCCAATAGTTCCTGTCTAAAAATCAAAATGCGGTAACTTGTTGACATATGAAGCCGAAAATTGATTTGATTCAACATCACTAACCCAAAAGGAATAACTCGAAAGAAATTTTATGTTAAAACATATGAATTACATGATTAATAACTAAAATGTATTTCTACGCTTTCAACATACTTGATCGCGCGTAAAGTTCATTGGTAATTCCTAAATATTGTAAATCGAATGGAGTAAAGGCAACTTTTCGATTCTGACTCAAAAACAAATTAGGATAAATGAGTCCCAATGATAACATATATACTCAAACATTCAAATAATTTAAATGATAATAAAATAAACAGTTGACAAAATATAACATATATACGATAAATGTGCAAGTGAGCCTAGGCGTCGTAATTTCCAAAAATCCTTTCGAATAAAATGTATTATCAGCGGAAACGTTAATCTGGAATCTAAGTACTAGAGTATTTCATTTTAGGTTCCTAGGTAAATACATCAAATTCTCAACCAAAATTAACCTGAACAACCCCAGCAGACGGAATAAGATAGTCAAGTCCCAGTTATAAAACAAATTATTTAAATGACATTTGTTTTTTATCAAGATAAAACGTTTCAATACTAAATATTTCGCTAACTCGTGTATTGGTTTATAATTATGTTATAAATGATATCCATCGAAGTGGCCGCGTAACGTAGCGGTTAGCATGTTGAACCGTGAAACGGGAGACTTGAGTTCGATTCGCGCTCTGGGCAGATATTTTTTTGTCTTATAAATTGCCGATATCAGTGGTGCAATTGTCATTTAACACCGCTGCAATAAACTCTTTCAAAATGTTGGGATTTAAAATGAATTCAAAAGCAATGCATTTAAAACTATTCACCTATGCGTTGTGAAACACTAAGAAATGATTAAATCGTGTGTATGATGTTTTACGTCGCTTTTAACAATATTTCAGTCACGCTGAAGAAATGTAGATAACACAGGATTTTGTTTCTGCTTTGAAAGTAAAATTGGACTCTCAATATAATTATCATTGTTAGGTTATTGTGATTTTGATATGAAATGTATATGTGTTAATTGCATTAAAAAAAGACACGGCTAAAAATCCATTGTAAACCAGGAGGTGTGCTAAGCAGAAACTATCCAGATAGCAGATGCGCATGTGTATGCCAACTTTTAGTATATCGATAGACCATCATACTTTGTTTACAGTGTTTTGCTTTACTCCTTTATCATTTAATATATGGATATAATGTGCTAACTAACAATTTGCTAGTGTAAAGTGTTCAAGTTAGACTTCTGGGATCGGTAAATCCATGTCCAAATGTTATCTGCAGTTAGCCCCTTGCTGTGAGCACTTTCAGTGCTTTGATTGTCAAAGTCGTCAGCTGCAGAATTGTTGTATGTGGCAAAGGGTTAAGAAAAAGCTTGTCCGAGCCATTACTCCTGGGCTATAAAAATATATTCATCAAATTCAGAATGAAGATACATCTTAGAAAAACATTTTGTCGTTACAAAATTTGGTCACTGTGACCTTGACCTCTGACCCATTTATAGAATCCGCTTATTCAGGCCATATCTCCTATGCTCGCAGAGCTACCCAATTTGGTGTAATGATGCTTCTTTAGAAGAGGATATGTTGCAGACCAAATTTAGATTGTGCTAACCTTGACCTTGCCGCATTCAATATATCTTGGGAAGATGGTGTGTCATGTAACAACATCAGATCATTGTGACCTTGATCTTTGACACTTCTGAAAATAAACTCCTATCAGGGCTCTATCTCTGGCACTGTAACACCTTTTGAAACCAAATTTGATTATCAGATGTGATCATTCAGTCACTTTCAGCGGATATAAACTATCTGAGGAATGTATGATTGTACTTGTATACATATCAGATTTTCAATATTTGAGAATTCAGTCTATTGGAGCTGAGAATGAAGATTTCAGTTAGTTTACACTTATTTATTTTACATTGATTGGGAAACAAGCTTTCAGGTGATACCCCTGTGAAATGAATAATTACTGTTCATGAACAGTTCTTGTATAATTCATGCAAAGTTCAGGTACCTGGTTCATGAACAGTTCATGGGATGTATATGAAGATAAAATGGCACAAATTCTTAAAAAGTTCTTAAATATGTAGTTCTTGAACAGGTCATGAACAGTTCATGACACATTCAAGAAACATTGTCATTAAAAAGTTCATGAATTGTTCAAGAACTGAAAATTCATGAAATATTCTTGAGTTTCTTTTTAAACATGAACTGTTCAAGAACTTTTTCCAGTGCAAATTCATTGTGCCATTTTCTCTTCATGGATTGTTCATGAACGGTTCAAGAAAAGTTCATGTTCAACTGCAGTGTATGAAATAGTCTGGGTGGACCTAAGAACCAGATTTTGTACAGAAGAAATTACAGAAAGCCTGTGCAGATTATGTACAGAAAATATTCTGGTTCATTGAAACATAGTTGAACCAGAATTCAATAAAAATATTTTTTATATGAAGACAATTGGCTTCTTTCACATGTGGCAATGTGATACTTAAATAAATCACCAATATAAACTTATTTTTTATGACATAGCATAATACAATTTGCTAATTTAATAAACAATGTAACATGTAAGACATTTACCAAATGTGCCCATCAAGTTGTTCATAAGAAATTACAAGAAACTTCTCTGTGCCTTTGAAACACAACATATTTCTCCCACCAAAAAACGTAAAGGAAGTAGTAAACATTACCAACTTCTTTTTGAAGAGTTCCTGTGTGTTATGCTTGAGTTATATTTCAAATTCAAGTTCAGTTCCAGTGGTATTTTTGGTTATTCTACTGGTATTCTAGTAACATAGCAGGTAACAATGAAATTTCACTGGAATTGCATTAATGTTTTTCACTAGGGCCTTTACTTTTGACAAGAAGATTTCAAAAGTTTTCACTATAATACATTTATAAGAACTTCTTTGGTTCTAGAAGTATTCTAGAAGTGTTCTAGAAGTGATCTATAAATGTTCTTATTTCTCTATTCAGAATGGTAGTTTAAGAGATTCACACTGAGTTAAAAAGTCATTGTAATTTAATTAAATATCATTTTAAAATCAGTGATATATTTATATTAAACTTACTATTCAAGAACAGAATAAGAATTATAGGGTTCATTAAAAGTACTTGAATTACACTTGACAGATGTTTATGAACTTATTAAGAATTTGCCATGTTCTTCTTCAGTTCTTGAACAGTTCACGAACAAGTTTGTCTTACTGTTCATGAACTAAAGTTCTTAAACTGTGATTAGGAACTATTTAATGGCAGTTCATGAACAGTTCATAAGTGGCATGAAAAGTTCATAATTTCAAGAACAACATTTCACAGGGGTATTAATCACGTTTGATATCTGCTTCCTGGAGACATAACCAGTACGCGCATTGTATGTGTGGAAAAATCCCAAAGGCAAAACCTGTTCGTCACAGGATTTAAACCCGGAACCTTTGGTATGATAGTCTGATGCACTATCACTGCACCACTGTCTTCCACAGATATCAATTGCGATGACATGTGTAGATTGCTAGAAAGAAACAGGGATGTTATTTTTCAATTATGAGTGGATTTAGTTTACTTATTATTCAATAATTATTGCTTAACAATATTGACCTTGTCCTACCCTTTGTTTTTACCCTTTATACAATTTCTCTTTTTGGTACAATATTTTTAAAATGCATCTGCTGCAAAGGTGTCAGAAAGTGTCTATTTCAGGGAAAGGGTTAAACTAATTATAATGTACTTGCTTCTCCATGACATTTAAACTGTTTTATCATTTATCTCCACCATCTTTAGCTTCAAGGTATTCTTGTAAAAAGAATAGGGCCAAAATATGGCCTAGCTCTCCAAATAGAATATGAAAGAATTATGAAAAAGAGTTGAAAATATTGTGCCAAAAAGTCGCCTGCTAAAGATGTGTCAAAAGACGTCTAAAAGTGGGAGATAAATGTTGCATTGTTTCATTGTCATGGAGATGCAAGTGCATTTTAATTTATTTTAACCCTTTCCTTGATATAGACTTTTTCTGATGCCTCCACAGCAGATACCTTTTAAAAAAAAAGGATTTCACTTTGATGAGCGGGTTCTGCCTTTTGTATTTTTCCACACAAACGGCGCAAATACTGGTTAAGTATCCAGGAAGCAGACATGAAGCATGATTAATATAAGCTTAAAGCTTGTTTCATAATCGATGTAAAAAAAATAAGATTAAACTAACCTTGCCCATAACTAAATTGAAACTTGGTACACACGTTCCTAAGAAAATATGCATGTCTATACCTTACTCATAACTCTTGCTCAAAAAATTATTTAGTAATGCCCCATTTTTTACTTAGACAAGCGTTCGCATGGGGCTTTTTATCGCCTATTCTTTTTCAAGTTGTTTGCCAAAGGCTCAATGTGATCTATTCTGATCACTCTCTGTCCGTCGTCCGTCTGTCGTTAACTTTTAGCTTTAATCATCATCTTCTCCTTAACCACATGATCAATTTCAACCAAACTTCAAAGAATTATTCCTTTTTTTTAAATTGTTCAAAGATTTAAATTCAATTGAGATTATTGGTTGCTGCGGCATCAGAAAGGTGACAAAATGTCCAAACTTTAAATATCTTTTCCTCTGAATCTGCTTGTCAGATTCCGATGTAATTTGATAGAAATGTTCCTTGGGTTACCCTTTACAAAGATTGGTCAAGTCATACTGATTGGTTGAAAAATATGGCAGTCAGGAGGCATCAGAAAATGGGTAATATGACAAAATGACAAAATTCCAATTTTCTGAAAGTCCCTTCTCTGATATTAAGAAAATTTAATAGGAATCTTACTTCAGTGATCCTCTACTTAATTTGTTCAAGCCGTATTGATTGGTTAAAAATCATAGCAACCAGTACAGGTGTCATCACAAAAGGGGTAAATTGAACTTTAGCTACAAATGACAACTTCTACCATTCCATTGGACCAATTTCAACTTGACTTCACAGGAATGTTCCTTTGTTGGTCCACTTTTATAATTGTTCAAAGACTTACACTTCTGTGTCGAGCCTTGGTTGCTGGGGCATCAGAAAGTGAGAAAAATACCCAAACTTTAAAATCGTTTTCCTCCATGTTCTTTGAGTGACCCTCTACAAACGCTGTTCAAGCCATATTTATTTCGTTGAAAAACAGGGTAGCAAGGCGGCATCAAGAAAGGCACAAAATGACAAAAATTTATAATTCCATTCTTATTAAAGTTGTTGTCAAATTTCAAGATACAAACGGCCCTTACTGATAATCCATTTTACTATTTCATTAACAGTGTCCACTCATTGCAGTTTCATTTGCACTCCTGATCAAATTTCCCCAGATATTTGCAGTTAAATATTGTTACTAATTTACTATCATTCAGGGCCCGTATTCACCAACACGTCTAAATTCGATTTTGGACTAAATCTAAATTATCTGAAAAATTACGTCGATTTAGATTTAGTCAAAAATCTAAATTTAAAAGTTTGGTGATACGGGCCCTGGTGATCGATTTAGAGCCATCTTGGCCCTCTTGTTTTAAGAAAAAAACTATTGTGATACCAGTCATAAAACTTTAACCTAACCTGTTATCTCAAAAACAGTTACACATATTCAAATGAAACTTGGTACATGTACTTAGAAATTCATACAAAAAGTTCCACCCTGCCCATTTGTGGAAGACAGTCGTACAGAGGAAGAGCGTCGGCCTCTTGTACCAAAGGTCCCAGGTTCGAATCCCGTGATGAGCTGGTTCTGCCTTTGGGGATTTTTCCACGCAAATGCTTCGAGTACTGGTTAATTAAATATCCAGGAAGCAGACATCGAGCGTGATTAATATTAGCTTAAAGCTTGTTTCACAATCGATGGAAAATAAATAAGTTTAAACTAACCTCGCTGTTCAAAAAAACCTGTTCAACATTGTTGCAAATAGAGAAATTGCTATTCTTGAGCATTTTCTCCGTTTGCCACAATAATTTCAAAAGTCGTCTGCTGCAGAGGCGTCAGAAAGTGTCTGTATGTGGTAAAGGGATAATCAGAGTTCTGATCAACTCTCTCAGGTTTCCCACATACGACAACTCTGCAGCAGACATAGTTAAAATATGGTAAATTTCTGTAAATGAAAGTATAATTATTGACTAGTGATGAAAACATCGCGGCAAAATAATAAATTGCTCGTGATGAACTATTTTCTCCTTTTGGCACAGTGTTTTCATGAATGTTTACCTTTCTCAAAATGTATCTGCATGAGCAACTTTCCCCCGTAGAACAAATCTGCAACTGACGATTTTGAATCTATTTTGTCAAAAACATAAAAACAAAACTCTCTGTAAATGAAGTACTTTTAATTATATAATATAACTGAAATCATTGTGGCAAAAGAAGAAATTGCTCATTATTATTTTATTATTAATTTCTCCTTTTGCCAAAATAATCTCGGAAGCCTCTCTCTGCTTCATATGCATCTGAAAAAAAGCTTTATCTTTTCCGGTGTATAATTTTCTAGGCTATCCCATAATAACATGGGAACTATTTTTCAATGCATAACTTATCTATTGCAGATTAGTTCTGCATACTTTCAGTATTGTTTAAAAAAAAAGTCAGAAGTCTAAAATCAAGTTAACAAGTTTATCCAAAGAGTTATATCCACTGATATTTACTTATCATGTTTTTTAAAGTCTGCTGCTGCAAGGACATAAAAATGTTTCTGCATTTGACAAAAGTTTAAAAATACATTGTTCAGATTATTTCCAACATACAAAAATCTCTAGCGTTAAACCCAATTTTAAAGTATATAAAAAAAAAAGGTCTTTGCATGTAAATAATTGTTTTTTATCCCCCGCTTTTTCGAAGAAAAAAGGGGGGTTATTAATTTGGGTTTGTCAGTCTGTCCGTCTGTCTGTCTGTCTGGCTGTCTGTCTGTCTGTCTGTCTGTCTGTCTGTCTGTCTGTCTGTCTGTCTGTCCGTCTGTCTGTCTGTCTGTCACACTTCGTTTCTGTACAATAACTGCCACAAATGTTAACCATTTTTAGATCACCTGAGCCGAAGGCTCAAGGTGAGCTATTCTGATCACTTTTTGTCCGTCGTCCGTTCGTCCGTCCGTCCGTCCGGCGTTAACTTTTAGCTTTAAACATCATCTCCTCCCAAACTCCAAGGACAATTTCCGTGAAACATCACAGGACTGTTCCTCTGGTTGGCCTCTTTCAAAGTTGTTCAAAGATTTAAATTCCATTGAGAACTTTGGTTGCTGCGGCATCAGAAAGGGGACAAAATGTCCAAACTTTAAAAATCTTCTCCTCCGAATCTGCCTGTCAGATTCAAATATAATTTGGTAGAAATGTTCCTTGGGTGACCCTCTATAAAAATTGTTCAAGCCATACTGATTGGGCGAAAAACATGGTAGTCAGGCGGCATCAAAAAAGGGGCAAAATGACAAAATTTGAAAATTCCATTTTTATGAAAGTGTTTGTCTGATTTTAAGAAAATATAATATGAATCTTACTGTAATGATCCTCTATTTAATTTGTTTAAGCCGTTTTGATTGGTTACACAATCATAGCAACCAGGCGTCCTCACAAAAGGGGTAAATTGAACTTTTAGCTACAAATGACAACCAACTCCTACCATTCCAATAGACCAATTTCCACAAAACATCACAGGAATGTTCCTTTGGTGGTCCTCTTTCAAAATTGTTCAAAGATTAAAATTCCAATGAGAACTTTGGTTGCTGCGGCATCAGAAAGGGGACAGAATGTCCAAACTTTATAAATCTTCTCCTCCGAATCTGCCTGTCAGATTCAAATATAATTTGGTAGAAATGTTCCTTGGGTGACCCTCTATAAAAATTGTTCAAGCCATACTGATTGGTCGAAAAACATGGCAGTCAGGCGGCATCAGAAAAGGAGCAAAATGACAAAATTTGAAAATTCCATTTTTATGAAAGTGTTTGTCTGATTTTAAGAGAATATAATACGAATCAAGAATGTTCCTTTTGTGGTCCTCTTTCAAAATTGTTCAAAGATTTAAATTCCATTGATAACTTTGGTTGCTGCGGCATCAGAAAGTGAGAAAAATTCCCAAATTTTAAAATCCTTTTCCTCCATAATCTACTTGTGCGATTGCAAGATAATTTGGTAGAAATGTTCCTTAAGTGACCCTCTAAATAAACTGTTGAAACCATATTGATTTCGTTGAAAAACAGGGCAGCAAGGCGGCATCAGGAAAGGTGCAAAATGACAAAAACTTTATAATTCCATTCTTATTAAAGTTCTTGTTAGATTTCAAGATATAAATGGCCTTTACTGATAAGCTGTTTCTTGAGAAGTGTCCACTCCTTTGCAGTTTCATTTACACTCCCTGATAACATTTTCCCAGATATTTGCAGTTAAATATTTGCTACTAATTTACTATCAATTAGGTGATCGATTTAGGGCCATCTTGGCCCTCTTGTTTTTCAAACTTGGTAACAAGGTTAAATGCCTTCAGGGCTAGGCCAAGTTCCATCGTCACTTTCGGCGGACTTAATTCGATGGAGTTATGACCCCTTATTTAACAAAAAATGTTGTTTGTTGCTGTTTCCGTGCAATAACTGCCACAAATGTGAACCGTTTTTTTTTTCAAACTTAATAACAAGGTTAAATGCCTTAAGGGCTAGGCCAAGTTCCATCGTCACTTTCAGCGGACTTAATTCGGTGGAGTTATGGCCCCTTAATTAACAAAAAATGTCGTTTGTTGCTGTTTCCGTGCAATAACTGCCACAAATGTGAACCGGTTTTTTTTCAAACTTGGTAACAACCTTAAATACCTTAAGGGCTAGGCCAAGTTCGATCGTCACTTTCGGCAGACTTTATTCAGTGGAGATATGGCCCCTTAATTATCAAAAAATGTTGTTTGTTGCTGTTTTCGTGCAATTACTGACACAAATGTGAACCATTTTTTTTTTCAAACTTGGTAACACGGTTGAATGCCTTAACAGCTAGGCCAAGTTTGTTCGTCACTTTCGGCGGACTTTATTCCTACAATATTTCCTGCAAGCGGGGGATATAAATTTCATGAATTTGCTTGTTGCATTTAATTACAGAGACAGAAGTTAAAAACCTGCTTGTAACTGTGGAAACATCGAGAGAAACAGTTCAAGACCATGATGATAGGATCCAAAAAGCGGTGGTTATGATACAATTATAGAAGAAAAGGCCAAGGAATTAAGTGATAGAATGAGAAGCGTATCAGCTACCTTGACATAATTTGATGCTAAAATACAGAAGATGAAGGCTAAAGTATCAAGTAAAGAGAAGGACATTGATACAGCTTTTGATAACCTTTTCAATAAAAGTAAGACCTTAGCCAATGTTCTGTTTTCTTTCTCACTTGAAAATACTTAAGATGAAAATGCAGCTTCATGCAAATTTAAAGCATATTAATGAAGCCATTCAACGATAAAAGCATTGTTTGATTGATTGATTAGGGTTTAACGCAGTTTTCAACAATTGTTCAGTCATATCATGGAGACCGGTTCACCTACTCATGAGTTTCCTAGCTTTCTCACACTAGTAATCCACATAACATGCTTTTCCACATAGAATAATGAATGGCGCATTGATGGAGACAAATGACGCATGTCACAATGTTGGCCGAGCTGCGATTAGATCTCACAACCCCTGGATTGACAGCCTGCGTTGCTACTGACTGAACTACCGGGGCTCGACTGAAAGCATTGTGTGAATATATGTAGTAGAAATTGTTTGTTTTGAGCATTTTCTTCATTTCCTACAATGATTTCAAAGTCATGAATGATCTACTCCCTTGGAGTTGTCATCTGTATCATGATAGAGGCTTTTCCTGACAAGCTATGTATTTTACTCATCTTCTGAAATGAGAAATCTAGTATAGATAAAAGCAAGAGACATTCAAAAGCATGAAAAAATGATAATGCTTACATTTATTTAACTCTTTCCCACATACAGACACTTTCTGATGCCTCTGCAGTAGACGCCTTTTAAAAACATTGTGGCAAAAGGAGAAATTGCTCAAAATGAGCGATTCCTCCTTTTGCCTTTATGTTTTTCAACTCTATTTAATAATTTTTCTTTCATTCATAGAGATTTTCTATATTTTTGTCTAAATATTTTCAAAGTCTTCTGCCGTGCATTTGATGTATGTGGAAAATGGTTAAAATGAGCATGACATTGTGCTACTGTCTATATAAATTGAACTGTCACATGATACACACATAATGGGGTCAGTTTACAAAAGTTTCTTACCTCGATATGTATTCATCATGCAACAATTCAATTTACATGGAGAATAGAATAACTTCAAAGGCTCTATATATACAGTCTGAGTCAGTCATGAGTATTTAGGTATACTGCTCATTTTGAGCATTTGGTCTGCTTTAGAAGATATCTGAAGCTACACATTTTGAGCATTTTGTCTACTTTAGATGATATCTGAAGCTGCTCATTTTGAGCATTTGGTCTACTTTAGATAATATCTGTAGCTGCTCATTTTGAGCCTTATGTCTACTTTAGATGATATCTGAAGCTGCTCATTTTGAGCATTTGGTCTTCCTTAGATGATATGTGAAGCTGCTCATTTTGAGCATTTGGTCTACTTTAGATGATATCTGAAACTGCTCATTTTGAGCATTTGGTCTTCTTTAGATGATATCTGAAGCTACTTATTTTGTGCATTTGGTCTATATTAGATGATATCTGAAGCTGCTCATTTTGAGCATTTGGTCTACTTTAGATGATATCTGAAGCTGCCCATTTTGAGTCTTTGGTATACTTTCTACGATATCTGAAGCTGCTCATTTTGAGCATTTGGTCTTCCTTAGATGATATGTGAAGCTGCTCATTTTGAGCATTTGGTCTACTTTAGATGATATCTGAAGCTGCCCATTTTGAGCCTTTGCTCTACTTTAGACGATATCTGAAGCTGCTCATTTTGAGCATTTGGTCTTCCTTAGATGATATGTGAAGCTGCTCATTTTGAGCATTTGGTCTACTTTAGATGATATCTGAAACTGCTCATTTTGAGCATTTGGTCTTCTTTAGATGATATCTGAAGCTACTTATTTTGAGCATTTGGTCTATATTAGATGATATCTGAAGCTGCTCATTTTGAGCATTTGGTCTACTTTAGATGATATCTGAAGCTGCCCATTTTGAGTCTTTGGTATACTTTCTACGATACCTGAAGCTGCTCAGTTTGAGCATTTGGTCTACTCTCTTGGATATCTGAAGCTGCTCAGTTTGAGCATTTGGTCTACATTATATGATATCTGAAGCTGCTCATTTTGAGGAATTTTGTCATTTGCCACACATTTGTCAAAAGTAGTCTAGTGCAGGGGCTGACAAGTGAAAACCTTGCATCCGCGATAAAGAAGTCACTTGTCTAGGGAGTTTTCTTCTTTTATCCAAGTGTTTCAATATTGTATGCTGTTGAGAATACAGAAATTAACTTGTGCATGTAAAGGTTAGTTTTCAACCTTCCCCATCTACAGACACATTTTGAAGCATCTGCTGCAGATGACTTTTGAAAACATTGTTGCAAAAGAAGATATTGCTCATAATGGGCTATTCCTACTGTTTTCACCATGTTTTCAACTATTTTTAACCAGGTTTTCCGAAGGAAAAATCTGGTTATTAGTTTGGCGAAGTCGGCGGGCAGTTGGGCGGGCGGGCGTCAACTTTCCTTGTCCGGACCATAACTTTGCCATGCATAGAGATATTTTCAAATAACTTGGCACAAACATGCACCATATCAAGACGATGTGCCAAATGCAAAAAAAAATTATGTAGATTCAAGGTCAAGGTCACAGTGATAAGAAATAGACTTTAATTGAAATTTTCTCGTCCGGCCCATAACTTTGTCATGCATAGAGATATTTTCAAATAACTTGGCACAAATATGAACTATATCAATATGATGTGTCACATGCAAAACTTTTGTCTGTAGCTTCAAGGTCAAGGTCACAGTGACAACAAATAGACATCAGTTGAACTTTTCTTGTCCGGACAATAACTTTTTCATCCATAGAGATATTTTCAAATAGCTTGGAACAGATATACACCATATCAAGACGCTGTGTCATATGCACAATTTATGTGTTTAGTTTCCAGGTCAAGGTCACAGTGACAGAAAATATACTTTACTTGAACTTTTTTTGTTCAGACCATAACTTTACCATGCATATAGATATTTTCAAATAACTTCGCGCAAATATGCTCCATATTAAATAACTTGGCAATTTAAAAGAATATAGCATAGATATGAGTAAGTTTCATATTCTCGGGCCCTGAATCTAGTCTGTTTGCAAAGGCATAAACGCGTTACTATCAAGTAAAGGGTTAAGGCAGATCACTGATTATCAACCTGGCATTAGGGAGCCTAAAATGTGGCTGCTTACAACAAAAGGTTGCTTAATATCTGTTATCTATTATATGTTCTTAATAAATGAGGCCATCAACACATGATTGACTGTATTGAACTGATATTTGTTAGATAAAATTGTGATATATTTAATTGACAAAGTAATTATGATTATTCATCAATAGAAATATTCCCTGTTACTTGAATTACTAGCTTTGATTAACTATTAACAGAAAGATTTGACAGATCTGTTAATTCTTAATCAAACACCTTCAATTATAGAAAACCTGGTTTCATGGAATTTCCATGTCTTGTCTGTAATTATACTCATTTTTTGAGTAATTCTATATTTTTGCATGGATCTTTTCAAAATTGTCTGCCGTATATTTGTTGTTTGTAGGCAAGGTCTAATTCTTTGTTTTGTATATTGTTTTTCAGATGTGGCTGTGGTTGTGATTATACTTATTCTTGCCATGAACTTTGGACTGATTGTTGCTGTTTACACTTTATGTCAAGGGGGTACACCTAGAGTCGGGAGCCAACAACCACATGGTGTTAGACAGAATGGTCCCAATGGAGAGTATGTAAGTGGTCTATCTAGTCAAAACAAAGAAACTTTCTATAAATGAAAGAACATTTATTATTGAATAAAAGTGAAAAGATTGTGTCAAAGGAGAAATTGCTCATCTTGAGCAGTTTCTTCTTATGCAAGAATGTTTTCAAAAGTCGTTTGCTCCGGAGGTTTCAGAAAGCATCTGTATGTAGGAAAGGGTTATAAGAAGGAAATTCTCAGAATCAGTAATATTTCCTTTTCCTTCAATGTTTTCGATACTATCTTAGATACTTTCATTTGACCAGAGCTCTGCTCATTTTTAGTTCAACAAAATATGAAGTTGGTGAATGATTATATGAAATAGTGATTAATTTGAATTGTCACTGAAATTATTTTATTTCTTTTTTCCCTCGTACAGACAAATTTTGATACCTCTTGGAGAAAATCTCACAAACATTGTAGGAAAAGGAGAAATTACTTGTAAAGAACACAATGCTTTTATTACGGTAAAAACTGTTCTGTACCTTTAACTTTTCTTTTTCAGTACGATCCGGTCCTAGATCAAATCCCAGTCGCACCTACGTTAAAAAAAGCAATTGGTGTCATCAGTTTTACAAGGGAGTATCAACCAGGTCACAGACATCTTATTCGTTCTGTGACAGACATTATGGGAGAAGGACATCAAATTGACGTCGAGTATCATGTGATCTTAACAGATAAAGATATTCCAAATATTCCTCGCTGTAGTCTCATCGTCATTTGTGTGGAATATTCAGACACGTAAGTCCTACTTCTACCCATAAGCTGTTCAAATGATGCTCCAGTAGGTCCCGGGTTGTGAGTTTGAATCCCAGCTCGGCTATTATGATTTTTGACGTTTGACAGAATTCACTGTGGCAAGCGCCATTGGTCTTTCACCAATGGGCAAACAAACAATATGGAAAAGCAGCCAGTTGCTTGGAAATATGTTGTGTGGAGTACTGGTGTGAGAAAGCTAGGAAACACATAAGTGGGTGAACTGGCCGCTCTGATTTGACTGAAAAATTGTTGTAAACGGCGTTAAGCCCAAGCAATCAATCCAGTGACAGGATATTCTCACTACTGTTACTTCTTGATATCTTGTACCCTTGGGTAATTGATGTATATTTATGTCTCTGGCTCTTAAAAATGTGGATGGACATTGCTGTCTCTGGTTAGATTGTGTGAAAGTTTTTAATTTGATTGTTAATTCTATTCATATCAATATCTCCAATGGTTGGTTTTTGAATGGCTTGGTAAACTTTATAATATCCCAACCCTGAAATGTGAATACACTAGGACATACTGTAACCTTAACCCTTTGCTACATACAGCAATTCTGCAGCAGACGACTTTTAAAATGTCTACTAAAAATTATGGAAAATCTCTATAATTGTAGGTATAATTAATGAAAAAAGTTGAAAACATCGTGACAAAAGGAGAAATTGCTTGCTTTGAGCAATTTCTCCTTTTGCTCAATGTTTTCAAAAGGTGTCTGATGCAGAGGCTTCAAAAATCGTCTTTAGGTTGGAAAGGGTTAACCCTTTCACAAAATGCAGACACATTTTGACACATCTACAGCAGATAATTTTTAAAAATGTTGAGGCAAACAGAAGAGTTGCTGGCAATGAGCAATAAATTTATCCTTTTACAACAATGATTTAAACTCATTTTTAGTGATCATAAGTTCATTTATAGAGATTCACAATATACATTTTAACCTGTGATGTCAGAATTGTTTATTGTAGATTTCTTTTATTTGTGAAAGGGTCATAATATTTCAGCCAAATAGTTTTAAGTGGAAAGAGATAACAGATGACAAACTTTGCGGGAAAAGGAAAAATTACGGAATTTGAGCAGTTTCTGCTCTTCAAACATTGTTTTCAATTGTTAGCTTACCTGAGCACGAAGTGCTCTTGGTGAACTATTGTGATGGCCGGATGTCCGTCGTCCGTTTGAAAATATTCTTGTCTGAAACCGAAAGGCCTCTAGAGCTAAGGTATTTTGTATGTAGCATTGTGTAGTGGTCCTCTAAAAATATTGTTCAAATTATGCTTTTGCGATCAAAATTAGCCTCGCCCCGGGGGTCACCTGTTTAAAATTGAGACATATAGGGATCAAGTTCAGAAATCTTTTTGTCTAGGCCTAGAGCTCAGATATATGGTGTGTAGCATTTTCTAGTGGTCCTCTACCAAGATTGTTAAATTATACACCTGGGATCTAAATTGGCCCAGCTCTGAAGGTCACCTGTTTTACATGTAGATATTTATGGAAAAACTTTGAAAATCTTCTTGTCTGAAACCGAAAGGTGTAGGAGCTTAGATATTTGGTATGTAGCATCGTCTTATGGTCCTCTACCAATATTGTTCAAATGATGACTCTTGGTTCAAAGTTGGCCACACCCTAGGGGTCACCTGTTTTACAAATATATATATAGCAAAAGACTTTGAAAATATTCTTGTCAAATACTAACTAGTACATAAACATTTCTTTGGTGCCCTTCTAAGTCATATAAATTTGAAAAAAAGACAGACAGCATAGGATGTGGGATTTTCATTTATTTAACTGCAAAATGAGTTATAGTGGTTGGCATGACAAATCACATAACATAACTCAGGTGGGTGATCCAGGACAATCATGGACCTCTTGTTTCTTTATTTGTATATGGTGCTTCATGCCATTTGCAACAAATTGTCAGTTATATCACAGCGTTTCCTGGATAAGTGACCAATGCTACTGTCCCATTTATACTGACACTAGCGAGTAAAGCCATTCCTACCACTTTTAAAGTCTTTGGTAGGACCGGGCCAGGAATGGATCCTGTCACCTCCCGCACCCAAGACAAACACTTTACCATTACACCACTTGTCTGCTGGATAAGGCATCCAAAGCGGTCCTTGTCATTTGTAGGGTTTTGATATGTGATACTGATGACTTTGGGCACTTTCATAGCAAAATACCTTTGAAATGATCGCTGGAAATTGCTGCTAAAAATACACAATTTCTCCTTTTCACGCAATGTTTTCAACTCTGTATCAAATTAATTCCTACAATTTTCCATATATTGCATTTTTTTCTATTTCGTTTTTTTGTTAAACCAAATGAGTCTAAAATAGGATATTACATTAATCACCAGTGAAGCCAATCCATAGTTTATCATTATGAGGAAACCCAAATTTAAATATTTACGTGAAATGCTATGCTTGATGTTTGACTTGTATTCCAGAGATGTGATTATCGAGGAGTGTGGATATGGTTTAGGCGATTGTAACAAAACAACACTGGCAGCAGCGCAGAAAATAGGAGGTTAGTCGACCCTTTCCCACATAAAATAAATCTGTAGTAGTACAACTTTAAAATTATTTATAATGCAAAAACACGGAAAATCTCTATTTTTGTTGGAAACATTACTGTCAAAAAGTTGAAAGTACTTCATTTTGAGCCATTTCTCCTTTTGTCACAATGTTTTCAAAAGTCGTCTGCTACAGAGGCTTCACATTCAACAAATATGCAGGAGACAACTTTGAAAACATCCAGGCAAAATCAATGAGAATCTCTAGAAACGAAAGCATAATTAATTAATACAAATGAAAACATTGTCGCCAAAGGAAACATTGCTTATTATTAATATAAATAAAATAAATCTTAGGAATAAATAAAATAAATCTTAAAAATTACCCTTAAGTTTGTTACGCAGATGAAATCATTGTTGGAATAGGAGAATTTGCTCACATTGAGTTATAGACCGTGGGCCAGAATGACAAACCCCCCCCCCCATAAGGAATTTTCAACACTATGTGTTTCTGAATGCCCAATGTCTGTGGAGCATATTCCTGTTTTCTGCCACCTGGGCATTGGTTCTTTATGGAAATATAGCAGTTTATAATACGTGACATTATGAGAATTGTAAAAAAAAAAAAAAGTGAAAAACATTAAATTTATTTTTATTTATAGTAAACAGTTGTTAGAGTGATATTTTTAAGGAAAGGAAGTCAAATAGGCTTTTAAATGAAGTATGTTGACTATCACAGTATCAAATATTTACTCTATAATATATACGTTACTACGATTTTGTATCACATTTTACATTTTGATTTTCGAAAAATGGCCATAGTTTGCCTAAAAAATGAACCAATGTTTGCAGGCGCATTTTTGACCGAATACCAATTTGAAAAGGAAATATAGTATGTAAAACATTATCATTAATCAAGTACACTCATTTCGGGCTCATCATCATTTTCAATGCTGGAGTCCCATTATGTTCTTGAAAGTATTTCGACCAGATCCTGTGGAACAACGTTGTCTAGTCCTTCACCCATTCATATTCTATATTTTTTTGGGGATTAATATTCCATCCACCCTCCTCCACTCTTGGCAGATTGGGAAAATGTTAATGGGCACGGAGGCACACGTTGACATGGTAGTTCACATGTTTGATATGCATCTCTGATGAAGATGTACAAGGTGACAAGAAGCTCATATATATATATATATATACCCCTGTACGAGTGAACAACTTGGCCTTTCACTCACTTCGACCCCTTTTCATGAACTGATCATACCTTAGTTTGTTTATATTATTGTACTCTGTGGCTTTGTGGATGCACATCAAGGCAATGCAATATCATACGAGTATCAGCCTCCTCTTATGATGAGAATAGTCCTTCTTATGCTACTACATTGACTTCTGCAATACCGTCATTACCTGAAAGACGGTGACACTCTTCACCATTATCATAGTTGATACTCCCCTGCAGCTCACTGGCATACATATTAGACTTCCACTGTTTAATATTAGTTGTATAAGCTGTTTCTTGTTATCTTCATTTTCGAGGAAGCCTTTCCAGTCACGTGGGGATTTAGTGTTTGGACCTTTGCCGAGCCCCGGTAGCTCAGTCGGTAGCGGTGCGGGTTGTCACTCCAGGGTTTTGACATTCTTTCTGCCGTTTGACAAAAGTCACTGTGACAAGTGTCATTCTTCTTTCACCAATAGGCTAACAGTCTATGTGGAAAAGCAGCCAGTTGCTTGGAGAGTATGTGGGGGGTACTGGTGTGAGAAAGCCAGGAAACATATGAGTAGGTGAACTGGCCGCCGTGATATGACTTAAAAATTGATGAAAACAGTATTCAACCCGAATCAGTCAACTTTGGACCTTTAAGAAGTAAAGCCTTCTGCGCTCATATGATTTAATGGACCGTGGCAAATATGTATATGTTACAAAGTCAACTCTGCTGGTCCTAGGAAGTTGCTTAAAAAGCATATAAGCTACATTCTTGAACATATTTCTCATAAGCTTGAACTTGAAGACTCTTCCTCTGATACCATATATGTAGACATGAATGTTGCCTCTACGTAGTTTGCTCTCATGTGCCTTGTCACGCACTAGTTTGCTCTCATGTGCCTTGTCACGCACTAGTGAAAGTAGGCTGCATAATTCCTTCTAAATACTAAATGCCTGTGTTTTGGCATGACAGTTAATTGTCTGCTCGATATTTCTATCAACTGCATTCCTTGATCTTGGGAAGCTGACCTTGATACACTGAATCCATTTTGAGCTAACAACTGCTTTGCTCCTGGTTGAGTTTCGTCTAAATTCATTAGGGTCAGGAGATACATTGTAATATATCTGGCATAATCATAATTGTTGTGGTCCAGAGCAAAGAACAATGGACATAGTTCATATAATGCTGCAACATGTAAATCAAGATCATTCTCTTTTGTTGCTCTGATCAGCATGAGAACCATTTTCACAATGTGCATATACTGTAACCAGAACCTGGCAGTTTTCCCGTACTGGTTGCCCAGATTGCTGATTTGAAAGCCTGATAAGACTGGTAGAAATCAAGGAAATCTATATAGGAGCATACATTCCAAGGAGGATACGTTCCAAGCCCTCTGCCATAAGTTATGAACACGCAAGGCTCTGGTATAGTGTTTGCCAGACATAACCTCGTCCAGTGATCCACTAGCGCAGACTCCTAGACTACTACACAATTTCTGCCAATCCATTACGCTTCGTAAGTTTACCATTTTAGAATTGTACCAAAGACCACGCAGAGTGTATGGAATTTTTGTTTAATATATGGACCTAATTTTGGCTCGACTTTTAGCTTTGCATAACATTCCTTCATTTGGACTGCAAGTGGTCTAACAGATCGTTTTCATGATCAGTGGACCCTCAGCGGCACTGCTTTTGTAAATAATGCTTCTTACTTATCTCGGACAAGTTCGATAACTAGCCATATCGCTTAAGTCAATCAAGATTTATCACCCTTTAATTATAGAAATTACCAAAAATTGATCTTGTCAGCTCAATAACTTTAGAAGCCTTTGCCCAATCATCACTAAATTTAGTCAGAATGTGTATTGGCATAATATCTCGGACAAGTTCGATAACTAGCCATATCGCTTTAGTCAATCGAGAGTTACTGCCCTTTAATTATAGAAATTGCCTAAAATTGATCTTGTCAGCTAAATAAAATTAGGAGCCTTTGTCCAATCATCACCAAATTTGGTCAGAATGTGTATTGGCATAATAACTCGGACAAGTTCGATAACTAACCATATCGCTTAAGTCAATTGAGAGTTATCGCCCTTTAATTATAGAAATTACCTAAAATTGGTCTTGTCAGCTCAATAACTTTAGAAGCCTTTATCCAATCATTACTAAATTTGATCAGAATGTGTATTGGCATAATATCTCGGATAATTTTGATAACTAGCCATATCGCTTTAGTCAATCGAGAGTTATCCCTCTTTAATTATAGAAATTACCTAAAATTGGTCAAGTCAGCTCAATTACTTTAGGAGCTTTTGTCCAATCATCACCAAATTTGGTCAGAATGTGTATTGGCGTAATATCTTGGACAAGTTCGATAACTAGCCATATTGCTCCAGTCGATAGAGAGTTATTGCCCTTTAATTATAGAAATTACCTAAATTTGGTCTTGTCAGCTAAATAACTTGTAAAGCCTTTATCCGATCGATCATCACCAAATTTAGACAATATGTTAATGGGCAGAATATCTTGGTCACGTTTGATAACTTACAACGTTATCTAAGTCACTACACAATTATGTCCCTCGATATGGCCAAAACTGTACTTACAGTGTCCGCTCTCTAAGTTTGGCTGACGTACAACCAATTACTACTATACTTGGTCTCAAAAAAACAGGACGGGCGTATTTTGTGACATTTGGCGCTCTTGTTTATTGGGGATTTACGCCGCTTTCAATATTATTTCAGTTATATCACGGCGACAGTTCATTTACTCATGATCCCTTCTATTGTTAGCTCTACTGGCCAAAGGCCAGAAAAGCTTATGCCGTGGTGTCCTTCGTCTGTGTGCACATCTGTAAACAATTGCTTGTGAACGCGATATAGTCTTCAGCTTTGATTGTATCTCAATCAAACTTACACAGTAGTTAGATATCCATGAGAGCTCGGTTGCTTTCGCAAACCAGTCAGATCCGCCCATGCAAGACTGGATTATGGCCCTTGAAATTATCAACATTGCTATAATAGAGCTTGTGAACACAATAGTGGCTCCATTTACTATCTGATCTTCACCAAACTTAGATAGTAGTTAAATATTAATGAGAGCTCCGTTCCTTTCGAAAACCAGCCAGATGTGCCCTTGCATGACTGGATTATGGCCATTGAAGTTGTCAAAATTGCTATAATACAGATTGTGAACGCGATCAAGTCTTCAGTTTTGATTGTATCTCCATCAAACTTATAGTAGATATCCATGGAAGCTAGGTTCCTTTCGCTAACCAGCCAGATCCGCCCATGCAAGGCTGGATTATGGCCCTTGAATTTGCCAAAATTGCTATAATAGAGCTTGTGAACACAATAGAGGCTCCATTTACTATCTGATCTTCACCAAACTTAGATAGTAATTAAATATTGATGTAAGCTCGGTTCCTTTCGAAATCAGTAAGATGTGCCCTTGCATGACTGGATTATGGCCCTTGAAATTGTCAAAATTGCTATAATACAGCTTTTGAAGACAATAGAACCTCCATTTACTATCCGATCTTCACCATACATACATGCTCTGGATTAAAAATGACCAAAGAACTATCCCAGTAGAGCATAGGCCCTCATGGCCCTCTTGTTTAAATATTAGGCTATTTAAAAGGAAAAAGTAGAAAAAGGTATAAATATTGTTTGTAATCCCATTCTTTAATTTATCATTTTATTTTATATAAAGACACTTTTATTTGCAGTTATTGTCTGATGTCATGTATTAAAACAGCAGTCAATCATATTCTGCATCAAGTTTTATTTTAAAACAGAATGGATTTCGGACATCCCATACAATCATGGAATAACAGTTCTTATGATGATTCCTGGAGACGAAATTCATATAAGCAGTTAGTGATATACCCCTTAGTCATTGGTCATTGGTACCTGTCTATACAATGAAAATATCATGCATCTTTGACTGTGGGGTAATATTCTTTCCTGCATACACATCAAAACAGTAAATGGATTGAGATCAACCTGTACAATCATGGAATCACAGCTGTTATGGCGATAATGGGAGAGGAAGTTCATATAGGCAGTTAGTGATATACCCATTGGTCATTGGTGCCCGTCAAAACAATGATAATTGCATGCATCTTTGACTGTGGGATAATTTAACTTCCTGCATCAACATCAAACAAGGGAATATATTGAGAGAAACCCATTTACTGATGGAATTACAGCTGTTATGACAATGACAGTAGAGGAACCTCAGCTGGTTACATATAATACTAATGGATTCATACAAGGTAATGTTTATTAATGAATAAGTTTATCAAAATCATACCAAGCTTGTTTTATCTAATTAAATGTAGTATATATAAAGGAAGTCCTGTTTTTTTATTGCACAGTTCGTGTTTTTTATGATCACGTTTTGTCTGATGTCCTTCAGTCACACGCCATCAACAATTGCCTTGTGAACACTCTACAGGCAACATTTGACAACATCCAATATGAATGAAAGTTTATCAGAGAATCATCTCTATCAAATCTTGGCCAAGTTATAGACAGGATCCTTTGAGGTGAAAAACTAGGTTTCAATGTCAATTTGAAGGAACATATTGAAAACACTCAGGATGCCTTATTTTAAACTTAAGCATATTGAAATGTTTTCAAAATAACTGTTTTGATTATATCTAGGCTAAGTTTAAATATATTCAGTCATAAACTGGGTCATGTTGGGCCATAAACTAGGTCACTCCACCAAACTGAAGGAAAATCTTGTTAATCTAGAAACCACACTTTGCCTTCAGCAGCTTGAAACTTTGTCAGAATGTTTGTCTTGACAATATCTAGACCTAGTAAGAATAAGGGTCATGGTGGGTCAGAAACTAGGTCACTAGACCAAATTGAAGGAGCATTTTGTTAACACTCAGACATTTTGAATGCTGCATTTTTAGATCACCTGAGCCGAAGGCTCAAGGTGAGCTATTCTGATCACTTTTTGTCCGGCGTCCGGCGTCCGTCCGGCGTTAACTTTTAGCTTTAAACATCATCTCCTCCCAAACTCCAAGGACAATTTCCGTGAAACATCACAGGACTGTTCCTCATGTTGGCCTCTTTCAAAGTTGTTCAAAGATTTAAATTCCATTGAGAACTTTGGTTGCTGCGGCATCAGAAAGGGGGCAAAAGGTCCAAACTTTAACAATCTTCTCCGAATCTGCCTGTCAGATTCAAATATAATTTGGTAGAAAAGTTCATTGGGTGACCCTCTATAAAAATTGTTCAAGCCATACTGATTGGTCGAAAAACATGGCAGTCAGGCGGCATCAAAAAAGGGGCAAAATGACAACATTTGAAAATTCCATTTTTATGCAAATGCTGTCTGATTTTAAGAAAATATAATACGAATCTTACTGTAATGATCCTCTATTTAATTTGTTTAAGCCGTTTTGATTGGTTACACAATCATAGCAACCAGGTGTCATCACAAAAGGGGTAAATTGAACTGTTAGCTACAAATGACAACCATCTCCTACCATTCCAATAGACCAATTACCACAAAACATCACAGGAATGTTCCTTTGGTGGTCCTCTTTCAAAATTGTTCAAAGATTAAAATTCCAATGAGAACTTTGGTTGCTGCGGCATCAGAAAGGGGACAAAATGTCCAAACTTTAAAAATCTTCTTCTCCGAATCTGCCTGTCAGATTCAAATATAATTTGGTAGAAATGTTCCTTGGGTGACCCTCTGTAAAAATTGTTCAAGCCATACTGATTGGTCAAAAACATGGCAGTCAGGCGTTATCAGAAAAGGGACAAAATGACAAAAGTTGAAAATTCCATTTTTATGAAAGTGTTTGTCTGATTTTAAGAAAATATAATACGAATCTTACTGTAATGATCCTTTATTTAATTTATTTAAGCCGTTTTGATTGGTTACACAATCATATCAACCAGGCGTCATCACAAAAAGGGTAAATTGAACTTTTAGCTACAAATGACAACCGACTCCTACCATTCCAATAGACCAATTTCCACAAAACATCACAAGAATGTTCCTTTGGTGGTCCTCTTTCAAAATTGTTCAAAGATATAAATTCCATTGAGAACTTTGGGTGCTGCGGCATCAGAAAGTGAGAAAAATACCCAAATTTTAAAATCCTTTTCCTCCATAATCTACTTGTGCGATTGCAAGATAATTTGGTAGAAATGTTTCTTAAGTGACCCTCTAAATAAACTGTTGAAGCCATATTGATTTCGTTGAAAAACAGTGCAGCAAGGCGGCATCAGGAAAGGTGCAAAATGACAAAAACTTTATAATTCCATTCTTATTAAAGTTCTTGTTAGATTTCAAGATATAAATGGCCTTTACTGATAAGCTGTTTCTTGAGAAGTGTCCACTCCTTTCAGTTTCATTTGCACTCCCTGATAAAAAAAATTCCAGATATCTGCAGTTAAATATTTGCTACTAATTTACTATCAATTAGGTGATCGATTTAGGGCCATCTTGGCCCTCTTGTTTATTTTAACATGTTGCAATTTGGTCAGAATTGGTGTTTTGGTGAAATCTAGACTAAAATATAGGTCATGTTGGATAAAAACATCAATGAGGTCCAAAGAAAAACATTTGAGAAAAATCATGTAAACATGCTTGACTTCAAGGTTTGATTCAACATCTTGAAACTTTGTCAGAATGTTCGACTGATGATTATTGATATCTAGGCCAAGTTCAAATATTGGTCAAGTCGGGTCAAACATAAGGTCACTAAACCAAATTAAAGGAAAATCTTGTTAACACTCTGACAGCTGTTCTTTTAATGTTAGCATGTTGAAACTTTGGCAGAATGGATGTTTTGAACAATGCTTTTAACCCAGAAACTATGTCACTAAGCCTAATTAAAGGAAAGACTTGTTTTCACTATTGTTATTTTTTACCTTTCTGTATTGATTATGTTCATGTGATGAATTGAATGTTAAAATTGTTGAAGATTTGACTTTGCACCAAAAGATAAAGTAGGAATAGTGTACAACAGCGGTCTCAGTTCCAATAGCTTGAAACAGATTCCTTTATCATGGTTGTCACATACCTACAGGTTAGACCCATTAAAGACGCTGTGCTCGTGATGAGGCTTTGCCTTTTTCATATTATAACAGTATCTTACTGTTATAGTACAGTATCACACTGTTATATTACAGTATCTCACTATTATATCACAGTATCTCAATATTACAGTATCTCATGGTTAAAGCACAGTATCTCACTGTTATATTACAGTATCTCACTGTTATATAACAGTATTGCACTGTTATATAACAGTATCTCACTGTTATATTACAGTATCACACTGTTATATAACAGTATCTCACTGTTATATTACAGTATCACACTGTTATATTACAGTATATCACTGTTATATCACAGTATTTTACTGTTATATTACATTATCTCACTGTTATATCACAGTATATCACTATTAGAATCACAGTATATGACTTATAATTACAGTATATGCACAGTATCTTACTGTTATATTACAGTATCTCACTGTTATAATTAAAGTATATCACTGTTATATCACAGTATCTCACTGTTATAATTACAGTATATCACTGTTATAATGTTATTACAGTATCTCACTGTTATATTACAGTATATCACTGTTATATTACAGTATCTCACTTATAGTATAGTATCTCACTGTTATAATTAAAGTATATCACTGTTATATCACAGTATATCACTGTTATATTACAGTATCTCACTGTTATATTACAGTATCTCACTGTTATATTACAGTATATCACTGTTATATTACTTTAGATCTCACTGTTATATTACAGTATCTCACTTTTATAGTATAGTATCTCACTGTTATAATTAAAGTATATCACTGTTATATCAAAATATCTCACTGTTATATTACAGTATCTCATTGTTATAATTACAGTATACCACTGTTATAATGTTATTAGTATACCACTGTTATATAACAGTATCTCACTGTTATAATGTTATTACAGTATATCACTGTTATATCACAGTATCTCATTGTTATGGTGTTATTACAGTATATCACTGTTATATCACAGTATCTCATTGTTATAATGTTATTACAGTATATCACTGTTATATCACAGTATATCATTGTTATAATATTATTACAGTATATCACTGTTATATCACAGTATCTCATTGTTATAATGTTATTACAGTATATCATTGTTATATCACAGTATCTCATTGTTAAAATGTTATAATATTATTACAGTATCTCACTGTTATAATGTTATTACAGTATACCACTGTTATATAACAGTATCTCACTGTTATATTACAGTATTTCATTGTTATAATGTTATTACAGTATGACACTGTTGTATTATAGTATATCACTGTTATATCACAGTATCTCACTGTAGTAATGTTATTACAATATACCACTGTTTTATCACAGTATATCACTGTTATATTACAGTATCTCACAGTATTTCATTGTTATAATGTTATTACAGTATGTCACTGTTATATCACAGTATATCATTGTTATAATGTTATTACAGTATCTCACTGTTATAGTATAGTATCTCACTGTTATAATTAAAGTATCTCACTGTTATATCACAGTATCTCGCCTAGCCCCGGTAGCGACGTGGGCTGTCAATCCAGGGGTTGTGAGTTTGAATCCCAGCTGGGCCAACATTCTTTCTGACATTAAACAAAATGCACTGTGACAAGCGACGTGGGCTGTCAATCCAGGGGTTGTGAGTTTGAATCCCAGCTCAGCCAACATTCTTTCTGACGTTTAACAAAAGTCACTCTGAGAAGTGACATGGGCTCTCAATCCAGGGGTTGTGAGTTTGAATCCCAGCTCAGCCAACATTCTTTCTGGCGTTTTACAAAAGTCACTGTGACAAGTGGCGTTTGTCTTTCACCAATGGGCTTACAGTCTATGTGGAAAAGCAGCCAGTTGCTTAAAAAGTATGTTGTGTGGAGTACTGGTGTCAGAAAACTAGGAAACACATGAGTAGGTGAACTGGCCGCCGCCGTGATATGACTGACACATTGTTGAAATCAGCGTTATATCATCAATCAATTAATTTACAGTAGCTCACTTCTTATATATGTAGAATTAATCTTCATTTAAGTTATGTTATCTGAAGAAAACAATGACCAAATACCAACGAAATATTATCTTTAATCCTGCTCCCACATACAGGCGCTTTCTGTGGCCTCTACAGCGGCTTTCTGTCGCCTCTACAGCAGCCACCTTTTTGGAAACATTGTGGCAAAAGAAGAAATTGGTCAAAATGATTGATTTCTCCTTTTTCCATAATACTTTTGACACTATTGCATAATAAAAGTGTCATTTATTGAGATTTTTCTCATTTTTGCTTTTATGATTTCAAAGTCGTCTGCCTCAGATATGTTGTATGTGGGAAAACTTTCCCATGTACAGAAACTTTTCGACACCTCTGCAGCAGAAGACTTTTGAAAACATTGTGCCGAATTTGAGCAATTTTTCTTTTTCCATAAGTGTTTTTCTACTTTATTCAATAATTGTTCTTTCATTTATAGAGTTTCCATATTTCTGTCTAGATATTTTCAAAGTCATCTGCTGCAGAGTTGTTGTATGTGGCAAAGGGGTTAAGTAAATCAAATAAGTATTTGGGGATAAACATGAGTAAATGAAATGTGCTCTAGGAGAATTAACCCTTTCCCCTCATACGACAATTCTGCAGGAGACGACTTTGAAGATATTTTGTCAAAAAATAGAAAATCTCTATAATTGAATGGTTAACCTATGACTAAAAGTGGAAGACATTGTGGCAAAAGGAGAAATTGTTCAATTTCTTCTTTTGTCACTGTTTTCAAAAAGCCGTCTGCTGCGGAGGCGTCAGAAAGCATATATATGAGGGAAAGGGTTAATCGTAGGGTATTTCTGACAAGACTGTAGACCAAGCTACACATCCTCATAATTTGATGGGATTCTAGTATAAGTTGGTTTCTGTGGATAAGCTAATATAGATAGACTGACATGATCTTTGTCTGCACCCGTCACAAATATCCAGAGGTTGGCTTTACTGGAGCTTGGGTCAATTGAACATAAGAAATTAAAAATGGTAGAAATGGATTATAGTAACAGTTGATTTCTGTTGATAAGATATAATGGATAGACTGACTTAATCTTTGTCTGCATCCTTCACTAATATCCAGAGGTTGACTTTACTGGAGCTTAACTCAAGCTTGGGTCACTATGTTTAATGCCATTTCCCACATATAGCCGATTTCTGACGCCTGTGCAGCAAACAGCCTTTGATAAACATCGGGGTTTTTGCCTAGATATGTAAGTCATCGACTGCCGCAGATTTGTTGTATGTGGGAAAGGGTTAACACTCCCCAACATATGATAAATATGCAGCAGACACATTTGAAAGTGTTTAGGAAGAAATATGGAAAATTCAAATAAATTGAAAGTATAATTGTTGAAAATGGCTAAATATGTTGTCCCAAATGGAGAAATTGCTGATGCCTGTTGCAGCAATGTTTTCAAATGTCATCTGCTTCAGTTGCTTCGATCCGTGTTTATTTTTGGGAAAAGAGTTAAGTTGAGTTAACAACCAATTTTGAATTTGAAAACATTGAGGCGAAATTAAGCAAATCTCTATCAATATAATTATGTCTCCCCCTGTATACAGGGGAGATATATTGTTTTTGTCCTTGGGGTCTGTCTGTCTGTCTGTCCGAAATCGTGTCCTCTCCATATCTCTAAGACGGCTTGAAGAATTTTCATGAAACTTGGGTCACATGCTCACCTCATAAAGGCGATGTGTAGAACCCATGTCTCGACTGTCTGTCTGTCCGTCTGTCTGTCCCAAATCGTGTCCGCTGCATATCTCCAAGACGGCTTGAAGGATTTTCATGAAACTTGGGTCAAATGTTCACCTCATCAAGGCGATGTGCAGAACCCATGTCTCGACCATACCGGTTCAAGGTCAAGGTCACACTTGAAGGTCAAAGGTTTGAGGCTTTATTTCGTGTCCGCTCCATATCTCCAAGACGGCTTGATTTTCATGAAACTTAGGTTACATGTTCACCTCATCAAGGCGATGTGCAGAACCCTTGTCTCGACGATACCGGTTCACGGTCAAGACGGCTTGAAGGATTTTCATGAAACTTGGGTCACATGTTCACCTCATCAAGGCGATGTGCAGAACCCATGTCTCGACTGTCTGTCTGTCTGTCTGTCTGTCCGTATGTCCGTCCCAAATCGTGTCCGCTCCATATCTCCAAGACGGCTTGAAGGATTTTCATGAAACTTGGGTCAAATGTTCACCTCATCAAGGCGATGTGCAGAACCCATGTCTTGACTGTCTGTCTGTCTGTCCGTCTGTCTGTCCGAAATCGTGTCCGCTCCATATCTCCAAGACGGCTTGAAGGATTTTCATGAAACTTGGGTCTCATGTTCACCTCATCAAGGCTATGTGCAGAACCCATGTCTCGACTGTCTGTCTGTCCGTCTATCTGTCCCAAATCGTGTCCGCTCCATATCTCCAAGACGGCTTGAAGGATTTTCATGAAACTTGGGTCAAATGTTCACCTCATCAAGGCGATGTGCAGAACCCATGTCTCGACTGTCTGTCTGTCTGTCCCAAATCGTGTCCGCTCCATATCTCCAAGATGGCTTGAAGGATTTTCATGAAACTTGGGTCACATGTTCACCTCATCAAGGCGATGTGCAGAACCCATGTCTCGACTGTCTGTCTGTCTGTCTGTCTGTCCATCTGTCCGTCTGTCTGTCCCAAATCGTGTCCGCTCCATATCTCCATGACGGCTTGAAGGATTTTCATGAAACTTGGGTCAAATGTTCACCTCATCAAGGCGATGTGCAGAACCCATGTCTCGACTGTCTGTCTGTCTGTCTGTCCGTATGTCTGTCCGAAATCGTGTCCGCTCCATATCTCCAAGACGGCTTGAAGGGTTTTCATGAAACTTGGGTCTCATGTTCACCTCATCAAGGCTATGTGCAGAACCCATGTCTCGACTGTATGTCTGTCTGTCCGTCTATCTGTCCCAAATTGTGTCCGCTCCATATCTCCAAGACGGCTTGAAAGATTTTCATGAAACTTGGATCACATGTTCACCTCATCAATGCGATGTGCAGACCCCATGTCTCGACTGTCTGTCTGTCTGTCTGTCCGTATGTCTGTCCCAAATCGTGTTCCGCTCCATATCTCCAAGACGGCTTGAAGGATTTTCATGAAACTTGGGTCAAATGTTCAGCTCACCAATGCGATGTGCAGAACCCATGTCTCGACTGTCTGTCTGTCTGTCTGTCCCAAATCGTGTCCGCTCCATATCTCCAAGATGGCTTGAAGGATTTTCATGAAACTTGGGTCACATGTTCACCTCATCAAGGCGATGTGCAAAACCCATGTCTTGACTGTCTGTCTGTCTGTATGTCTGTCCATCTGTCCGTCTGTCTGTCCCAAATTGTGTCCGCTCCATATCTCCAAGACGGCTTGAAGGATTTTCATGAAACTTGGGTCACATGTTCACCTCATCAAGGCGATGTCTATTGTCTATTTTATAGGTTGGAATGTTTTGAGAGACTTTGACAGATATTTGAGGGGGAGACATCTGTTTTTTGCAAAAACAATTCTAGTTAATAAATGGAATTGAAAATAGTTTGGTCGTCTGCATGTTTAATTTTGTTTTCAAATTCCCCCACACAAACCAAGATGTTTTTTCACATGATGATTTATTGTATTTCAGCAATACCGGTTATAGTTTATTGCAACGACCTAAGTTCTCAAAGGCTACAACCAGACAGACTCTTCAATGAGAGAATCCGATGTGCAACTCATCAGAAAGAACTGATCCCTTTAAGTGTTAATAACATATTCTTTAGCGTATATGATCACTTTTCTGAGAACCAAAAAACGGCCTTTCAGAAGCTTTTAACAGATCATGTTTTGTAATCAAAATCCTGCAAAGTATTCCTCGATGGAGGCCTTGCTATTTGAAACAAAATAACTAGTCAATCATTAATTTTGTCAATCATCGGAAAGAATGAATGTTCAAGCCGGGATTCGACGTAACGTTCATTCAATTCGTTTCTCTTAAACCACATTATGATGTAATTAAAACATTAGTATAACAAATCGGATTACCAGAAGTAACTGATTAAAATAACTTGATTCGTAATTGAATTCGCTAAGTACTATACATGTTCGGAATTTATATATTTGATAACACTGAATCGATTAATAGACATTGAATTTGGATCAGAACTCGACTCCTTGAACTGCTTTCTAGTGAGCGAATTGCACAAAACAGATGTCTGAACTCGTTATTCGCAATCTGCATTGAAATCACTCAGAAATCATAACTTGGAAATTTGATAACGGTCTGAGCAGTTGGACGTTTACTCCTCGAATGACCATCAACCGCGTGTATAGTACACAGAACCTCCTTATATGGTCATTCCCCACTTTACATTTGTGTATACACTACCGTCGATGAATACATTCATTGTGACTAGTGTCATTTGTCTTTCACCAATCGGCTAAATAGTCTATATGGGAAGGTAGCCAGTTGCCTTGGAAGAATGGTGTGTTGAGTACTTGTGCAAAAAGGCCTGGTAACACACGTTAGGTGAACTGGTTGCCGTGATATGACTGAAATTTCGTTGAAAACGACCGTAAACCCCAATCAATTAATCAATCGTAAGGCCTACCCTAAAAGTTAATTTAACATATTTTTATTGATTCAAACTATAAAGTCGTAAACTTGACAAAAAAATCGAGACTTTTTTATCAGTACCTGATACTGTCCCATGTATCTGGTATGGCACTGCTGTTACAGCTCTTAATCTTCTCTAAATGACCTTAGCTGTCGATGCGCCATAAAACAATATACATTCATTCATTCATTCTTAATCTTCTGTGCATGGAGTTTTATCAGTGTATTGGTCCTCTTCTTTGGACTATTTTCCCATTCTTCCAACAGGGCAGTTATTGAATAACCATCAGTAGTGATGGTACTCTGGCGAAGCATTTTCCACAAACCGTTGAAAAAGAATGAACGTGGACTCTTTCCGGGAAAGAGACACTGTCAATGTTTCCTTGTTAATCGTGTTGGAGCATGTGCCGACACCGAAGTCATGCGGCACATTTCTCGTGTAGACAAACAATCTTATGGAAAATCTCCCTAAATGAAGACATACCTATTGAATAGAGTTGAAAACATTGTTTCATAAGGAGAAATTGCTTGTTTTGAGCAATTTCTTCTTTCGTCCCAAAGTTTTCAAAAGTTTTCTGATGCTTCTGTAGCAGACGACTTTTGAAATATGTGGGAAAGGGTTAATATTTCAATCTGAATTACTGAAGACAAAAGTCATCAGCTAGTTAGTAGCACAATAGTATTTGTATTGCTTTTTTCGTTTGTATTTGTTTTGATTTGTTATGCCGCTTTCAACAGCTAATTTCATATTACAACTGATAGGAAAAATGATGTTGGTTCCAAACCGTATATTTATATCGAGATAAAAGTATATAAGGTATGAAACCAATACCACCCCACCTGCTGGAGCTCAAAAGTTGCATTGACTTCAATTGTTCAGACACATTTAGCCGGCTCTTACTGTTCAAGCAAGGGTCAAACTGTGACTGCAACTCTTTTCCACTTACAACATATCAGCATCAGACAACTTTGAAAACATTTAGGATAGAATATGGAAAATCTATCTAAATGAAAGCACAAGTACAGGGTTTAAAACATTGTAGCAAAAAGAGAAATCACTCCTTTTGCCACATTGTTTTCAAAACGTTGTTTGCTGAAGAGGTCTAGAATGTTTGTGCAAGTGGAAGAAGATTAATATTTGCCTAAATATGTTAAAGAAATAAATGACAAATCTGGACAAAAGAAAATATATGGTTTTTTTTTGTTTTCTTTTTCATTTCTATGTAATATGACAAAGGAAAATTTTGTCTGGGCTATTTCTAACCAACTGCTGACTTGAATTCACTGAAGTTTTATTGAAAGCTTCACTTAAAGAGGATATGTGCATATCATCACCATTTATGTGTCCTGGCTATACTTCGATTCCATCAATATCGTGTTTAACCCTTTCCAAAATATAACAAATCGGCAGCAAATGACTTTGAAAACATACTCGCAGAAACATGGAAACATTCTTTAAATGAAAGTATAATTATAAAATATTGTTGAAAACATTCTGGCAAATGGAGAAGTTGCTCAACATGAGCAAATTCTCCATTTGCCAGAATGATTTCAAAAGTTGTCTGCAGCAGAGGCGTCGAGGATCTTTAATTGGGTAAAGGGTTAAACTTTTTCACAATTACTCTCTGGTTG
Source organism: Serripes groenlandicus (assembly GCA_031761405.1). Taxonomy (NCBI): domain Eukaryota; kingdom Metazoa; phylum Mollusca; class Bivalvia; order Cardiida; family Cardiidae; genus Serripes; species Serripes groenlandicus. The sequence continues at coordinate 97,867,503 of JASEVX010000003.1, forward strand.
TTTGTTACAGTAGCATGACTCAAATGAAGATGTGTACATTGTATTGGCAGTGTTATTAAAACCTAACATCAACTCGCCGTTCTATAAAGATCTGCCCCATACAGGTTGGCTCCGAGTGACCTTTGACAATTGTCCCTTTCTAATTGTTTGGTATAAAACCGGTGATACTTATAACTCATATACAATATGAGATAGAAAATCGTGATTTTTGAGTTTTACGATAGTATAGAACCGACTGTTAGTTGTATCATGCAATTTCATTGATAAATAAAAGCCAGCAAGTTCTCATGAGTATTTAAGTGTAAAGGATCAATTCAATACACCTGTTATGCGATGTAGTCGGATCGAATTGACATATAGCAAAGTACATGGATCTGATTTGAATCGATTGATTGATTGGTTTGGGTTTAACACCTTCTCAACAATTTTTCAGTCATTTCAGAGCTATAATTAAGGTGAATTTATGTCATTTGCTTAAATTCTTATTTGTTATCCGAACCCTGTGTTATGTGTACTCAAAATAATCGTCTCAGTGAGACAATACTTTTAAATACCGCGCCACAACATAAGGCTTAACATTTTCCCACATATTTACGCTTTCAGACGCCTCTTCAACAGATGACAGATTACTTTTGAAAACAATCTGACATATGAAGAAATTTCAAAAATGGTGTTTGTTCTTTTTTTTAAAGATTTCCCTCATAAGACAAATAGAAATTTGATCGTTTTTCTTTTGCCACAATTTTTTCAGAAGTTTTTCTGTTGCTGTCTGTTCGGGGTATATCAATAATCCACATGGAATCAGTCAGGCATCAATTCACGCATTATCTTGTAGAATATACTGTTGGAGTTCCACTCGTAAGTTACTTATCTAGGCTCAGAGGACTAGATAAGGAGGAGTAAACTGGTCTTCTCCCAACAATATCTCTGATAAGACTAAACTAAATCCTATGTTGTGGGTACTCATAGGAATCGTCTAATTTAGACGATTCTTTTGAGTACCCATAGCATAGGGTTTTCGGGTCATATAAGGATTTGAGAGTGTGAAATACTCTTCTTATCTAGAGCCCTGTAGGTTGGAATTTCACCAACCATACTCAGCACTATGATATATATTTAAAATCTCATCCCTTTCCCATATACAACAGATCTGCAGCAGACGATTTTGAAAGCATATTGGCAAAACTATGCTGTTTACATTAAGAGCAATTTCTCCTTTTGCTACAATGTTTTCAAAAGTTGTCTATTGCAGAGGCATCCGAAGGCATTTGTATGTGAGTATGGTTAATTAAGTAAGGTTGGAACACATTCATGTTTTCACAACTCAGCTCAATTTTACTAGGCATAAGTTAATGACTACAGTACTGTAGTCTGTAGGTGACTTAAATAGTTACTGACATATATCAGAATCTTCGAAAGTTGACAGAACTTTCTAACAAGCTTGTGTGGATGCACAGTTTGATCTGGAACTGTTTTTTTAACAACAGACAACTTGCATTTGACAGAAAGAAAACCTGAACTTGCTTTAATGTGTCTTAAAGACCTTCTGGTTTGAAAGGCTGCCGTTTTATAACCGTTTCCCTTATATAGACAACCTGGAATGCTTCTCGCATAATTTGACTTTTGAAAACATTTTCCAAACTGGAAAACATGATTAAAGCATGTAACTTCTTTTATTCCCGCAATGTGTTAAACTGATACTTTTAATATTCCCTGTGAGATGTTTTCATAGAACATAGAAATATCGTAATTTTATATTGAAAGGAAGAGTTTTACAACAATGTGTTCATATATTCTGTTTCTGCTCAAGTTATTGGTGCCGCAGATTTAAGGCTGTTGCATTAAGGATTTTCTGCAATTCAAACTTGTCTTTCAGTTTCAAATATCATCAGTACATGCTACCTGGCTGCTAAGCATGTGGTTGGTACCTGAAATACTGGGATTAAAGTACCAAGCAATCTTCTAATAATTGGATCAGGTGTTTAACTCATGATTGGATGTTTTAACTCCTTCCCTCATGTAAACACATGACTTTTGAAAACATTGTGGCAAAAGTAGAAATTTGTAATTATGAGCAATTTCTGCTTTTGCCACAATGTTTTCAACTCTTTCCCTTATGGTATTTAAGAGATTTTCCATAAGACGGCTACTGTTGAAAGGTTTAATTAACTCCATGGGCATCACTAAATGCATGTTACAACTACTAGACAAGAAGCTTGGAATAATTTGCTCTGACTTAACAAAGTTATGCTTCATAAAGACAACCCTTTTCCACTTGCAGACGTATTTTGACATTATCTGCAGCAGATGTTATTTTGCCACAATGTTTTTCAAATGATTTGTTGTATGTGGGAAAGCACATAAAACTTAAAACTACATTTTGATCAAAGTTATTAATCCAAATCTTTAATTTTAGAAAGTCTCAGAGAAGCAGGGGCTACGGGAGAAATCTTTATAAAGATAGATCCACTTTTTTATTCCATGCTGAACCGCGTTGCAAGCTGTAGGAGGCCGTGTTTTAACAGTTTACCGATATGATATTTCTTCTTCTTTGAAAATATTTAAGAAAAGTTTGACAATGGAATGACTACTCTTCATAAAAAGTTGAAAACATTGTGGGGAAAAAGGAAACAAATGATCAAAAACTTCTCTTATTTCCACAATAATTTAAAAAGTCGTCTGCTGCAAAGGTGTCAAATATAATCTGCTTTGAAAGAAAATGTCAAAGCATGCAGAGTATTTGCCATACCGCGTACATGATTGATTGGTGTTTAACGCCTTTTTACAACTATTTTTCAGTCATATCGTTGCGACCAGTTCACCTACTAATGTGTTTCCTGGTTTTTGTCTCCACACAACAGTCTTTCCAAGAAACTGGCTGCTTTTCCACATATACTGTTAGCCCATTGGTGTAAGACGAATGACGCTTGTCGCATTGACTTTTATCAAACGTCTGAAAGAATGTTGGCTGAGCTGGGGTTTGAACTGACAATCCCTGGATTGACAACCCCCGTCGCTACCGACTGAGATACCGGTAAAGAATGGAAATTTAAATAAATATGTTTACATGTATGTTACTTTTATGTCATACATACCAGCACAGTTAGCAATTTTTCATGTACCATTGAAATAAGTAGGCTGTATATCATATGGTTATTTTGGGCATTCAATTTCAAAACACGGTCAAACCTGTGCTAAATGCATCCTTTGTATAGCAATTCCCTTTCTATAGCATCTACACTTTTAATTTCCTAATTACTTATTTTCTGCATAATTTATCCTTTAGGTCACAATACACCAAATACATTCCTTCTTTGTTTCCATGTAAAGAAACCAGCTTCAACCCTCGTTTGTCACACGTTCTAAGCGTTTCCCCAGGTAGAACACCATATATCATTGAAAAGAGATACTTCTTACCTTTAAAATAATCCATAGAAAATGTGGGGTCATGGATTATACAAGAAAAAACTCGCTCTGTGAAGATGGGAACTGTCCTTTTTACCACAATCCAGCTAGGCTGAACCTTGGTTTCCACATCCTCTACTTTTACTTTCACACAAGGTCAAAATACCTAAAAATGATCAAATCAAACAGTTCCAGTTCATCCTTTACATATTTACAAAGAATTAAAACCCATTGTCACATATCCAATGCAGTCTGGGCCAGATGTACAACCATTTCTAGGCAAACAACGTTGTTTTTAGGGACTACGGTACTGTAGATCAAAGTAACCCGCGGATGTATTAAGCATTATTTGACCTTTATTTAAAGACCACATGTGAATAACAACCAGATTGTTCTCTTCCCATGGGCGGTCTTTAAACACAGGTTGGGCTATATCACCATTTACGGCTGATGGTAAATTGTTATACACAAAATAATGATATTTATATTGCAGAGATATCTTGAAGAGATTATCAGAATCTGTAATTATTGGAAAATAAGAATTGAAATTAATGAGATAAAAGATTGAATAAATATGAAGAGTTAGACAGAGTAAAAAGTAATGTATGAAAAACTAAAGTTACCTATTATGAAAATTGTAATGAAAAGGAGTTAACATGCATACTCATTTTGAAGCATGATTCAGCTCCTGCAGATGACCTAATACATTATGACAAAAGGAGAAATTGCTCATGATAAGTAATTTCTCCTTTTGTCACAACGTTTTCAACTCTATCAAAAGTTCATTATTAAAAGCAGTCTTCTCTTAAATCTTTCCCGCATAAAACAAATCTGCAGCTGAAGACTTTGAAAACGGCTTGGCACAAATATGGATAATCTCTGTAAATGAAAGTTTGATAATTGAGTAGAGTTGAAATCAATGTGACAAAATTACTCATCTTGAGCCATTCCTTCTTTTGTCGCTATACTTTCAAAAGTTGTCTGCTACAGAGGAGTCACATTACAGTACAGCTCACGCGGAAAACGCATCGTCCGCGAGCCACCGCGGACAAATCTCACCCATCACCGCGATTTGATTTTATGTACCATCGCGGTCGCAACAAGATAACCCCAGTGTGGGTAATAAAACCGATAATCGTGGAGTTGCGGTGGATCCATCGCGGAATCGCGGTGACATTTCTTTGAATATATAAGCTTTTTCTCGCCGTTTTGCTGGGATTTTTTTTTTAATTTTTATTTTATTACAGTACGAATAAATGTTGTTGAAGAGGATAATGATTATAAATCAGTACTAACTATAAAGCAGCACATATGCGTAACAACTCAATTTATTAAAATTCGTCAATACAATTACCCTAAACTTGATGTATTCTGTAAACGATACAACTACGTGATAATAAAACTGTTAATTATGCCTGAAAGATGTGTAGCTTACTTTAAATCTCACTAATAAATGACGTAATTCCATTGTCAACAACCACAATTACCAATGCATTGTTCATTCTTAATCGCCTATAAATTATTTATTTTGCTTCGATATAAAACATTGACAAGTATACAGATGCCATGTAAGTGTTTTGTGAACGTGACAAATATACACACATGTCAACATTATGTCAGTTACGCATATATATCTCTTAAATCCGTTAACATTACTACAAACTGAACGCAAGTGTCAAGAAAAGTCGTGTCAGGCGTATTGTGGTTTATGTGTTTGGATTGAATACAGGACAAAAGCTCTCATGGACAAAAGCTCCCATGCTATTTTTGACAGGGTGGACAAAAGGTCCCATATCATTTTAACAGGGTGGACAAAAGATCCCATATTGATGAGCCATCCTGGTTTTTGTCATACGGTGACAGACAAAGGTGTTGAGTACATTTACTTCATATTAAATGATTTCATCGAAAAAAAAACCAGACAAAACACAAAGATTAATAAAGTCAAATTTATTTCCTGTAAATTAAAATTATGATTAAATATATAGCACACAAAATATAGCAAATGGTAACTACTAGAAAAGATAGCACATCATGATAATAAAACGATGAAAAGTGGATATATACATGTATTTACAAACAAAACTGCTTTCAAAGTAGTTCATGCAGACATATTCAACCAACACACAGTCTGGTCATTGTCATTAGCACAGCTATTTACTAAGTCTAATACACTGTCCAACTACACAAAGGAATTAACTCACAGTTGTTTGTCCTTCTATAAGTTGTGTACATAGTTCCTACATTTGTTTTTGATGATTAACAGTTTTCTTCCTCTGTCGCTTTGCTGGCTGTATTCCATGTTGATGTTGGAGGTTTTCTGTTTCAACGATTGTGCTGTCTTTCTTTAGGCAGTTGATTGCAGTCCATATGGATGGATGTTTGTGCCCAACCAGGTGCTTGAATCCGTTATTCCAAGATTCACACACATTGTTGGTACGATGGACATCTGTCATTGTTGCCTCATGGACATTCCAGGTATTTGGTGCGAATCTTGGTGGTACTCTGCGGAAACGAAGAACACCTCCTCGTCCCATGACACTTCTATATGACCCTGTCACGTATGTTGAATCAAAGTATTGTAAAATAGCTGTAAGCTCTTCTGGGATTTCTTCCTTCAAGATGGCTATACCTTCGCTGACTTTGTCCAGTGGGAGGAAGGCCAGCCCTTTCCACAGAAAACCCTGATGACATTGTTTTCTCTGTATGCTGCCTGTAGCCCTTCAGCCTGGATCCGTCTTCATGTACACTGTGTCAGATGACAAATCTCCAAAAATGAAGAGATTCTTATTGAATATAGTTAAAAACAATGTGGCAGATGGAGAAATTGCTTGTTTTGAGCTATTTCTTCTTTTGTCACATTGTTTTCAAAAGTTGTATGCTGCAGAGGCGTCAGAAAGTGACTATATGTGGGAAAGGGTGGTTAACATTTCATGTCCAACAGCCCTCTCAAAATGTAATATCTAGAAACAGTTGTGGCAAAACAGATTTTGGAATCTTAGCAATAGCTTTTCATGAGCAATTTAGACAAGGCCTCAAAGAAATTAACTGAGGTATTTTACATAAAAGGCAACTACAAACAACTTGCTTAATTGTATTGTAAGGTTTTGGTACTGACTGTTTTCCTGGAGCCGTCTAGAATTGTGTAAGACTAAATAGCAAACAGGGTAGATATTTGTTTACAATCCGCTGTGGCCGAGTGGTAGGCATCGGGGATTTGGAACCGGGCGTTCCGGGTTCGATCCCCAGTCATGGGGCTGTTGTCATGGTGAAACAGCAAAAGAAGAAATTGCTCATGATTTTGAATCATGATAAATAAAGTTGGAAACATTTTGAAAAAAGGAGAAATTGATAATTATGAACAATTTCTTCTTTTTCCACAATATTTTCAAAAGTCTCAAGCTGCAGATGGACCAACATGCGTCTATTGGGTACTGGGTACACAATCACAATTTGAAAATGTTATGGCAAAAGAAGAAATTGCTCATTGGGTACTGGGTACTCAGTCACAATTTTAAAAAATGTTGAGGCAAAAGAAGAAATTGCTCATGACTAAAGGAGAAATTGATAATGTGTCTATTGGGTGCTGGGCAATCCGTCAAAGTTTGAAAATATTCTGACAAGAGGAGAAATTGCTAATTATGAAATATTTCTTCTTTTGCCACAATATTTTCAACAAAAGTCTCAAGCTGCAGATGCACCAAAACCCATCTTTTGGGTACTGGGTACTCAGTCACAATTTGAAAATGTTGTGGCAAAAGAAGAAGAAATTGCTCATGATTTTTACTCATGATAAATAAAGTTGAAAACATTCTGACAAGAGGAGAAATTGCTAATTATGAACAATTTCTTCTTTTGCCACAATATTTTCAAAAGTCTCAAGCTGCAGATGCACCAAAACCCGTTTTTTGGGCTCAGTCACAATTTGAAACTGTTGTGGCAAAAGAAGAAATTGCTCATGACTAAAGGAGAACTTGATAATGTGTCTACTGGGTGCTGGGTAATCCGTCGCAGTTTGAAAACATTCCGAATGCGTTTATTGGGTACTGGGTACTCAGTCACAATTTGCAAATGTTGTGGCAAAAGAAGAAATTGCTCATGATTTTTACTCATGATAAATAAAGTTGAAAACATTCTGACAAAAGAAGAAATTGATCATTATGAACAATTTCTTCTTTTGCCACAATATTTTCAAAAGTCTCAAGCTGCAGATGCACCAAAATCCGTCTATTGGGTACTTGGTACTTAAATCACAATTTGAAAATATTGTGGCAAAAGAAGAAATTGCTCATGACTAAAGATGGGCAAAATCTCCTTTTCCCACACGGTTGTTACTCTTTACAGTTATATGTAGTTATATATACTTACAGTTAAGTCTGTTATTACAGCTCCATTACATTGTTGGCCTCTTTTTTCTGAACAGATCCAGTGGACTGTAGACTTGGTTGATCTTTTCATAGTGTAAGAGTAGCCTTGGAAGCAGAGCTTCATACTTCCTTGATTATTCTCAATGATATCCATTTTGACAATTTGAAAATTTGTCATGGTTTTATATATATATATATATGCATCTGAATGTTTTATTTTTCACAGTTTATGTAAAGAGTTCAATTAAGAACACAATTTAAACTTTGATTGCCTTTAATTTTCATTTAAATAGCAGGTGATAGCTTTCATCTTTCATTGTTAATTACCTAATTAATTGGCTGTTTACCTTGAAATTGCTCAATGTTTTATTTTTCACAGTTTATGTAAAGAGTTTAATTAACAACACAATTTAAACTTTGATTGACTTTAATTTAAAATAGCAGGTGATAACTTTCATCTTTCTACATTAATTGGCTGTTTACCTTAATTGACATTGACATTCTTAATATGCTCAATGGCTAGGAATTATATATTCATATAGTTTATTCATTTTAATCTCTTTAGTACTGACTGATATATAATATAATATAAGTGGGATCTTTTGTCCACACTACCAAAATGATGTGGGAGCTTTTGTCCACCCTGTTAAAAAACATGGGATCTTTTGTCCACCCTGTAAAAATGATATGGGAGCTTTTGTCCACCCTGCCAAAAATAGCATGGGGTCTTTTGTCCATGGTATCTTTTGTCCGGCTCCCGTTTGGAATAGCACGCACGTTGATAAACCACTTCTACATATAAGCCTGTATTTTGTTAAACTAATTGACGTTACTGAGCTTTACGACAAGTTGCTTCAGAATAAAGTGCAATACATAACTACATGTAAAATCAATTCTACTCTGTTTCTACTCTGTATCAACACATTGCGTTAAAATGAAAAATTATCATTTTCAACAATATTACAATTGGATCATTCATTTATTAAGTTGATAAGAAAAGCTCAAAAATCAACAATCTGTGTTTATTAAGAGATTCAAGTACATGTACTGTATATACAAAATTAAAAAATATATATACAATGAACATGTATTGTAATTTAACAATATTTCTCTCTTACTAAAAAATGTGAGATAATCGTATGTACGATATGGCCGCACCTTAAACGTATATCCGATGTCCGTCATTTTCTATTACGAAACTTGACCTTATCGTAAACACAATCTTCCACTGTTTTTCGAATAAGAAATGGAATGAATTTTAGCAAGTTGGGTCATAAAATAATCGCAATTCGTCAATAAACGCGTACATGTACATACTCGAAAAAAAACAACTTTTTAATAAAAGTAAAACATTTTTACAGGTAAATATTGCGGTAGAATCGCGGTGATTTCAAAATAGATAAGAAGCTCGAATCGACGAAATGTCAATCGCGATGATCAAATTAGCCCGTAGGCGGTATTGCGGTGATTATCTGCGATGAAAATTATTTGTCCATCTTGGGATCGCGGAATACGCGTTTTCCGCGTGAGCTGTACTGTACGTCTGCATTAGGTTAAGGGTTTTAATCCGGTAAAATATTACAAGACAGCTTAAATATGCTACATCATTTATGGTACCTCCAAACCCTGAATAAACAGAGCTGTGAATGTCCTTGACAACTATTTTACTTTCACTGTTCGGATGACTTACTTGGTGCTGTGTTTGATGTGGCGATTGGCGATGTCTTGTATGTATTGAAAGTAGGGATGGCAACGAATATTCGAATATTTGAATATTCGATTATACGGTCAAATATTCGAATACTATATAATGGTTCGAATATTCGATGAAATCAGGATTTTCAACACTAAAAAATAAAAAATAAATTTCTTCATGCTTATTTTGTTCATAAGCTGTAAATAAAGGGTTACCGATGGTCTATTTTACGTATAGTTTATAAAGTGTCAATATGTCAACAAAGACACAGTGTTATTAGATCTTAAATATAGTGTATAACATATCAAACTGATAATCCCTGTTTTAAGCTATCGATACAATACCGATGTTTTCGTTCCAAAACACCGTAACTTCATCGTGTATTCTATTTAGGTATTGCTTTTTAGAATAAGGCATCAATCAGACAATATTGTCGGTGTAATTATCCGAGCAAGCTGTTACTAATTAAGTAGCGGTGTATTTCACATTTTGTATAATAAAAGAAGCCTAGATTGGTAAGTGCGAACATGCAGATATGTAGCACGTGTTTGAAGTTCATTAATTATTTGTTCAAGTATCAAACTGTTGAAATAAAACCTTTTTTTATCTAGATTATTGTTGTAATTCATTATTTTCATAAATACACCCAAATGCGATTTGCATTGCCACATCAGTTCTGAAAGTACGTAATATTTGATTTCAACAATGCCTGTTACGCCGTCTGTAGTTTGGAAGTATTTCCGCCGATCTTAGAAAATAGCTACATGTACTCTGTGTGAGTCGGAGCTGTCCTATCAGGAAACTACAACCAACCTCCACAATCATCTACGAAACAAACATCCATCTAGATCCATAGATAACCCTTCTGTAACTACCGAGCAGAAGAAACAAACATCTATATATCATTTATAAAAGCATTTTAACAATAGTTCAGTTGTATGCAGCAAGAGAAAGATTAAACCTCAGTTGTAAACAGGGTAATCAAGCTAAATAATTCGAACAATACATTAAGAATGGCATCAATAAATTAAAATCTGCGCACTTTACCAACGTATGTTTCACGAACATTATTTTCATACGAATTCATCGGTGTAACGGAAACGTCAAATGCGAGTACACTGGATAAATAAAGAATTAATAAAGTCTTTGTTTGGTAAGCATGCACAAATGGGGCGAATGTTCGAATATCTTGTGATCGAATATTCGAATACTAATTTTGGTATTCGTTGCCATCCCTAATTGAAAGTCATTTTATTTGCTCACCTAATCTTATTGCCCTGTGTCCGTCTTGTTTTGTCGGCTTTGTCTACAATATCCTTAAACACATGTTCGCTTTTAAACCTTTTTACCACATACAGCAAATCTGCAGCAGATGACTTTGAAAACATGTGGTCATATTTATAAAATCTCTATAAATTAAGGTATCATTACTGAAACAAGTTTTAAAAAATTTCTCCTTTTGTTACAATGTTTTTAAAAGTCTTCTGCTGAAGAAGCGTCTGAAAGCATCTATAAGTGGGAAAGGGTGAAGAACACTGGCCAATTTCAGGTCATGTGATGGATAAAGCGAATAGAGCCCTCTTGTATAAGTTTGCCATATTATTTCGGAATTAGCTGCTAGGGCTCTGCACAACAAGATGAAAACATAGATCATGTCGTACAGCCCAGACCTTATTTCCAGATCAGCCTGCATCTCTTAACAGTCTGTTCGGGATTATTTCCTTTCTTCCATCAGGTCATCGAAGCCCCCTGAGAACAAACAATACCAAATTATACTTATACACGCATACACATTTATTTTAATTGCGATTATTAATTTTCGTTCTTGCTGAAGGTGTGTTTTCATATAGCATGCTTGTTTACTAACTTTATCCATTTTCATAACTTTGAGGGGCATGTGACTTTCAGTTTCTTAACCATCTAGGATTGTAAAACAAGGGGGGAATTTTACCGGAAAATTGATTTAATGAACAAATTGAGACATTTTTCATCTGTGCCAATGTGAAAGAATTCCCTCTTCAATACAAATTTAGGGGGGAAGATTCAGAACAGAGTGAGAATTAGCTTGAATCCCCCCCCCCCCCCCCACCCCCCCCCCCCCCCCCCCCACCCCCCACCCCCCCCTCCCAAAGATTGGACACTGGACTTTCACCACACTTCATAATCGGTAGCAGTCCTGTGTAGCTGCCTTCACTTCTTTACAGGATATGCTGATGGCTTTTAGGTCTATGCTGCGGGTTCTTTGCCATGTATGCCATGTGATATGGCCCAAGTACACTTGATATATCCCTAGTGTTGATTTGCTACCTTTAGGCTCTTTAAAATAGTACATGTATTGTCAATTTTAAAGAAAAAACTAAACCTCAGCAGGCGATACTTATTTTGACAGGAAAGAACATCATAGTTATGTGAAAAAAGATAATTCTGTCATGGTGAACCACAATGTGCTTAAAAGACCTTTGCTTCAGACGTGTCTCAAAGCACATTATATACATACAGTGATATCGAGGGCTTGGCGTGAAACGGTTGTAACTAAAATTGGTATTTTTTTCACCATGGTTAATCACCTTGCCATAAAGTCTTTATAAGCGTTAAATCCCTTTTCTTGGTAAACAATAACAATTTAGGTGTCATTTATTGTTCTGAGCAATGGCACCTACATTTGCATTGTTTACAAAGGGGTCGAAATTGCCCCTAAACCAGGGTTTTCAAAATAAGTTTTTAATTGCAACTGGCGGCGTCTGTCTGTCTGTTCATATTTTCCTACAAGGAACTTCTCCTAAACCAATAAAGCAATTTCTGAATAAGTTCACATGAATGTTCCATAGGTGGTCTTACAGAGATATTCAAAGAATTTAATTCCCAGTAAAACTTTGGTTGCTGCGGCATCAGAAAGAGGGTAAGTGCTGAAACTTTAACATCTTCTTGTCAAAAAGTACTGGTTTGTTTGAAAAGTTATTCGCAAAAGTTCCTTGGATGACCTTTTAACAAATTTGTTCATTATTATTCCAATCAATTTAAAATACATAGCAGTCAGAGGGTCGGACTTGATTTCCTTTGAAAAGTTGTCATTGTAACCAATAGAAGAATGAAATACAATGGTATCATTTTACAAATTTTTCACATTTTATCTAAATGACAGAAATATTATATTTTATTTTATTCTGTTAACCCTTTTGCACTTACAGGCACATTCTGACGTATCTGCAACACACAATGTTCATTTTTATTCAATAATTATAATTTAATTTATAGAGATTTTCCATTAATTTGACAATATATTTTTAGAATCATCTGATGCAGGTAGGTACGTTGTATATAAAGTTAAAAAGTGTTATATTATAGTTAATGGTTGTGGCTAACGTTTCCAACTTCTTCTATAGGACCACCCCGGTCCATCCAGTAAGTGAAGCAGGTCTGTCAGTATAACCTATGGTGGTGGGGAAGGGCGAGATTACATTCATGTATCTGGTTTCTCTGTTGTTTAACCCTTTCCCACATACAGAAAATCTGCAGCAGACGACTTTGAAAACATCTCCACAATAACATGAAAAATCTCCAAAAATGAAGAGATTCTTATTGAATATAGTTAAAAACAATGTGGCAGATGGAGAAATTGCTTGTTTTGAGCTATTTCTTCTTTTGTCACATTGTTTTCAAAAGTTGTATGCTGCAGAGGCGTCAGAAAGTGACTATATGTGGGAAAGGGTGGTTAACATTTCATGTCCAACAGCCCTCTCAAAATGTAATATCTAGAAACAGTTGTGGCAAAACAGATTTTGGAATCTTAGCAATAGCTTTTCATGAGCAATTTAGACAAGGCCTCAAAGAAATTAACTGAGGTATTTTACATAAAAGGCAACTACAAACAACTTGCTTAATTGTATTGTAAGGTTTTGGTACTGACTGTTTTCCTGGAGCCGTCTAGAATTGTGTAAGACTAAATAGCAAACAGGGTAGATATTTGTTTACAATCCGCTGTGGCCGAGTGGTAGGCATCGGGGATTTGGAACCGGGCGTTCCGGGTTCGATCCCCAGTCATGGGGCTGTTGTCATGGTGGAGTGCTCTTGGACAAGACACTTTTCCTAGCCTAGAACTGGTTTGTTTACCCAGGGATCATGAATAAGTGAACTGTTGCCGTGATATAACTGAACACATGTTGAAAATGGCTTTAAAAATCCTAGCAAACAAACAAACATTGCATTCTAAGATTATCAGCAACAGATTTAGAAAACCTTTGATGCTTAATGGAGCGAACTGTGTGATAAACTTATTGACCTGTATCTGTGTTTGTATAATGTAGGTAGGATCTGCTATAGATGACTTGTGGTACTTTGATCAGGCACAATGGACCTGAAATCCGATCCACCGTTTTCAGAGTCCGACATCAGTTCTGTTCGATCTGGGGAGTTAGGTGTTCTCTTCCATATTGAATTATAAATCCATTGCCTTGTTAACACTTTACAGACAATCAGAAAATTCATCTCCATTAAATCTTGGACAGGTTCGAAACTGTGCCATATGATGTCAAAAACTAGGTTACTGGGTCAAATTGAAGGACAATCTTGTTATCACTCTGGAGGCCGCATTTTAACTTGAGCATGTTGAAACTTCATCAGAATATTTGTCTTGATGATTTGTAGATCAAGTTTGAATATTGGTCATGTTGGATCAAAAAGTAGGTCAATAGGTCAAATTAAAAGAAAATCTTGTTAACATGCCAGAGGCCGCAAACTTTGCTTCAGCAGTCAGAATGTTTGTCTGAATAATATTTAGGTCAAGTTCAAATAGGGGTCATATTGGGTCACTAGGCCAAATTGAAGGAAATCGTGTTAACACTTCAGATGCTGCATTTTTAACTCGAGCATGTTGAAACGTTATCAGAATGTTTGTCTTGATGATATGCAGTTTGAATTTGATGAAAATACAAATATGTGACAATAATTCTTGCGCATGGTCAATGTTGTCAAATGATATCTACGTAATAATGTTTTAACACTTTCCAATATACTGATGCTTTCTGCCTTTGCAGCAGACGACTTTTAAAAATATTGTGACAAAAGGAATAATTATTTATAAAAAGCCATTTCTCCTTTTGCCATATGTTTTCAACTTTATTCAGTTCTTTTATTAAAAGAGCTTTCCCATATTTTTCACTCAACGTTTTCAAAGTCGTCTGCTGCGGATTTGTTGCATGTGGGTAAATGTTAAGAGTGTCTATTGATGATTTCTACACTTTACTGTGCTGATTATTGACATGGCAGGGTGTGGCTTGGTACTGACCTGCAAATCGGCTTTTGGGAAAAGCAGGATTTAACCCTATCCCACATACCAGAATTTGCGGCAGACGACTTTGAAAACATATTGACAACAATAGGAAATATCTCTACAATTAATTGTTTGATTATAGAATGGAGTTTAAAACGGATGTTGCAAAAGGAGAAATTTCTCAATATGAGCTATTTTTTTTTGTTGTCACAATGTTTTCAAATGTTGTCTGCTGCAAGGCTCCAGAAAGCGTCTAGATGTGGGAAAGGGTTAATGAAAGTTGGTAATATTGTTCATAATGATGATTGAATGTTGAGTGAATATGATTACGGGAGGTTAATATCTGGATTAGATTTTTTTTTTTTTTAAATGATCAGCTTAGTTTAATATCAAGCTCTGCATCAGTGTATCAGATGTCATTAAGATCCTTTTTAGCTCGACATTTCGGCGTCGGCGTTGGTGTCACACATTGGTTAAGTTTTTTGTACCAATTAACTTTTTTGTCAAAACCATTATACATATTGCTTTTAAACTTACAACACTTGTTCACCATCATTTTCTCCATCAGCAGACAAGAGTACATAACTCTGTCCATATTTTTTAAAGAATTATGGCCCTTTTTTTACTCAGAATTTTGGTTAAGTTTTTCGTACCACCCAACTTTTTTTCAAAACCATTCGAGATATAGCTTATACACTTACAATACTTATTAACCATCATTACCTCCATCCACAGACAAGAGTACATAACTCTGTCAAGATTTTTTTAAAGAATGATGGCCCTTTTTCGATTAAGAATTATGGTTAAGTTATTCATAACAAATCAATTTTTTTCGAAACAATTAGAGATATGGCTTAAACACTTACAAACATCGTTTTACCATCATTACCTCCACCAACAGCCAAGAGTGCATAAATCAGTTAAGGTGTTTGTAAGAATTATGACCCTTTATAGACTTATAAAGTACTGTGCTTATAAATAATATGATAAAGTACTTGGTTATGTTTTCTGTACCACCTAAAAATGTTTTGTTTTATTGTCAAGCACAAAAAAAGTCGAGTGTGCTGTAAACCATAAAATACGGGTCAAGATTGACTTTTCTAACAAACCCCCAATGTTAAACTCACTTGAGCACGAATTGCGGGTTGAGCTATTGTGAACACTCACCATCCGGCGGCGGCATCGCTGTCTTTCGTTCTATATTCCTACAAATATGTTATCCTCCTATACCAATGAACCAAATTCAAAATAATTTTTCCGGAATGTTCCTTAGTAAGTCTTCTTTCAAAGTTGTTCAAAAGATTAAAATTCCATTCAGAACTTTGGTTGCTGCGGGATCAGAAATGGGGATAATTGCAAAAAAATCTCCTTGTCCAAAAGTACTAGCCCGATTGGAAAATAATTTGGCACAAAAGCATTGTCACCATCTTCCAAACTGTCAACATCATTGTCATCGTTAACGTCTGTAAACTCTCTGTGTCCTCAAACAACAGTTCAAGGTCATGACCTCATGGAGGACAAATGTTTACTCCTTGATGGCCCATGTATAATTTGTTTGACCAACCCCAAAACAGCAAGTTTCATTCATGGCAGCTCAGATTTGCTGTTTTTCATGCGCAAAGCGTCTAAAACGTCGTGGAAAGTCGTGTCCTGTTTGTAGAAGACCAATCCAGAAAGTTGTTAAGAATTACATGCTTTAACCCTTTCCCACACAAAGACGCTTTTATGAAGATTCTGGGGCAGAAGACCTTTATAAACATTGCAGCAAAAGGAGAAATTGCTCATGATCAACACTCCATTCAATAATCTTTCAATTATAGAAAATGTCTCTATTTTAGTCTTGATATTTCAAAGTTGTATGTTTCCAAATGTTTGTATGGGGGTAGGGTTTACCAAAAACCTCAGATGCTGCATGCTGTAGTTAATATTTGCAATGAAAGCATATGAGCCGTCCCGCGAGAAAACCCAACATTATGGCCTCTGCGTAATGTATCGACCCAGATCAGCCTGCGCAGTCTGCATTGACTGATCCGAGCCGACATATTCCGTCTCAAAGGGATCGAGGTATAGAGTAATGATTCCTGAAACAGAAAATCCACAGGTGGCAAAAAGTGTCTGTCCGGGTTAGCCTGCATGAGTCAATGACAACTAAACAGGTAGTGAGTTATTTGAATGTTATATCCAGTCAATTTGCAACAATATGTCAAACAGGTCGTCAGTTTTCACACCTAAGTCGTATTTGTGTTTTCAATTGTTATCGCGTTTTAATTGGATAGTTGTAAGAAATACTCGTCAATATTATTTGATAAGAACTTTTATATTTATATCGGTAAGTTTTCTTCAATAATTAAAACTATCTTCTATCATTCTTGTCTAATCGACCGAAATGGGGATGCATTCATTATAACTGCTAGGTTTCCTTTTTAGATCACCTGAGCCGAAGGCTCAAGGTAATCTATTCTGATCGCGCTCTGTTTGTCGTCCGTCGTTAACTTTTAGCTTTAAACATCATCTCCTCCTAAACCACAGGACAAATTTGAACCAAACTTCACAGTAATGTTTTTTTGGTAGTCCTCGTTCAAAATTGTTCAAAGATTTAAATTCAACGTTGAACTTTTGTTGCTGCGGCATCAGAAAGGGGGCAAAATGTCCGAACTTTAAAATTCTTCTCCTCTGAAATGTTGTTAAATTCCAATACAAATTTGTAGAAATGTTCTTTGGGTGAGCCTTTACAAGACATTTCAAGCCATACTGATTGGTTGAATGACATGGCAGTCAGGCGGCATCAGAAAAGGGGCAAAATGACAAAATTAAAAATTTCATTTTTATCAAATTGCTTGTCTGATTTTAAGAAAATTTATTAGGAATCTTACTTCAGTGATCCACTACTTAATTTGTTCAAGCCATATTGATTGGTTATAAAATCATAGGAACCAGGCGTCATCACAAAAGGGGTAAATTGAACTTTTAGCTATAAATGACAACTCCATTCCACTTGACTAATTTCAACTTAACTTCACAGGAATGTTCCTTTGTTTGTACTCTTTCAAAATTGTTCAAAGACTAACATTCTGTGTAGAACTTTGATTGCTGTAGCATCAGAAAGTGAGCAAAATAGCCAAACTTGAAAATCCTTTTCCTCCATAATTCGCTTGACCGATTCCAAGATAATTTAGCAGAAATATTCCTTGAGTGACCCTCTACAAAAACTGTTCAAGCCATATTGGTTTTGTTGAAAAGCAGGGCAGCAAGGTGGCATCAGGAAAGGCGCAAAATGACAAAACTTTATAATTCCATTCTTATTAAAGTTCTTGTTAGATTCCAAGATACAAATGGCCTTTACTGATAAGCTATTTCTTTAACAGTGTCCACTCCTTGCAGCCTTATTTGCACTCCTTATCAAATTTTCCCAAATATTTGCAGTTAAATATTTGCTACTAATTTACTATAACTCAGTTGATAGATTTAGGGCCATCTTAACCCTCTTGTTTACGAATGTGGTCCTTGATTTTATATATTATTTAGTCATGTAGATATTAAAGACAAGGGTTAATTCGAAAAAAACGAACGTTTAAACCATTTCTAATTGTTGATTTGTTTTTCTTTCTTTCATTGATCATATTATTATTCTCTTATTAAACGTAGTGTTAGTCAATTCTACTCGATTTCCTTTTACTGTCTGTTTTGCTTTCTTTTTTTGCCTTTTTAAAGAATAGGAAAGTCTGCACTAAACGTTTCGATGTAACCGCCAGTACAATTGTTGGATGTGTTTGTTGAATTATTTGAGTTTTAGCTCTACTGGCCAAAGGCCAAAAGAGCTTATGCCGTGGCGTGGTGTCCGTCGTCCGTGTGTGCGTCCGTGCGTCCGTAAACAATTGCGAACCAGTCTTCAGTTTTGATTGTATCTCAATCAAACTTATACAGTAGTTAGATATCCATGAGAGCTTGGTTCCTTTCGCAAACCAGCCAGATCCGTCCATGCAAGACCGGATTATGGCCCTTGAAATTGTCAAAATTGCTATAATACAGCTTGTGAACACAATAGAGCCTCCATTTACCATTCAATCTTCATCAAACTTGATAGTAGTTAAATACTGTTGAGAGCTTGGTTCCTTTTGCAAACCAGCCAGATACGCAAGGCTGGAATATGGCCCTTGAAATTGTCAAAATTGCTATAATACAGCTTGTGAACACATTAGAACCTCCATTTACTATCCGATATTCACCATACATACATGCTCTGGATTGAAAATAACCAAAGAACCATCCCAGTAAAGCATAGGCCCTCATGGGCCTCTTGTTAAAGTAAACAAACTCATTTTCTTTAATTATCAAAAAACAAATGCAAATTGTTTCTTATAAAAGACAATTATGAAATAAGTGATCGAGGGCCAGAATATTCCAAGAGACAATATTTTTTTATTAATAAGTGAACATATTTTGATATCTCGCGAGTACCTGAATACTGGATCGGAATAGTTTACGAGTTCCAGAGTTCTAATATCGATTCTCGTTCCCATCCCTTATAATAAGAATATTGTAAGTTCTATTGTTTATGGTTGAATTTTAAGCTGACCTGAACACAGTGCTCAATGTGAGCTTTTGTGATCACTTTGTGTCATATGGCAGTGTCAATAATTTGAACAACATTTCCTCCTAAACCACTGGGTCCATTGCAGTCAAACTGTGCAGCAATGTTCCTTCTGTGGTCTTCTTTAAAACTTGTTCAAAGAATTAACCCTTTCCCACATACAACCAATTTGAAGCAGATGACTTTGAAAACATCTGTGCAAGATTATTTTATATCTTTATAAGTGAAAATGTAATGATTAAAAGGAGTTGAAAACATTCTGACAAAGGGAGAAATTGCTTGTTTTGATAAATTTATTTTTTGTCACAATGTTTTCAAAAGTTGTATGCTTCAAAGGCGTCCGTAAGCATCTGTATGTGGGAATGGGTTAAATTCAATTAATAGTTCTGGTTGCTGGGTCATCATAAGGTTGAAACATTCCAAACCTTAAATGCTTCTCCTCTTTAACTGCTGGTCTGTTTCAAGATAACTTTGCAGACTTGATCTAGCTCTACAAAATATGTTCAAGCTCTATTTATTAGCACCAAAAAGGGGGTAAAATGATAAAAACAGTTCTGCCCTGACAGTTCTTGTCTGCTTCCAATATACCAGCAGAAATGTTTCTTGGATGACCCTCTACAAAAATTGTTCAACATATATTGATTGGATCCAAAACATCGGCGACATCAAAAAAGATTAAAACTTTAAGTTGCATTGATCAAAATAACTTGATGTCCTTCATATGTTGATATAGTCTGCATGAGATTATTCTCAGGTTAAGGATCCAAGCCCTCTTGTTTAATATAAGCAGTCTTTCTTGAGTCGCCTGCCTTTAAAAGGAGACAAGTATGTATCACTTTGCTTTTGCCTGTCTATCATATTTTACTTACTTTTTACATTGGCAGGCAACATATGTGTTCCTTTGTACACTTTTGCTTTAATTTCGAGCATCTAGAAATAACCTACCGGTGATAAAATTGCCCCCTATTTGTTGAACGATTACAATAATCCTTGTTTCTATACTGGTTTACTTTAACTCTTTCCCACTTGCAGA
>JASEVX010000003.1:97888063-98080193 GCA_031761405.1 Serripes groenlandicus
GCACAATGAGAGGAAGTGCAGTGTACAAAAACCATAACCCTTATTATTAGTCCCCCTACCGGCGTGCCGAAGGGGACTATTAGGTTTGCACTCCGTCCGTCAGTCAGTCCGTCAGTCAGTCAGTCGGTCAGTCCGGCAAATCAGTTTCCGCACTTTTTTTCTACATGCTTTGAGGTATTGAGCTGAAATTTTGTATATGCCTTTGTTATCATGTGTCACAGATCAAGTTCGCGTTTCCTGGGATTTCGTCAATTTTTTAATGAGTTATGCCCCCTTTTTGGACTTAGAATATTCGTTTTCCGCATTTTTTTTCTACATGCTTTGAGGTATTCAGCTGAAATTTGTATATGCCTCTGTAATCATGTGTCACAGATCAAGTTCGCGTTTCATGGGATTTCGTCAATTTTTTTATGAGTTATGCCCCTTTTTGGACTTAGAATATTAATAAGTCAAAACGTGCAAACCGGTAGGGGATTATGGTATTGCTTGCAATCCTACAGTTACTTGTTTACATTATTACATAGTAATTGCCCTTTGTTACTTTTTCTTGTTAGTAGAGTCTTGTCTGGAGCATAACTTTAAAACTAATTGTTTGAATTTAATGAAACTTCATACGATGATACAACATATTGAGAGAAGTGCAGTGTACAGGAACCATAACTCTTTTTTTACCTAATTACAGAGTTATTGCCCTTTGTATATTTTTCTTGTCCGGAGGAATTACTTAATAACTAATAGATGGAATCTAATAAAACTTCATACAATGGTAGAGAACAATGAGAGGAAGTGCAGTGTACAAAAACCATAACCCTTATTTACATTATTACATAGTAATTGCCCTTTGTTACTTTTTCTTGTTCGTAGAGTCTTGTCTGGAGCATAACTTTAAAACTAATTGTTTGAATTTAATGAAACTTCATACGATGATACAACACATGGAGAGAAAGTGCAGTGTAACAGACACCATCACTCTACTTTATCTAAATACAGAGTTTTTGCCCTTTATTACTTTTTCTTGTCCGGAGAATCATTTAATAACTAATAGATGGAATCTAATAAAACTTCATACAATGGTAGAGCACAATGAGAGGAAGTGCAGTGTCCAAGAACCATAACTCTAATTTTACTTAATAACAGAGTTATTGCCCTTTTGTTGAGCGTAGAATAATTTCAAAACTACTGGATGGAATTTAATAAAACTTCCTACTCTGATTACAACACATTGAGAGGAAGTGCGGTGAACAACCCACCCAGGAAACACTGTGATATAACTGAAACATTTTTTAAAATGGCGGTAAACACCAAACAATCAATAAATCAATCAATGATTTTATGAACCTGTCTTAATACAGTTCATTATTATATAAACATATGTGCAGTCCACTAAAATGTTGATTCTCTTACCCGAGCAGTTATTATCATATCTGCATTAAACCTTTTACACATGCATTGATACTACATTTGTTGTGCTGTTTAAACCCTCTCCCTCATACCACAATTCTGCAGCAGACGACTTTGAACATATTTTGTAAAAAAATGGAAAAGTCTCCATAAAAGAATGGATAACCTATGACTAAAAGTGGAAAACATTGTGGCAAAAGTAAAAATTGCTCATCATATTCAATTTCTCCTTTTGCCACAATGGTTTTCAACTTTTTCCAGTTATTATACTTACCTTTATAGAGATTTTCCATATTTTGGGCTGGATGTTTTTAGATTTGTTGTATAAGGGAAAAGGTAATTAAAGCTTGATTATTGGATACAGTTGAAAACATTGTGGCAAAAGGAGGAATTGAATATGATGAGCAATTTTTACTTTTGCCACTATGTTTTCCACTTTTAGTCATAGGTTATCCATTCAATTATGGAGATTTTCCATTTTTAGCTCACCTATGCACGAAGTGCAAGGTGAGCTATTGGGATCACATTTTGTCCGGCGTCCGTCCGTCGTCCGTCGTGCGTCGTGCGTCGTCAACATTTGAGCTTGTTAACACTCTACAGGCTACATTTTGCATCCAATCTTCATGAAAGTTTATCAGAACGTTCATCTCCATAAAGTCTTGGACAAGTTTGAAACTGGGCCATATGAGGTCAAAAACGAGGTCACTAGGTCAAATTGAAGCGAAATCTTGTTAACACTCTAGAGGCCACATTTTCAACTTGAGCATGTTTAAACTTTATCAGAATGTTTGTCTTAATGATATGTAGGTCAAGTTCGAACATGGGTCACGTCGGGTCAAGAAGTAGGTCACTAGGCCAAATTGAAGGAAAATCTTGTTAACACTCCAGAGGCCGCAATTTTTTGCTTAAGCAGTTTGAAATTTTGTCAGAATGTTTGTCTTAAAAATATCTAGGTCAAGTTCGAATATGGGTTATGCCGGGTCAAAAACTAGGTCACTAGATCAAATTGAAGGAAAATCTTGTTAACACTTTGGATGCCGCATTTTTTGCTTCAGCAACTTGAAATTCGGTCAGAATGTTTGTCTTAAAGATATCTAGGTCAAGTTCAAATATGGGTCATATTGGGTCAGAAACTAGGTCACTAGGCCAAATTGAGGGAAAATCTTGTTAACTCTGTAGAAGCTGCATATTTTGCTTCAGCAACTTGAAATTTGTTCAGAATGTTGAGCTGAATGATATCTAGGCCAAGTTCGAATATGGGTCATGCCGGGTCAAAAACTAGATCACTAGGCCAAATTGAAGGAAAATCTTGTTAACACTTTGGATGCCTCATTTTTTGCTTCAGCAGCTTGAAATTTTGTCAGAATGTTTGTCTTAAAGATATCTAGGTCAAGTTTAAATATGGGCCATATTGGATTAGAAACTAGGTCACAAGGCCAAATTAAGGGAAAATCTTGTTAACTCTGTAAAAGCCGCATGTTTTGCTTCAGCGGCTTGAAATTTGTTCAGAATGTTGAGCTGAATGATATTTAGGCCAAGTTCGAATATGGGTCATGCCGGGTCAAAAACTAGGTCACTAGATCAAATTGAAGGAAAATCTTGTGAACACTTTGGATGCCACATTTTTTGCTTCAGCAGCTTGAAATTTGGTCAGAATGTTTGTCTGAATTATATCTAGGTCAAGTTCGAATATGGGTCATATTGGATCAGAAACTAGGTCAATAAAGGAAAATATTGTTCAAACTCCGGAGGCCGCATTTTTACTTTGAGCAAGTTGAAACTTTGTCAGTATGTTGTCTTAATGATATCTAGTCCATGTAGGAATATGGGTCATATCAGGTAAAAAAATATAGATCACTAGGCAAAATGAAGGAAAATATTGTTAACACTGTGGAGGATGCATTCAGAATAATTGTCTTGATGTGTTTTGCATTGCAGTACATTGTATAATTAAGGTGAGCGATCCAGGGCCATCATGGCCCTCTTGTTTTACAAAATATGTTTAAAGTCGTCTGCTGCAGAATTGTGGTATGAGGGAAAGGGTTTAAACAGCACAACAAATGTATATTAGTGGAGAAGGGTTAACCCTTTCCCTCATATAGACGCTTTCTGATGCCTCTGCAGCAGACGACTTTTTGAAAACATAGTGACCAAAGAAGAAATTGCACAAAACGTGCAATTTCTCCTTTTGCCACAATGTTTTCCACTTTTTGTCATAGGTTATATATATCAATTCAATTATGGAGATTTTCTATTTTTTTACAAAATACGTTCAAAGTCGTCTGCTGCAGAATTGCCGTATTAGGGAAAGGGTTAAAACAGTGTTCAACTCCAATCAACAAGGATTTTGTATGACATGGCTTGTATTTTTATATTCCTAGATAAACTACAAGCAGAGTTGTTAAGGCAGTCACTAGATAATGAAGATGAGATGCTTGTTGCAATAGCTGGAATAAAACAGGTATGCATCACGTGTTATTATTTCCTCAACCATTTCCTGCGAAGATGCCATTTTACCACCTAGACATATTTTGAAAACATTGTGGAAAAAGGTCAAATATTCCCACAGTATGTTCAAATATTCTTTTAAAATGTATTTCTAATTTCTAAGAAGTTACATTTTTGCCTCAGAAAAAAAATCTGATTTCAAATTAACTCTTGACTGATGGCAAATTAAATGTTGGTGATAACTGTATGCCTAATATAGTATTGAGATTGCTTTGAAGAACAAAAATCAGAGAAATAAGAAATAGGATGCGGTTTTTTTTAAAGCAGACTTGAAAACCTTGTGGGCAAAGGTGATGTGTTTTGTTTTTTGACAATGCTTTAAAATATATCTGTATGAGGTAAAGATTTCTAGGAGAAGTAGATTGAAATTTCAATTTACTTTTTCAACTGTAATAACTATGAATGAAATTTATGTAAGTTTGAGGGTAGAATGCCAAATAACAAATATCTGTAAGATTTCTCACTCATTTCTATAGAGTGGTACTCATTGAAATCAATCATAAAGATATATATTAGATTAAATTATATGTTAACCCTTTCCCTTATATAGACGCTTTCTGACGGCTTTTTGAAAACATAGTGACAAAAGAAGAAATTGCACAAAACGTGCAATTTCTCCTTTTGCCACAATGTTTTTCACTTTTTGTCATAGGTTCCATTCAATTATGGAGATTTTCCAACTTTTGACAAAATATGTTCAATGTCGTCTGCTGCAGATTTGTCGTATGAGGGAAAGGGTTAAATGATAATATTTTATTTAACCCTTTCCTTCATTCAACAACTCTGCAGCAGGTGACTCGGAAAACAAATGTGGAAAATCTCTTTAAGTGAATATGTAAATATTGAATACAGTTGAAGACATTGGTTGCTTGTTTTGAGTAATTTCTCCTTCTGTCACGCTCTTTTCAAAATATGTCTGCTGCAGAAGTGTCAGAAAGTGTCTGTTTGTGGGAAAGGTTAAACAGAGGAAACATTAATGAATCTGTTACCTCATACTGAATGCAAGACTTGAAATAAAAAATAAATACATAAGAAAATTATTAGGATTCATAAAATTAAGAATTAATCCTTTCCCACCTGCAGATACATTCGGATGCATCTTAAGCAAAGTACTTTTGAAAACATTGTGACGAAAGAAGAAATTGCTCATTATTTTCAAACCTTTCAAAATTTATTCCTTTAATTATAGAGATTTCCTATATTTTTTTACCAAGATGTTTTCAAATTCATCTGCTTCGAATATGTTGTATGTTGGAAAAGATAAACCCTTTCCCTCAAATAGACGCTTTCTGAAGCCTCTGCAGCATACAGTTTTTTGAAAACATGGAGGCAAAAGAATAAATTTTCTCAAAATGAGCAATTTCTCCTTTTGCAACCACGTTTTCAACTCTATTCAATTATTATGTCTCCCCTTCTCCGAAAGGGGGGACATGCTGTATTTGTAGTTATTACGATTCCCCAACAGAGTTGGGAATCGTATTGTTTTTCTATTGTTTTTTCTTCTTATTATTATTATTGTTTATTCTCTTTCTTCTATCCAAATTCTTGTCCAGAGCAATACTCATAAACTACTTGATGCAATTGATTGAAACTTGCAACATAGATAGATGGCAATGTGAAGTTGTGCAAGAGGCAAAAATGATAACTCTGAGCCCTTTTTTTGCAAAGTTATCTCCCCTTTTTCAATATTTAAATCAAGTTTTGTCCGAGCGATATCTTGTGAACGAATGGTCAGATAATATTGAAACTTGGAACATAGATAGATGGCACTATGCAGTTGTACAACATGCAAGAATTATAACTCTTGGCCACTTTTTTGCAAAGTTATCTCCCCTTTTTCAATATTTTAATAATTGGGTGATTTGAACTTGTATAACTCGATAACGAAAAGTGATAGACACTTGAAATTTAGTACAAATGTTCCCAATCAAGTGATACTACTTTCTCATGTGTATTTGAGCATGACCGAATACTCGCTTCTGATTGGTCGATTTTTCGGACTTGTATAACTCAAAAACGACAAGTGATAGAGACTTGAAACTTAGTATATGTGTTTCTAATCAAGTAGTACTACTTTCTCAAGTGTATTAGCCCATGACCGAATACTCGTTTCTGATTGGTCGATTTTTCTGACTTGTATAACTAAAGACTGACTAGTGATAGAGACTTGAAACTTAGTACATGTGATTCTAATCAAGTAGTGATACTTTCTCAAGTGTATTAGTGCATGACCGAATACTTGTTTCTGATTGGTCTATTTTTCTGACTTGTATAACTCAAAAACGACAAGTGATAGAGACTTGAAACTTAGTACATGTATTTCTAATCAAGTGGTTCTACTTTCTCAAGTGTATTAGCGCATGACCAAATACTCGTTTCTGATTGGTCGATTTTTCGGAATTGTATAACTCAAAAACGACAAGTGATAGAGACTTGAAACTTAGTACATGTGTTCCTAATCAAGTGGTACTACTTTCGCAAGTGTATGACCGAATACTCATTTCTGTTATCTCCCCTTGTTAAATAAATGGCAAGGGAATCGTTCGTAACTGTTGCTACAGTTACAATCTCTAGTTCTTATTCTTATTATTATTCTTCTTCTTCTTCTTAACTTTTGTTTGTCCAGAGCAGAACTCGGAAACTACTTGAAGTAATTGATTGAAACTTGGAACATAGATAGATGGCAATGTGAAGTTGTGCTCCTTGCAAGAATTATAACTCTGGGCCACTTTGTTGCAAAGTTATCTGCCCTTGTTCAATATTTTAATAGTGTAAACTTTGTCCAGAGCAGAACTCAGAAACTACTTGAAGGAATTTATTAAAACTTGGAACATAGATAGATGGCAATGTGAAGTTGTGCACCTTGCAATAATTATGAGTTATCTCCCCCTTGTTCAATATTTTAATAGTGTAAACTTTGTCCAGAGCAGAACTCAGAAACTACTTGAAGGAATTTATTGAAACTTGGAACATAGATAGATGGCAATGTGAAGTTGTGCACCTTGCAATAATTATGAGTTATCTCCCCCTTGTTCAATATTTTAATAGTGTAAACTTTGTCCAGAGCAGAACTCAGAAACTACTTGAAGGAATTTATTGAAACTTGGAATTTAGATAGATGGCAATGTGAAGTTGTGCACCTTGCAATAATTATGATTTATCTCCCCTTGTTCAATATTTTAATAGTGTAAAATTTCTCCATAGCAGAACTAAGAAAGTACTTAAAGGAATTTATTGAAACTTGGAATATAGATAGATGGCAATGTGAAGTTGTGCACCTTGCAAGAATTATAACTCTGGGCTACTTCGTTGCAAAGTTATCTCCCCTTGTTCAATATTTTAATAGTCATTGACAAACTGCAATGGGGAGACATATGTTTTTTCATAAAAACAACCTTTCTAGTTGTTCTTTCATTTAAAGGGATTGTCTGAGCTTTTTCGGATATGTTTTCGAAGTTGTCAGCTGCAGATTTGGTGTATGTGGGAAAGGTTTAATCCTTGTGTGAAATGATGAAACTGCTTGTTGCAAAAGCTATCCGTAGCAGACTTGTCAAAATATTCTCTAAGCTTGATAAATATATACTTATTAACTGCTGATGGTGAACAGTGTAGCACAGCACAGTTTGTTCAAGATGGACACATTTCAAAGATTCCAATGTGATGGAGCAGAAGTTTAGGCTGATCTGAATCTACACTATCCAGTAATGCCAACTTGTAGATTTTCCCAAGAACATGCTCATTAAAAAAACTGTTGTGCTGTTTAAACCCTGAAAATTGTTTACTTTAATTTGTGAATTGACAACATTTTGGAAAAAGGAGAAATTGCTAGTTTTGAACAATTTGTCACTTTTCCAAAATGATTTATAATTTAGTCGGACATAAATTATTAATACTAAACAAAAAAATAAATTGAAAATAAAAAGAAAATCTGGTATGTGGATACATGTATAAAAATGTTATTGTCTTTTAGGTCCGAGATGTTTTGAAGGGCACATTGAGATTCTCACAAAGTCTACTGGATGAAGAAGAAGAGATCACCATTAATTATAACCACTACAAGATGGAGGTATCGTCCATCTCTCCTGATTCAGACATGTCACCTGACAGAGAGAACACAGACAATGCAAAACTTGCCAAATCAGAGAAAGGGGCGCAAAAGAGGATTTTCTATGTCAGTAGTGAGGAGAACTCTGAAGCCATAGACACATCCCCAAGTGACCCCCATGGTTCAGGGGCTAATAACATTCATTTCAAACTTCCCCTACAGAGTGATTTTGAACTTGAGGACTTGAAAGTAAGCGGGAACACGAGGCAGTCATCTGCTAAGCGAGGAAAAATGTTCAAAACTGGTGGACCAGACGAGATTGAGTCAGAGTTTTCTAAGTCATGGAGCCCTGATAGTACGAATACGGACATCAGTATGGAGTCCGACTTGGAAGAGAGCCCTAATCCGCTGTACAGAATTAGGAATAGTTCATACACCACATGAGTTGGTCTTTTATCCCCCAATGCAGAAAGAGAAATTAAGAGTCTTAATTTCCTGCGTAATGACACAGTTACCTCTCTCAGTTTTTGGTGTTTTTTCTCTATAACCCTTTCCCACATACAACAAATCTGCAATATATAAGTAGAAATAAAGGATTTCTCTATAACTGAAGGTTTATTTATTGAATAGAGTTGAAAACTTTGTGGCAAAAGGAGAAATCGCTCATTCCAAGCAATTTTTCCTTTTGTCACAATGTTTTCAAAAGTCATCTGCTACAGAGGCATCAGAAAGTGTCTATAAGTGGGAAAGGGTAAAATTGATAACACCATTACCTTTTTCAGTTTTTGGTGTTTTTTGTCTCGTTAACCTATTTCACAATGATTGTGTTCCAAATTGAATATATATTTAACCCATACATTCATCCCCAATCCTGAAATTCTCACATAGTTCTGAACTTGTCTTTACTAAATGATACCATCATAACACAAAAGGTACGAAATTAGCATTTGTGAATAGTGTAGATTGAGATCAGCCTGCCAAGCCCCGGTAGCTCAGTCGGTAGCATTGCTTAATCCAGGGGTTGTGAGTTCGAATCCCGGCTCGGCCAACTTTCTTTCTGACGATTGACAAAATGTCAATGCGACATGCATCATTCATCTTACACCAATGGGCTAAGTCTATGTGGAAAAGCAGCCAGTTGCTTGGGAAGATTGTTGTTTGGAGTACTGGTGTGAGAAAACCAGAAAATGCATGAGTAGGTGAACTGGCCGCCATGATATAACTGAGAAATTGTTAAAAACGACTTTAAATCCCAATCAATATGAGATCAGCCTGTGCATCTGTTTAAGATTCGTCAAAGTCTTGACAACTTGCAAAAAAATTAACAAAAGTATTTGTAAGTCATAAATTTGTGAAAAATGTAGATTTTTATATCTGACTATCTCTGGATCTATACTGTTCACAGAGGCCGAGTTGCACCTTTTGCGTGAACTGAAGACTCAAATATTGGTACATGAGTAGTGAACAATGTTGTCTAGGATTAGACTACACAAATGTAGTGATAGCAAGTTATTTTTAGACTGCATTCAGTAAAAGAAGGATTTGACTACACAAATGTAGTAACAGCAAGTTATTTTTTGGACTACATTCAGTTAACAGAAGGATTTTACTACACAAATGTAGTTACAGCAGGTTATTTTTGGACTAAATTCAGTAATAGAAGGATTTGACTACACAAATGTAGTGATGACAAGTTATTTTTGGACTACATTCAGTTAACAGAAAGCTGCTGTTAGACATACATGTATATGTATATATATTGTCCTCTCTGGATGTTGTGGGCAAAGCCATAGTATTCACTATTCACTGAACCCTTTCCTTCATAAAGAAGCTTGCTGAAGCCTCTACAGCATCTGACTTTAAAATGTTATCTAAAATATGAAATATCTCTATAAATGAGAGTTAAATTATTAAATATAGTTGAAAACATTGTAGCCGGTGGAGAAATTGCAAATTTTGCTCAATTTCTTCTTTTGCCACAATGTTTTCAAAAGTCATCTGCGGCATCAAAAGGCACCTACATGTTAGAAAGAGTTAAATCACCTGAATGAAACCAAACCTTCCAGTCTTCTAACTTTTACTTGCATTCCTTGTTAGCTTTTCTATTTTTCGAAGAAAATTTTTTTGGGTTATTAATTTTTTTTTTGTGATACCCTTGGCATTGTCGTAGTCGTCAAATCTTACCTCACAACTCATAAACAGTTTAACAGCTTCATATATAACTTAGTACACATGTTCCTAGGAGCAATACGCAGGTCTATACCAAGACACATAACTCTGGCTATAATAATTGTTCAATTGCCCCTTTATCGACTTAAAAAAAGCAGATGAGCTGTGGCGTTCGCTTGCGCCGCTCTTGTTACTTTCTCTCTTAGTGATGCCTCATTTGACCATGACATGCCCAAACTAAACTATTGGTATCATTCTGCATCCTTTGTCTATAAATATTCGAATATTTATTAACAGAACTTCTTTTCATACTGGACCACTTACATCTTAAATTTAAAGGCGGGGCCCACAGGCAGTTGCTTCACTTTCAACATTTATTAATTTCTGATAGGCCTGACAATCAAAAGATTTTTTTTTTTTAAAAGTATTCTAGCGTGAAAGTTCTGGTCAGATTAAAAGAAATACTTATAAATATTGGTTTAGTTGCCCATGTACATGATTTAAATTAGGACACAATTACATTCAGAGTTGTGGGGAGGGGAGGACATTAGGGCAATATCATACACAAACAGACTTGCACAACTTTGCACAACCTGCAGTGATCAGCTTTAGATTCCTCCCTGATCGCTATCTATTGGTTTAAGTATATGTGATGCTTCTGGAGAATTGATGTGGCCTTATATAAGCTTTCTATACAAGCGTGAAACAATTTAAAAACCTACTGTCATTCTTTGTGTCTTGGCCTATTTATTAGATGACCCAAGAGCAATCTTGCTGAATCAAAATATCATGGCTAAATTTTAAAGGCTACTTTCCCCAATATTCCTATATTACACAATTAATTTGTTATCTTTTCTGACATGACTTATTCAATTTCAAAATCTGTTCACAGATTTGTTCTAGATTTATCTGACTTGACTTATCCAATTTCAAAAACAATTCACAGATTTGTTCCAGGTTTATCCGACTGTCAAAGCCATCCTGATATTGCTTTTACATTGAATCCAGAAGGTAGAACTAGTGACACTTATTTGCCTATAGTGAAAGCTTCTGTTCTAGAGAATTAGGTCAGATTAAATTAATATATTGCAGAAAGGTAACTGTACATATTTGAATCACTGCCAAGAAACCTAAAACCATCTTTAAATGCCATCCTCATAAATCATTTGAGTCGACTGAAACTTAACCAAGATGAAGTCACACAAAAGTTTTCTAATTTATCTTATACCATGACAGCTAAACCTTTCCCACAAACAGCAAGAATGTTGAAAGCTGCGTAAAACCCCAATAAATAAATAAATACAAACAGCAAGTTGGCAACAGACGAATTTGAAAACTTTTAATCAGCTTTTAATGACAGTATAATAAGAAACAAGAGTTCAAAACATTGTTGCAAATGGAGAATATGGTTAACATGTATTAATAAAAGTGTAGTTATTGAATAGAGGTGAAACTTTATGTTAACAACAGTAGTCATCTGTATCCATGAAAGTATCTAGTCATTTTCTAAAGAACGGCATCAAATTGATGGAGGTAGTTTTCCTTATTTTATCAACCCTTTCCCACTTGCAACAAGTCTGCAGCAGACGACTTTGAACATATTTTGTCAGATGGTTAACCTATGACTAAAAGTGGAAAACATTGTGACAAAAGGAGAAATTGCACGTTCTGTGCAATTTCTCCTTTTGTCACTATGTTTTCAAAACGCCGTCTGCTTTAACCCTTTCCCACTTGCAACAAGTCTGCAGCAGACGACTTAGAACATATTTTGTCAGATGGTTAACCTATGACTAAAAGTGGAAAACATTGTGACAAAAGGAGAAATTGCACGTTCTGTGCAATTTCTCCTTTTGTCACTATGTTTTCAAAACGCCGTCTGCTTTAACCCTTTCCCACTTGCAACAAGTCTGCAGCAGACGACTTTGAAAACATATTGGCAAAATATAGAAAATCTCTATAAAGAAAAGTAATATTATTGAATAGAGTTAAAAACATAATGGCAAAAGGAGAAATTGCTCATAATGAGCAATTTTCCCTTTTGCCATTTTTTTTTCTAAAGCAGTCTACTACAGCGGTGCCAAAACGTGTGTGTGTGTGTGTGTGTGTGGGAAAGGGTAAACAACAATGTGGTAAAAGATGAAATTGCTCATATTGAACAATTTCTCATTTTGCCTCTGGATTGCAGTATTGTTGTATGTGGATAGCTTTGAATCTAAAAGTACTCAATTAATGTACCTAGTTTGCGTACATCATTCATTGGCTTGGGGGTAAAGGAGGTTTATATATAAATGCATATTTCTCTGTTGTGCTGCCAGTCATTTTTCTACAACTCATATTCAGGTTGGTGCATTCTGCTTTAATCATTATTATATTCCGTTATGTCTGATATATATATAATATACGTAACTGCAGCATAAACCATTTCTCTCGTACAGCAAACCTGATGCGGTCGACTTTGAAAACATCAAGAAATATAATGGAAAATCTCCATAAACAACAATATAATTATCGCGAAAGATTGAAACACTCTCGAACAGTATGAATAATTTTCATATTACCAGTGTTTTCAAAAGTTGTCTGCTGCATCTCAATACTCCTCATACTTTCATTTTTAATGATTTTCCATATTTTTGCTAAAACCATTTCAAAGCCGTATGCTGCTGCAGATTTGTTGTATGTGGGAAAGACTTAAGATTTTTAGCTTTATTGAGCTTTGTTTTCGTAAGAGATGGCACTGTGTCCTTTGTGTCAACATTTGCCTAAAAGGGATACATTTCCTCCAAAAGCGATGGGCCAATTTCAACCAAACTTCTCATGAATGTTCTCTAGGAAGTTCTTCTTGTAAAATAATTCCATTATTTTCATTACAAGCAATTTCTGGGATTTTGTCAATGTTCAAATCCCATCATAATGCAAGAAGATGTTAACCTTTTACTTGATATGATCTTTTTTAGTATTGTCACCCTTGATAAAGTTTGAAAAAAAATGTAACATCTGGAAAATAGGGGATTAACTTTTTAAACAGAAATGAAAGCATTGCTAGAAAAGGAGACATGTGCTCATGTTGCACAATTTCTCCTTTTTCCTTAATGTTTTCAAAAGTCATCTACATGAACAAAATCCTCAACTAAGATCTTGCAATTTCAACCGACTGTAAGGGCATCCTCATTTGAGTGTTTCAGAATCAATTTGTTTTATGTTTGACATTCTACAAAACACTTGCTTCCTTACTTATATGTGCAATATGTAATTATTTTGTTCACGTTTTTAGAATTATTTAGTTTAGTTATATTAAATTTGTTAACTTATTATTACAAGCTCCTCTTTTGGATGGACTGCATATAATTTAGCATCGCATGACTTTTGGTGCATAATGTTCTTTCCTTTTCCGTTTTTTCACAAAATGTTTATGGCGGAATCTATTATTATACTGCATATCTTACTCTTTTCCATTTCACTTTATATTAGTCATTCAATTCACTTACGATGGGAGACGATGGCTCTGTCACGCTCAGTAAGAGAGTGCTGGATCAATTACCGTGAGAACATCGAGGGCTTGGCGTGAAACGGTTGTAACTAAAATTGGTATTTTGTTACCAAGGTTAATCACCTCGCCATAAAGTCTTTAAAAGCGTTTTATCATTTTTCTTGGTAAAAAATGGACATTTAGGTGCCATTGCTCGTTCTGAGCAATGGCACCTAAATTTGCATTGTTTACAAAGGGGTCAAAATTGCCCCTAAACCAGGGTTTTTAAAATAGGTTTTTAGTTACAACCGTTTCACGCCAGGCCTTCGACATGGTCAAATATTGAGTCCACCAAAACATGATTTCAATAGTTGCCAGGTAACTGACATCGAGAATGAGTTGTACCAACCTGCTTCACGATATATTTAAATAAAAGATTGAACTAACACCATTGCTGCAAGCAACTTCCGAAAGTATCGTTAGAGAGGAGACGTTTTTACACGGTGTGTTTAAAAGTTGTGCTGTACTCTTGAAGCCAGAAGCTAATTAATTTGTGTTTAACAACTAATTTCTCCATGCCCCTCGATGCTTCCAATTTGCAGTCTAACCTGTGTTTCAAGACCAATAATAGGGAGAGAATAGTCTGGTCTTTGTTCACAGGTGGTCTTTATTTACAGGGTCATTTATGCAGAAATTGAGTAATTGTGAATTTAAAAAAGCGGTTACTGTTGCTTCATGTCATTCCTCTTCTTTAATCCTTTCCCACCTTTAAGACGGATTTTGACGCATCTGCAGCAGACGATTTTTGAAATCATTGTGGCAAATAAAGAAATTGCTCATAAGGAGCAATTTATCCTTTTGCCACAATAGTTTCAACTCTATTCTATTAATAAACCTTTTTGTATTAGAGATTTTCCATATTTTTGACGATTTTCTTTTCAAAGTCGTCTGCTGCAGATTTGTTGTATGTGGGAAAGGGTTAACTATCCCAAATGCTCCTTTTCTTATCGAATTGTTTTTCGTTGTCATAAGCTGAGTCGTCCATTTCTAATACTCTTCCATGTTTTTTAATACTAAACAAGTCGAGCTACAATCTATTGGACAATGAACTGTAGTTACGAATGTTTTGCATAAAAAACAACCTTTGTTTTTAAACTATATTTTTAATTTGTTAAAATTTCATGCAAATTATACATAGATCTTTATTGAATACGTTTTGTTTTTGGTAAATGGCAATTGCTTAATTATGTAAAATGAGAAACAATTAAAGCATTAGACAATGTGATATTTTTCTGTACTGTTAATAGGGTTAATCATCCTGTGACCAGCGTCCGTGGACGGTGATGTGTAACGATCTATTTTGCCCCTGTTGCTGGGAAACGCTCAATCTGAATGGCAACCAAGGTCTGACTCTTGCTTGAACCGTAACAGCCGCTAAATGGGTCTGAGCAATTAGAGTCAGTGGAACTGTTGAGCTCCAGCAGGTAAGATGGTATTGGTTTCATACCTTATATATTTTTTATCTCGATGTCGATTTAAGGTGTGGGACCAATAGCATCTTTCCTGTCCGCCGCGGTATGACCTTATTTGTTGAAAGCGGCGTAAAACACAAAACAAACAATCAAATTAAGCAATTATTTTCTAAGTGGCACCTCCTTCCAACTCTACTGAAGCAGTATACATGTACTCCACTCGCCTCAACTCAAATAAATTTATTAGGAAAGTCGGTTAACCCTTACCCACCTGCAGACGCATTTTGACACTTTAGCAGCAGACGACTTTTGAAAACATTGTGGGCAAAGGTGAAATTGCTCATCATGAGCAATTTCACCTGTGGCCACAATGTTTTCAACTTTATTTAACAATTAAGCTATCCTTTATGGAGATTTTTCTGTTTTTTGTCAACATGTTTTCAAAGTCGTCTGCTGCAGATTTGCTGTATGTGGGGAAGGATTTAAGGATTGTACATGCAAAACCAAAAACCATGACTACAAAATATCATCACATGTATAATACAACCATTCATATTAACATGTTATACCATGGTTGTAATTCAAAAAGTGATTTACGGGAATGCACCTCTGTAAGTAAAACTGGTAATATAGTTGCTTTGGCCAAAACAAAACAAAACAAAAAAAAAGTTAAAACAGTTTCAATCTACGATAAAGCTGAACTCAGTGAATTGACAAAATATTTTTATGGTTTAAAATCACCATTTAAATTAATTGTCTGATAGGACTCGCAAATATTTCGTTCAACAAGTTCAACCATATCTGTAAAATTGGCTAACTTGAAGAAAAGGCCTGAAACTAGAAATATTACCTCGCAAGATGAATAGAAAGTGGACGTACTCATGCCACCAGAAGTATATCGGCCCTACACAATACATACAATAAAAACGGTTGAATATGCAAAATATTATCACAAGTGTAATACAACGATTCAAATATTCATATTTTTTTGCCATGGTTGTGGTTCAAGTAATGGCTAACAGTAATGTATCTCTGGTGGTCCTCTTCAGAAAATGTTTTTAAATAACATGTTAAACTTATTGCTATGGCAACCGATAGAGAGCATTTGTGAAAACTTAACAATCTACGAAAAAGGTGAACTCATTGCATAGACAAAATTAACCTATGGTTGAAAATCACCATTTCAATTAATTGTCAACCAGTTAAACCATTTCTGGAAAAGTAGCTAAATTGAAAAAAAGCTCTGAAACTTAGACAATTACCTAGCAAGATAAATGGAAGTTGAATGTACTCCTTCACTCATGCCACCAGAAGAATTTTGTAAAATGGTCAGAAATGATAAGCTAAGTCGTAAAACAACTAACAGGACTAGATCATACACGTAAATAGGAGAAGTTG
Source organism: Serripes groenlandicus (assembly GCA_031761405.1). Lineage (NCBI taxonomy): Eukaryota > Metazoa > Mollusca > Bivalvia > Cardiida > Cardiidae > Serripes > Serripes groenlandicus. The sequence continues at coordinate 97,904,523 of JASEVX010000003.1, forward strand.
CTCCGTGTCAATTATGTTCTTCACAGTGATACCAACAACAAAAACAACAGCAGGATAACCCTGCATCGGACACCAGAAGTGCAATCGGAACTACTCGGGTAAATCTGTCATCCAACATCACCGAGGTATTCCGATTGACCGGAAGTGCAGACGAAAACAAAGAAGACCACAAACGTGCTGGACAGAAAAGGCGAAGGTGTGCATCCAAGGCTCTATATGAAGAAGAGTGGACGAACTAAGTCAAAGTAAGTCCTCGTACGTCGTTAATAATTGCTTCAACCTGTACGACTGAGCCTATTGTATCTAGACTGTACTAGATTGTATTCAGAACCTGGGACTACTAGTATTAGTATTCCCTGTCAGAACGTTCCCTTCGAAAAATAGCTCAATGAATATGTGTTCGCGCAAAACAGTGTTTGGAATAGATGCAGATATAAATAAAACTAAAAGTTTCCTCTTGAAACTTCCGTCCCGATATCAAAAGAATGACGAGCTTGAGTATTAAATTAGTTTGCTCTTTCAAAGATTGACTTTATATTCGAACGGATTGCATTAGATCATAGGGGCCTGGCATACTAATACAAACGGAAAATCTATTGTATGTTATGGAGTATACATTTTTATGTTTTAAATAGCGTGCTATGCATTGGATCTGATTAAAACATGAACGGTATATTAATACACGTTTGTTTTTGCACTTGCAAACTCTGTAATGGATATGCTATTACAAATTTAAGTTAAAGTAATTGTAAAACAGTCTATATTAGGATGGGACTCCCTATTATCGGTGTACTTACGGTTTTTTCGAAAAAAAAATAATAAAGCAAACTTAACTGTAAATTATATCCAGTGTCACTCATTCCTTTATATGTTCTTGTTAATTAACTTACACAAAATAATCATTCACTTCTGTGCAAAGTTCCAAAAATTGTGTCCATCCGCACCCATTTTGAAATTGACATTCAAGGGAGGCAATCACTCACCGGTGTAATTACAAAAGTGCGATACTCAGTTTAGTGATGCTCCTTATTTGACAAGCATGTCTATCATTATATACAAGTCTCATATGAACATGTTTGGCTTAATATTCATACATGAGCCTCACCAATCACAAACCTTCCATCGGTTGACTCTGAGCTACAAATACGTACAGTCGAACTTGTCTTAAGGTAGTTCCACACCTTTGGCGAGAAAATGTTAAAGTTATCCAATATCTTTCAAACTTGGCATACAAGACCACTGACATCTAGGCTTTCAAACGGCAAGATGCATATCGAATGAATACACGTGATATTGACGTAAACTGGCGTCCTTAAATCAAATTATATATACGGGTCCTGTTCATACAACGGGTATAATTCCGAGCTGTGAAAACCGATTTCCACCCAGGATTTGGCTGTTGAACACAGTTGGCTGCTTAAGTCAAATAAAGACGATTTTATGTTTTGGATATTCTTCAAGTGGCTGCTAAATACAAGTTGGCTGCTTATCAGAGGTGACTGCAATTTCAGGTATTTCAAATCAACTTCCACTTTATCACATATTAACCCATTTCCTCATGTAAACGCATTTTGAGGCCTTTCCAGCAGACATCTTTTTAACATTAAACTTTCATTCACATAAAGTATCCATGTTTTTTTCTTGGTGTTTTCAAAGTCGTCAGGTGCATATTTTTTATTTATCACATATCGCCCTCACTGGGAGTGTAAAACTCTCATTACTTTAAAAGATTTCATATGACACTACTAGTTTGGTTTCCAGTCTTACACTCAAGTCTTTGTTACAACGCTGAAACCAAACTATGAAAACGACGTAACTTCACGAGCGGTTTGACGTTATATAACATTAATCACTTTTGCGCCAAAAACTGGCAAATTTCTTGTAGATCTTTTTTCGAAATACGCTACATAAATCACTTCGTGTGATAAATAGAATATCTCATTCGTTTACTAAGCTGAATATGACGATGGCCAAGACTCGCGGCATATCATCTTAGTAAACTCGTTTATTAAAAGTTAAAATAAATGAACACTTTCAAACATCCTCTATATATGGGAAAGTGTTAATGAACAGTGATAATGCCTCACTATGACTTCTTATAACCTGATTGGTTCATTGTCATTTGTTTAATCGAGTATTTGGTGCTGTACGACGCTTTCAACACATTTTCAGTTATATCACGACGTTTCCTGGGAAAGTTACCATTATAACTGGTCCATTTATCCTGACAAAAGCTAGTCGGTCGTGATGCTATCCCCGCAACCATGATCGCCCAATAGCGCAGCCATTACTACCATTTTAAAGGTATTTGGTAAGACCTGGCCGGGAATCGAACCCATACCCGAGGTGGACCCCCTACCACTACACCACCGAGGCGGTCCCGGTTAATTGTCAAACATTGGAGGTTGATCAATCTGTGCAGATTCAGGCTGGTCTTGTATTCAATAGTTGCCATTACATCGAATGCGGGGTCATGCTTGTTGCTTGTCACATACTAAACTTACCAAGCGTAAAATGTCCAGTTTCAATATTGCATGACAATATATGTGTACACTGAACAAAATAAGAAACTTCCGATTCGTCTGCGGGAGAACGGTTTACACGGACGTCGTCCTTACGTTTTGGTGCGTTTTAAGGCAACGTCATCATGTAAATCGTCTTTACTGTGCACGTATACCCTATCCTTGAACACGACGACGCTGGAGTACCGTTCGCTTTCTGATGAATCCATAAAGTGTTTACATCGCGGTGATGGCAGGATGCGCGTCTACAGTAGGACAAATGAATGCTATGCTGGCTTTTGAATTCTTGAACTAGATCGTTTCGGGGTTGGGAGTGGTTTGGGAAGCCATTGCCCATTGTTATCGTTCATCACTTTTATTCATTAATGCCAATTTAATGCTTATCGTTACAGCGATGACATTCTCGCTCTCCACGTGATTGCTCTGCTCCTTAACAACGCCAACATTTCGATTTTTCAGCATGATATTACCACATCATATACAGCCAGGGACATTGATTTCATTGATGTCTGGTCCGCCTAAAGTCATGATCTCAACCCGATCGAACACGTCTGAAATATTCCGGACAAACGAGTGAGGCGTCGTCCCAACTCCAATTCTAAAGTCAACGAGCTTCGTCAAGCGTTGATTCGGGAATGTAACCATATCCCACAGGCAGAAATCAACTCGTTAGTCAATTATATACACCGGCGATGTACTACAGCGGTCATACCCGTTAAGAAGTGTTATTTTTGTTTTAAACAAAATTCCCTCCGCCCCTTTTCTGTTAACCTTTGGCCTTAATAATTACACAAAACGATGCACCATGGAACACTCTTTGATCACATATGATTTATTGTTCCCACGATTTGTTTTTCATCCAGCTATGTTTAAGCAAACTTAGCAGAAGTTTCATATTTTGTTTAGTATACATGTATGTGCGCCAATACTGTGTGTGCTGTGCGCCTTTACTCCGGAGAGAGCTCTGAAGGGTTCGTGGTTGGTTGGTTTGACAAGACGAACAGAAACTGTTGTCTATAACAGGCAGGCATAGGTAACAAGTATATATATATATACCTATTTATATTGAAATCAAATTTTTTATTTTGGTTTTCAAATTTCTAAATTATTCGCCGTCAAAAAAGTATACACTATATTGAGTTTTGAGGGGTACTGCTATAACAGATGACTTTTTAAATCTTTTTTACAAGAGAAGAAATTGCTAAAAGCGATGTTTTCAACTTTATTCAATTGTTGTTCTTTCGTTTTAAAAGATTTCCACCGAGATTTTCTCAAAGACATCTTCTGCATTTTTTTTTGTATTTTGGAAAGTGTTAATTTTAAGGACATGTTACACTCTGTTTCACTATGTCACATGTAAAAAAATATGATATTTTTCAATCACAATAATTTTCTTTTGAATCAATTACCAATTACATTAAATGTATATACATTTTATATTGCAATTGTATTTGATATTTTGCCTGCTGCAGTTAGTAGGTGTTATATTGATATAGTTATGTGTACCGCGGAAAGCGGTTCTAAAATTAAACGATTTACAAATAGTCGAGCTACGCTGTAAATAACTACTCACACCGGCGTCGGTGATTGTTAAACAGCTTGATTTTAACTTAAACTATTTTTGTAAAAGCTTTACTCATGTTTAATTGGGAATAAAAAACTATGTGTTTCAATTCGGAGCTAACAAGTATGGATTTTGAACTATGTTTTATAAACTTGTAATTTGTAAAAACTTTATTGTATTAAATAAATGTATTCCCATGTTTAACTAGAAATAGAATAATTTACGTAAAGGGAGGTGATTCAAGTTTCAGGATGCGTTTTTATAATTATTTTGACTAAGATATTATATAAGCTCCAAATTCGAAGAAGGAAAAACCAGACAGTTTGGTATTTAACGCCGCTGTCAGTAGTTTTTCAGTTATATTACTACGTTTCCAGTGTAAGTTACAAGTTCTACTGGTCTATTTTATCTGACACCATTCAGTCAGTCGTAATGCTAACCCCGCAACCCTGAGCGCCAAGGAGGGCAGAGAAACCGGGTGTCCCGGGTTCGATCCCCAGTCGCGGCACTACGGTCATGGTGGAGTGCCCTCGGGCAAGGCATATTTTCTAGCCTAGGACTGGTTTGTTTACCCAGGGATCATGAATAATTAAATTTAATTGCGCGCTAAATGACCTTAGCTGTCGATGCGCCATAAAACAATATACATTCATTCATTCAAGGTGGGCAGCCATTTCTACCATTTTTTAAGTATTTGGTCTGACCCGGTCTGACCTGGCCGGGGATCGAACCAACGATAGCCCGCATTGAGGGGGACGCTCTACCACTACATTATCGAGGTGGTAAAACAACGGATATACTACAGCAGTGTAACACAATGAGGGTAGATGTATAGAGGTATACATGTGAGATATTAGATCCATGAGGGTATAACTATATACGGGATATCACGTGTATACGGCGCCAGCCCTGTAGTATATAAATGTATGTGTTTGTGGAAGCGAGAGAGATTTGCATAGATAGAGAGACATGCAGAGATAAGGAGGAGACGTATGGGCTCTCTGGGGAGAGTCAGAGAATGATAGTTAGGCCTTAGAGAGAGAGAGAGAGTCATGAGACTCTAGTTTACCTATTTAAATAAATAAATGTATCACTATACGATCTCGTTTATTTACCTGTGTTTTCCTCGTGGACAATTTGATGTAGCTGGCCAGAGTGCTACAGCAGTAGAACACATTTAACGAGAAAGCATTTAAACCGACTTTGTGTTGGTTTCTGCGTGAGGAATAACATTCCGTAAGGATCACATTTCCCTCATTAATTGGACAATTGTCGGTCATTTTCTCTCTTTTTTTCTGATAAAAAAGAAGGATATTGCAAACACTTTGGCTGTTTCCTTTGCATAAAAGTCGTCCTCTTCAAACTATTCTCTAAAATTTCAAAAATTTCAACAACCAACGGAGAAACGGAAACTAAACTTTAGATAAATAAATGAAGATGACTACAATAAACCTTTTGAATGTTTTCTATATGTTGATGATTTATGTATTTGTTACAGATTAAAACATGCATACCATTGAAAAACAATTACAACAAGTTTTTAATAGTTTACAAAAATGGTCAAACGAAAAGGGCTTTAAATTCTCTGAAAGTAAGACCAAATGTATGCACTTTTTCCGACTTCATTAACACCACCTAAGTCCTGATTTAACGCAAGATGGCACTCGCATTGAATTTCTTCCTGAATTTAAATTCCTTGGTCTAGTGTTTGACCCAAAACTGACTTTTATTCCTTAAATTAAATATCTTATAAATGAATGCCAGAAAGCTTTAAATCTTTTGCGTTGTGTACCATATGAAGTGAGGTGATAACCGTAAAGTCCTCTTCAGAAGTCACGGGTCATTTCTACGATCTGAATTAGACTATGCGTGTATCGTTTATGGCTCAAGAGGAAAATCATACATTGCAAAACTTAATACCATTTACCATCAGGGTTTACGGATATGGGCGCTTTTAGAAATTCTACCGTTAACATATTGTATTGTTTATAACCCTTTATACAAATAATTGTTTTTAAAGAAAGACCGGTTTAATACCGCTTTTTGATATCCGTTCCCGTGCAGATGTCGCTAAACTTGTTGTCGATCTTGACGAAGTCGCGGAGCAGAAGATTTCAGATGCTCCTTCTTGGACTCTAAATAGTTCATCATTCATCTATTATCTTGCGAGCGAAAAGGCCTGCACAGATCCTATTTAAGGATACCAAAAGGACTGCTGCTGCCTCAGTTCCTGATGGTGATGTGATAACATTTCGGCTGCAATATACCTTTTCGCCGAATTAAAGGCAATACATTTAGCTTTGGACTACATTAAATCAGAAGGTTATTGGCGGTTTATCATGTTCACCGACTCACTGTCTGCTTTGAAGGCACTTCACAATGATAACATTAAAAATGATTGTGTTGTAAGCCTTATGTCTTAGCTATCATGCATTTGTGCCTCATCACATGTTGTATTTTGCTGGATCCCCAGGCACATGGGTATTATAGATAATAAGAAAGCAGACAAAGCTGTTATGACTGCATCGTCTGAGGACGTTTTACCATTTAAGATCCCCTATACAGATTTTAAACTTTTAATCAATACATTTATGCAGGATGTTTTGGTAATCTGTATGGGATGATCCCCCGATGACTAGCAATAAATTACATTCCATCAAACCAATTATTGGAGAATGGTTACCAGGGTTTCGATAATCCCAGCGAGAAGAACTTATTCTTTACCGCCTACGCATTGGGCACACTTGGATTACACAGTCTTACCTACTTAAAGGAGATGAGGCTCTACAGTCTGTCCCATTTTAAAAAAAAAACGTTCTACACAGCACATTCTTATTGAGTGTACTGACTTTCGACAACTCTTGACCGGTTTTTTAAATTAATTTTTGATTTTCTTAAGGAAATTAATATTTCTACAAATAAAGTTATGTTTAGTTTTATAATACTTGTATGACATTCCCTAACTTGTTTTATTATTTCATTATTTCTTGCTTTCTTACTTTTAGCATTTAATAAGATATGTTTCATTATCTAAGGTTTATCATGCCTCATGTTAAACGTATTTGTCTCATTGTTTAAGTTTATGAAATCATGCTCCATAGTTTTGCGTCCGAGTTTCCTTTATTGCTCTTGTAAATGAAGGCGGATAGATATGACCCTGTGCATATGTACATGTTTGTTTGATTCGTCACTGTTCGCAGATACAATGAGACCCTACTCAGATTGAAGGAATCCGCCATGTCCGAAGGGTTAGCGCCGGGCGGCCAATGTTCGATTTCCAGTCCCTGTGGTTATAGTGGAGTTCTAGTTGGCAGACACCTTTCATAGCTTAGTACTGGTTTGTTTACGCAGGAATAATGGATACATGAACTGTCGCAGTGATAGATATGAAGTAATGTTGAAAGCCGCTTAAAACCCCTTATAAAACAAAACAAAGCTTTTTGCGCTTGGCCCTACACATATGTACTGTATTGTAACAACGTCAATGTGCATGTTAGGGTCGTTAACGTTACATACTCGGGGCCTTTCAAATAAATAAGTCGACCCAATCATTTGAGTGTTTATATAAAAAAACTACAGATACATGTTTATATTAAAAGATAATTTCTATAGAAACGACATTCCTTCCGAAGAGCGACACGAAACATGTTAACATTTGAATCTACATTTAATATATAAAAAGCCAGCATGCATGTAATGTAAATTTGATTATTTTGCTAAAAATATGCATCTTATGTCGTAAGATTTTACGTTTTATTCTTAGATTCTATTTGCTATATCCTTCTTTGATTTTCAGGTGTAGGGAATTCAAATGACGTTAATAGGCTTTGCCGGTGTAATCTATCCCTACTTTCTTGACTGGTTGTTGTATATATATGGACTAAAAGGGACATGTTTGCTTCTAAGCGGTCTCTATCTACACACATTCATCGATGCGATTGTATATAGGTACGGGATAAGACCCAGAGCAATGGCTGCGAATGAAGCACCCAAGAAGTTCATATACAGCATTGAAGAAAATTATAAAAGTGTTCATCCCGTGAACTCAAAACCTAAGAAGTATCGAAGTGAAAAAACAGATGCTAAACTGAAAAATAATGGGACGTTATTTGAACTTCCTGAAGTAAAAGAACAGATATGTTCAGCATCATTTTGTTTATTTGCAATCACCACAAGCATACTTATAGCGAGTATAACCTGTTTTATAATCATCGCCCTAGAAATCTGCACTGAAAAACTCTTGCGTGCTTTTTGGTTTCTAATATATGCAAAGCACTGAGTCGCCTCGCTCCTATCATTGCTTCGAAATTTAGCATGAATATCTTTGCAATACCATTGACTGCATCCATAATTGGCTTTTCTGAACAATGCTTCTGTTCTATTTTGAATCATACGTCCCTGTCGTGCTTGGGGTTGGACTTTCTGGCGCCGCATTAGGTGCATTGTCTCTCCATACAATGTGGCAACATTTGATTTACTTATTCCAGACAGACAGCCTGTTGAATATGGTATTATTGACACTTTGAGTGGAATTTCTGTTTCGGGACTAGGGCATTTGTTATGTGAGTTTGGCGGAATATTTTATTGAATATCTTCTTTACTTTTGTATTTTAATTTCTTTCTAATATAATCATAGGGCATATTGCATTAATACAAACTGACACTTTGGTCAATAACAACCAGATGCCATTTTATATCAATAATATATTACGCGATCGACTAACATTTAGACGATGTTATAGCTGTCTACAGTATGTACCTTTGACATATATCAGTATTGGCATACTGCACTGTTGTCTGTTCCCCGACATACACTGTCATCAGCGTACTGTTTCTTTTATTTCGATATCACCTGTTGCTGGCAACGGCACGTTCTGTTACAATCCTTTTGAGCACGATCGGTGTTATCAGCATTGGCCACAGCTAAGCTTGTTACTGATGACACTCGGACGGTTATGTTGGAGTTGGTCAATGTACTTGGTGGACATATAAAGTGCTCATGTACATGTAGTGGAGCCTTGATATAACGGCAAGACTGTCGGAATATAGCGTTAAGCCGCAATAAAACATAATTATGAATCCACCATGTTCTTTGATTGCACGTGACTGTCTATTTTATCTCCTCTCTTTTTTCGCTAGAGCTGGTGACATTTATAACTTTCGGATGTCGTTTTCCTGAAGCTCAGAGGTAATCATTTTGTATTTTCAGGGGCCATGCGGGATGCTTTTGGTGATTACCAATACGTGTTGATAACAACGTCTTCGTTAAATGGACTTTGCATTATGTTAATCATCTGTGTTATTATTATTTATAATCTAAGAAAACGTGGATTAAAAAGTAAAGCATGTGATAAGAGGTCTGCAAGAAAGGTATAAACTCCTACTTCTATGAGAAATATTCATTCTTGTCACAACGAACATGCATCTTTTCTATCTCATCAATAATGACCATAACCCCATTTGTAAGTGCACGTTTCTTTTAATACCTGTGAAAAGATTAAATTAAAGAGAATTCAAAACTGGATATTTCCATTTTCTACAACATAGTATGAGCCGAATTACGAGAAAACCAGCAATGTCGACTCTGCGTAAAGTATCGACCCGGATCAGCCTAAGCATGCCGCTCAGGTTAACTCGGAGTTACACTTTTCGCTTCCTGTGGATTTTCTGTTTCCGGAATCATTACTCTATACCTCTCTCCCCCTGTGACGGAATCTGTCGGTCCGGATTAGCCTGTGCGGCATGCTTAGGCTGATCCGGGTTGATAATTTACGCAGCGTCCACAATGTTGGTTTTCTCGCAGGGTGGCTCAATATTATATGAAACCAAGCTATACAGGACAATTTGATCACTATCTACCTGCTTGTTTCCAAGTATTATAAGCATATCTGAATCTCGAGAATACAAGTTACTATAAGGAGAATGTATAGAAATAATTGTATAATTATAATCCAAACAGTAGTCGTTGATTACCTTATTAGTGTTCACAATTACGTAAACAATAGCGTACCTGACTTCTTTGTGAATATGTGACAATTCCGATTGTTTCTTTTACGTTCTTTCCTTTACCAAATTGGTACCCTATGTTTCATGTGAATAATAGCTTTAAACTCCATTGTGTAGAGGTATTCATATATACTAGTACATGTATATAAATATACCAAATGTAAATAGTCTAAAAATGACGTTACGAGTATGTTATCTGATCCTAATCGTCATTGCCTAATTTTTCAAAACATCCCAATGTCGGTTTTTGTGTGGTGTGACGCGATTTTAAATATATCCAGAATCATTTACCTGCCTTCCAGAAGAGCAATTTAATATCACGTCAATTGTATACGTTTGTATTCAATACGTTGCTTTTGTTATCTATCACACGCGTACATGGCGCTTCCACTGGAGAACCGGTCGCAATGCTTTTCTGTAATTCCTGATGAGCAATGCAACATTTATTTTCAAATGTAAATACGTGTTTGAGTGCATCCAACCAATGTCCATACTCGTTAAATGTTTCTTACCTATAACCATGTGTTTGAGATTTCTTTACACATCTGCTGCAGATGATCTCTGAAAACACTATAGAAAAAGCGGAAATGTCAAACTGACATCCCTCAACAACGTCATCCACAATGTGCTAACGTCAACTTAACCCTTTCCATCATATAGATGCTTTCTGATGCCTGTGCAGCGGATGGCTTTTTGAAAACATAGTGACAGCAGAAGAAATCGCTCAAAACGAGCAATGTATCCTTTTGCCACAATGTTTTCCACTTTTAGTCATAGGTTATCCATTCAATTATAGAGATTTTCTATTTTTTGACAAATATGTTCAAAATCGTCTGCTGCAGTATTGTCGCATGAGGGAAAGGGTTAACTACTTTTAGCAAAATATGTATCTGTGTTAGTCTTATTGTAAATACTTTACAATAGTACGATACTCAGTTGAGTGATGCTCCTTATTTGACAAGCATGTCTATCATTATATACAAGTCTCATATGAACATGTTTGGCTTAATATTCATACATGAGCCTCACCAATCACAAACCTTCCATCGGTTGACTATGAGCTACAAATACGTACAGTCGAACTTGTCGTTAGGTAGTTCCACACCTTTGGCGAGAAAATGTTAAAGTTATCCAATATCTTTCAAACTTGGCATACAAGACCACTGACATCTAGGCTTTCAAACGGCAAGTGCATATCGAATGAATACACGTGATATTGACAAATTTCTTGTAGATTTTTTTTCGAAATACGCTACATAAATCACTTCGTGTGATAAATAGAATATCTCATTCGTGTTTATTTATTTTCACTTTTATTAAACTCGTTTACTAAGCTGAATATGACGATGGCCAAGGCTTGCGGCATATCATCTTAGTAAACTCGTTTATTAAAAGTTAAAATAAAAAAACACTTTCAAACATCCTCTATATATGGGAAAGTGTTAATGAACAGTGATAATGCCTCACTATGACTTCTTATAACCTGATTGGTTCATTGTCATTTGTTTAATCGAGTATTTGGTGCTGTACGACGCTTTCAACACATTTTCAGTTATATCACGACGTTTCCTGGGAAAGTTACCATTATAACTGGTCCATTTATCCTGACAAAAGCTAGTCGGTTGTGATGCTATCCCCGCAACCATGATCGCCCAATAGCGCAGCCATTACTACCATTTTAAAGGTATTTGGAAAGACCTGGCCGGGAATCGAACCCATACCCGAGGTGGACCCCCTACCACTACACCACCGAGGCGGTCCCGGTTAATTGTCAAACATTGGAGGTTGATCAATCTGTGCAGATTCAGGCTGGTCTTGTATTCAATAGTTGCCATTACATCGAATGCGGGGTCATGCTTGTTGCTTGTCACATACTATACTTACCAAACGTAAAATGTCCAGTTTCAATATTGCATGACAATATATGTGTACACTGAACAAAATAAGAAACTTCCGATTCGTCTGCGGGAGAACGGTTTACACGGACGTCGTCCTTACGTTTTGATGCGTTTTAAGGCAACGTCATCATGTAAATCGTCTTTACTGTGCACGTGTACCCTATCCTTGAACACGACGACGCTGGAGTACCGTTCGCTTTCTGATGAATCCATAAAGTGTTTACATCGCGGTGATGGCAGGATGCGCGTCTACAGTAGGACAAATGAATGGTATGCTGGCTTTTGAATTCTTGAACTAGATCGTTTCGGGGTTGGGAGTGGTTTGGGAAGCCATTGCCCATTGTTATCGTTCATCACTTTTATTCGTTAATGCCAATTTAATGCTAATCGTTACAGCGATGACATTCTCGCTCTGCACGTGATTGCTCTGCTCCTTAACAACGCCAACATTTCGATTTTTCAGCATGATATTACCACATCATATACAGCCAGGGACATTGATTTCATTGATATCTGGTGCGCCTAAAGTCATGATCTCAACCCGATCGAACACGTCTGAAATATTCCGGACAAACGAGTGAGGCGTCGTCCCAACTCCAATTCTAAAGTCAACGAGCTTCGTCAAGCGTTGATTCGGGAATGTGACCATATTCCACAGGCAGAAATCAACTCGTTAGTCAATTATATACACCGGCGATGTACTACAGCGGTCATACCCGTTAAGAAGTGTTATTTTTGGCCCCCTTTCTGTTAACCTTTGGCCTTGATAATAACACAAAACGATGCACCATGGAACACTCTTTAATCACATATGATTTATTGTTCCCACGATTTGTTTTTCATCCAGCTATGTTTAAGCAAACTTAGCAGAAGTTTCATATTTTGTTTAGTATACATGTATGTGCGCCAATACTGTGTGTGCTGTGCGCCTTTACTCCGGAGAGAGCTCTGAAGGGTTCGTGGTTGGTTGGTTTGACAGGACGAACAGAAACTGTTGTCTATAACAGGCAGCCATAGGTAACAAGTATATATATATATACCTATTTATATTGAAATCAAATTTTTTATTTTGGTTTTCAAATTTCTAAATTATTCGCCGTCAAAAAAGTATACACTATATTGAGTTTTGAGGGGTACTGCTATAACAGATGACTTTTTAAATCTTTTTTACAAGAGAAGAAATTGCTAAAAGCGATGTTTTCAACTTTATTCAATTGTTGTTCTTTCGTTTTAAAAGATTTCCACCGAGATTTTCTCAAAGACATCTTCTGCATTTTTTTTTGTATTTTGGAAAGTGTTAATTTTAAGGACATGTTACACTCTGTTTCACTATGTCACATGTAAAAAAATATGATATTTTTCAATCACAATAATTTTCTTTTGAATCAATTACCAATTACATTAAATGTATATACATTTTATATTGCAATTGTATTTGATATTTTGCCTGCTGCAGTTAGTAGGTGTTATATTGATATAGTTATGTGTACCGCGGAAAGCGGTTCTAAAATTAAACGATTTACAAATAGTCGAGCTACGCTGTAAATAACTACTCACACCGGCGTCGGTGATTGTTAAACAGCTTGATTTTAACTTAAACTATTTTTGTAAAAGCTTTACTCATGTTTAATTGGGAATAAAAAACTATGTGTTTCAATTCGGAGCTAACAAGTATGGATTTTGAACTATGTTTTATAAACTTGTAATTTGTAAAAACTTTATTGTATTAAATAAATGTATTCCCATGTTTAACTAGAAATAGAATAATTTACGTAAAGGGAGGTGATTCAAGTTTCAGGATGCGTTTTTATAATTATTTTGACTAAGATATTATATAAGCTCCAAATTCGAAGAAGGAAAAACCAGACAGTTTGGTATTTAACGCCGCTGTCAGTAGTTTTTCAGTTATATTACTACGTTTCCAGTGTAAGTTACAAGTTCTACTGGTCTATTTTATCTGACACCATTCAGTCAGTCGTAATGCTAACCCCGCAACCCTGAGCGCCAAGGAGGGCAGAGAAACCGGGTGTCCCGGGTTCGATCCCCAGTCGCGGCACTACGGTCATGGTGGAGTGCCCTCGGGCAAGGCATATTTTCTAGCCTAGGACTGGTTTGTTTACCCAGGGATCATGAATAATTAAATTTAATTGCGCGCTAAATGACCTTAGCTGTCGATGCGCCATAAAACAATATACATTCATTCATTCAAGGTGGGCAGCCATTTCTACCATTTTTTAAGTATTTGGTCTGACCCGGTCTGACCTGGCCGGGGATCGAACCAACGATAGCCCGCATTGAGGGGGACGCTCTACCACTACATTATCGAGGTGGTAAAACAACGGATATACTACAGCAGTGTAACACAATGAGGGTAGATGTATAGAGGTATACATGTGAGATATTAGATCCATGAGGGTATAACTATATACGGGATATCACGTGTATACGGCGCCAGCCCTGTAGTATATAAATGTATGTGTTTGTGGAAGCGAGAGAGATTTGCATAGATAGAGAGACATGCAGAGATAAGGAGGAGACGTATGGGCTCTCTGGGGAGAGTCAGAGAATGATAGTTAGGCCTTAGAGAGAGAGAGAGAGAGAGAGTCATGAGACTCTAGTTTACCTATTTAAATAAATAAATGTATCACTATACGATCTCGTTTATTTACCTGTGTTTTCCTCGTGGACAATTTGATGTAGCTGGCCAGAGTGCTACAGCAGTAGAACACATTTAACGAGAAAGCATTTAAACCGACTTTGTGTTGGTTTCTGCGTGCGGAATAACATTCCGTAAGGATCACATTTCCCTCATTAATTGGACAATTGTCGGTCATTTTCTCTCTTTTTTTCTGATAAAAAAGAAGGATATTGCAAACACTTTGGCTGTTTCCTTTGCATAAAAGTCGTCCTCTTCAAACTATTCTCTAAAATTTCAAAAATTTCAACAACCAACGGAGAAACGGAAACTAAACTTTAGATAAATAAATGAAGATGACTACAATAAACCTTTTGAATGTTTTCTATATGTTGATGATTTATGTATTTGTTACAGATTAAAACATGCATACCATTGAAAAACAATTACAACAAGTTTTTAATAGTTTACAAAAATGGTCAAACGAAAAGGGCTTTAAATTCTCTGAAAGTAAGACCAAATGTATGCACTTTTTCCGACTTCATTAACACCATCTAAGTCCTGATTTAACGCAAGATGGCACTCGCATTGAATTTCTTCCTGAATTTAAATTCCTTGGTCTAGTGTTTGACCCAAAACTGACTTTTATTCCTTAAATTAAATATCTTATAAATGAATGCCAGAAAGCTTTAAATCTTTTGCGTTGTGTACCATATGAAGTGAGGTGATAACCGTAAAGTCCTCTTGAAAAGTCACGGGTCATTTCTACGATCTGAATTAGACTATGCGTGTATCGTTTATGGCTCAAGAGGAAAATCATACATTGCAAAACTTAATACCATTTACCATCAGGGTTTACGGATATGGGCGCTTTTAGAAATTCTACCGTTAACATATTGTATTGTTTATAACCCTTTATACAAATAATTGTTTTTAAAGAAAGACCGGTTTAATACCGCTTTTTGATATCCGTTCCCGTGCAGATGTCGCTAAACTTGTTGTCGATCTTGACGAAGTCGCGGAGCAGAAGATTTCAGATGCTCCTTCTTGGACTCTAAATAGTTCATCATTCATCTATTATCTTGCGAGCGAAAAGGCCTGCACAGATCCTATTTAAGGATACCAAAAGGACTGCTGCTGCCTCAGTTCCTGATGGTGATGTGATAACATTTCGGCTGCAATATACCTTTTCGCCGAATTAAAGGCAATACATTTAGCTTTGGACTACATTAAATCAGAAGGTTATTGGCGGTTTATCATGTTCACCGACTCACTGTCTGCTTTGAAGGCACTTCACAATGATAACATTAAAAATGATTGTGTTGTAAGCCTTATGTCTTAGCTATCATGCATTTGTGCCTCATCACATGTTGTATTTTGCTGGATCCCCAGGCACATGGGTATTATAGATAATAAGAAAGCAGACAAAGCTGTTATGACTGCATCGTCTGAGGACGTTTTACCATTTAAGATCCCCTATACAGATTTTAAACTTTTAATCAATACATTTATGCAGGATGTTTTGGTAATCTGTATGGGATGATCCCCCGATGACTAGCAATAAATTACATTCCATCAAACCAATTATTGGAGAATGGTTACCAGGGTTTCGATAATCCCAGCGAGAAGAACTTATTCTTTACCGCCTACGCATTGGGCACACTTGGATTACACAGTCTTACCTACTTAAAGGAGATGAGGCTCTACAGTCTGTCCCATTTTTAAAAAAAAACGTTCTACACAGCACATTCTTATTGAGTGTACTGACTTTCGACAACTCTTGACCGGTTTTTTAAATTAATTTTTGATTTTCTTAAGGAAATTAATATTTCTACAAATAAAGTTATGTTTAGTTTTATAATACTTGTATGACATTCCCTAACTTGTTTTATTATTTCATTATTTCTTGCTTTCTTACTTTTAGCATTTAATAAGATATGTTTCATTATCTAAGGTTTATCATGCCTCATGTTAAACGTATTTGTCTCATTGTTTAAGTTTATGAAATCATGCTCCATAGTTTTGCGTCCGAGTTTCCTTTATTGCTCTTGTAAATGAAGGCGGATAGATATGACCCTGTGCATATGTACATGTTTGTTTGATTCGTCACTGTTCGCAGATACAATGAGACCCTACTCAGATTGAAGGAATCCGCCATGTCCGAAGGGTTAGCGCCGGGCGGCCAATGTTCGATTTCCAGTCCCTGTGGTTATAGTGGAGTTCTAGTTGGCAGACACCTTTCATAGCTTAGTACTGGTTTGTTTACGCAGGAATAATGGATACATGAACTGTCGCAGTGATAGATATGAAGTAATGTTGAAAGCCGCTTAAAACCCCTTATAAAACAAAACAAAGCTTTTTGCGCTTGGCCCTACACATATGTACTGTATTGTAACAACGTCAATGTGCATGTTAGGGTCGTTAACGTTACATACTCGGGGCCTTTCAAATAAATAAGTCGACCCAATCATTTGAGTGTTTATATAAAAAAACTACAGATACATGTTTATATTAAAAGATAATTTCTATAGAAACGACATTCCTTCCGAAGAGCGACACGAAACATGTTAACATTTGAATCTACATTTAATATATAAAAAGCCAGCATGCATGTAATGTAAATTTGATTATTTTGCTAAAAATATGCATCTTATGTCGTAAGATTTTACGTTTTATTCTTAGATTCTATTTGCTATATCCTTCTTTGATTTTCAGGTGTAGGGAATTCAAATGACGTTAATAGGCTTTGCCGGTGTAATCTATCCCTACTTTCTTGACTGGTTGTTGTATATATATGGACTAAAAGGGACATGTTTGCTTCTAAGCGGTCTCTATCTACACACATTCATCGATGCGATTGTATATAGGTACGGGATAAGACCCAGAGCAATGGCTGCGAATGAAGCACCCAAGAAGTTCATATACAGCATTGAAGAAAATTATAAAAGTGTTCATCCCGTGAACTCAAAACCTAAGAAGTATCGAAGTGAAAAAACAGATGCTAAACTGAAAAATAATGGGACGTTATTTGAACTTCCTGAAGTAAAAGAACAGATATGTTCAGCATCATTTTGTTTATTTGCAATCACCACAAGCATACTTATAGCGAGTATAACCTGTTTTATAATCATCGCCCTAGAAATCTGCACTGAAAAACTCTTGCGTGCTTTTTGGTTTCTAATATATGCAAAGCACTGAGTCGCCTCGCTCCTATCATTGCTTCGAAATTTAGCATGAATATCTTTGCAATACCATTGACTGCATCCATAATTGGCTTTTCTGAACAATGCTTCTGTTCTATTTTGAATCATACGTCCCTGTCGTGCTTGGGGTTGGACTTTCTGGCGCCGCATTAGGTGCATTGTCTCTCCATACAATGTGGCAACATTTGATTTACTTATTCCAGACAGACAGCCTGTTGAATATGGTATTATTGACACTTTGAGTGGAATTTCTGTTTCGGGACTAGGGCATTTGTTATGTGAGTTTGGCGGAATATTTTATTGAATATCTTCTTTACTTTTGTATTTTAATTTCTTTCTAATATAATCATAGGGCATATTGCATTAATACAAACTGACACTTTGGTCAATAACAACCAGATGTCATTTTATATCAATAACATATTACGCGATCGACTAACATTTAGACGATGTTATAGCTGTCTACAGTATGTACCTTTGACATATATCAGTATTGGCATACTACACTGTTGTCTGTTCCCCGACATACACTGTCATCAGCGTACTGTTTCTTTTATTTCGATATCACCTGTTGCTTGCAACGGCACGTTCTGTTACAATCCTTTTGAGCACGATCGGTGTTATCAGCATTGGCCACAGCTAAGCTTGTTACTGATGACACTCGGACGGTTATGTTGGAGTTGGTCAATGTACTTGGTGGACATATAAAGTGCTCATGTACATGTAGTGGAGCCTTGATATAACGGCAAGACTGTCGGAATATAGCGTTAAGCCGCAATAAAACATAATTATGAATCCACCATGTTCTTTGATTGCACGTGACTGTCAATTTTATCTCCTCTCTTTTTTCGCTAGAGCTTGTGACATTTATAACTTTCGGATGTCGTTTTCCTGAAGCTCAGAGGTAATCATTTTGTATTTTCAGGGGCCATGCGGGATGCTTTTGGTGATTACCAATACGTGTTGATAACAACGTCTTCGTTAAATGGACTTTGCATTATGTTAATCATCTGTGTTATTATTATTTATAATCTAAGAAAACGTGGATTAAAAAGTAAAGCATGTGATAAGAGGTCTGCAAGAAAGGTATAAACTCCTACTTCTATGAGAAATATTCATTCTTGTCACAACGAACATGCATCTTTTCTATCTCATCAATAATGACCATAACCCCATTTGTAAGTGCACGTTTCTTTTAATACCTGTGAAAAGATTAAATTAAAGAGAATTCAAAACTGGATATTTCCATTTTCTACAACATAGTATGAGCCGAATTACGAGAAAACCAGCAATGTCGACTCTGCGTAAAGTATCGACCCGGATCAGCCTAAGCATGCCGCTCAGGTTAACTCGGAGTTACACTTTTCGCTTCCTGTGGATTTTCTGTTTCCGGAATCATTACTCTATACCTCTCTCCCCCTGTGACGGAATCTGTCGGTCCGGATTAGCCTGTGCGGCATGCTTAGGCTGATCCGGGTTGATAATTTACGCAGCGTCCACAATGTTGGTTTTCTCGCAGGGTGGCTCAATATTATATGAAACCAAGCTATACAGGACAATTTGATCACTATCTACCTGCTTGTTTCCAAGTATTATAAGCATATCTGAATCTCGAGAATACAAGTTACTATAAGGAGAATGTATAGAAATAATTGTATAATTATAATCCAAACAGTAGTCGTTGATTACCTTATTAGTGTTCACAATTACGTAAACAATAGCGTACCTGACTTCTTTGTGAATATGTGACAATTCCGATTGTTTCTTTTACGTTCTTTCCTTTACCAAATTGGTACCCTATGTTTCATGTGAATAATAGCTTTAAACTCCATTGTGTAGAGGTATTCATATATACTAGTACATGTATATAAATATACCAAATGTAAATAGTCTAAAAATGACGTTACGAGTATGTTATCTGATCCTAATCGTCATTGCCTAATTTTTCAAAACATCCCAATGTCGGTTTTTGTGTGGTGTGACGCGATTTTAAATATATCCAGAATCATTTACCTGCCTTCCAGAAGAGCAATTTAATATCACGTCAATTGTATACGTTTGTATTCAATACGTTGCTTTTGTTATCTATCACACGCGTACATGGCGCTTCCACTGGAGAACCGGTCGCAATACTTTTCCGTAATTCCTGATGAGCAATGCAACATTTATTTTCAAATGTAAATACGTGTTTGAGTGCATCCAACCAATGTCCATACTCGTTAAATGTTTCTTACCTATAACCATGTGTTTGAGATTTCTTTACACATCTGCTGCAGATGATCTCTGAAAACACTATAGAAAAAGCGGAAATGTCAAACTGACATCCCTCAACAACGTCATCCACAATGTGCTAACGTCAACTTAACCCTTTCCATCATATAGATGCTTTCTGATGCCTGTGCAGCGGATGGCTTTTTGAAAACATAGTGACAGCAGAAGAAATCGCTCAAAACGAGCAATGTATCCTTTTGCCACAATGTTTTCCACTTTTAGTCATAGGTTATCCATTCAATTATAGAGATTTTCTATTTTTTGACAAATATGTTCAAAATCGTCTGCTGCAGTATTGTCGCATGAGGGAAAGGGTTAACTACTTTTAGCAAAATATGTATCTGTGTTAGTCTTATTGTAAATATGAAATATTATTAATGTTTGGCTTAATATTCATACATGAGCCTCACCAATCACAAACCTTCCCTCGGTTGACTCTGGGCTACAAATACGTACAGTCGAACTTGTCTTAAGCAGCCACCCAGGATTTGGCTGTTGAACACAGTTGGCTACTTAATACAAGTCAAATAAAGAAACTTTTATGTTTTGGATATTCTTCAAGTGGCTGCTAAACACAGGTTAGCTGCTTATCAGAGGTGACCGCTATTTCAGGTATTTCAGATCTACTTCCACTTAATCACAGATTAACCCATGTCCTCATGTAAACGCATTTTGAGGCCTTTCTAGCAGACATCTTTTTAAAGTTAACCTTTCATTCACATGTAGCATCTATGTTTTTTTCTGGGTGTTTTCAAAGTCGTCAGGTGCATATTTTTAATTGATCACATAATGCCCTCACTGGGAGTGTACAAATCTCATTACTTTAAAAGGTTTCATATGACACTACTAGTTTGGTTTCCAGTCTTACTTACACTCAAGTCTTTGTTACAACGCTGAAACCAAACTATGAAAATGACGCAACGTCACGAGCGGTTTGACGTTATATAACATTAATCACATTGGCGCCAAAAACCGGCAAATTATTGTAGATTTTTTCGAAATACGCTACATAAATCGCTTCGTGTGATAAATAGAATATCTCATTCGTGTTTATTTATTTTCACTTTTATTAAACTCGTTTACTAAGCTGAATATGACGCTGGCCAAGGCTCGCGGCATATCATCTTAGTAAACTCGTTTATTAAAAGTTAAAATAAATGAACACTCTAAAACATCCTTTATATATGGAACAGAACAGAACAGAAACATAATGAACAGTCATTATGCCTCACTATGACTTCTTAAAACCTGATTAGTTCATTGTCATTTGTTTAATCGAGTATTTGGTGCTGTACGACGCTTTCAACACATTTCAGTTATATCACGACGTTTCCTGGGAAAGTTATCATTAGAACTGGTCCATTTATCCTGACAAAAGCTAGTCGGTCGTAATGCTTTCCTCGCAACCATGAGCGCCCAATAGGGCAGCCATTACTACCATTTTAAAGGTATTTGGTAAGACCTGGCCAGGGATGGAACCCATACCCGAGGTGGACCCCCTACCACTACACCACCGAGGCGGTCCCGGTTAATTGTCAAACATTGGAGGTTGATCAAACTGCACAGACTCAGGTTGTTCTGGACATCAATAGTTGCCATTACATCGAATGCGGGGTCATGCTTGTTGCTTGTCACATACTATACTTACCAAACGTAAAAAGTCCAGTTTCGATGACTTAAAGCATCCGGCGAAATTAAAACATTAGCATGATCTCTGCATCCTACATGTTTTGCAGCTTTGACATTTGGAAGTTTTTGATGTTTAGCAGGCTTGTTAAAGATGTAAGATCATATTGCTTTATTATAATTTATAATCTAAGATTTAAAAAGGAAATATTCATGTCAGTCGGGCTTCCTTCCATTATTTTTAATGTAAGTAAAAAAAGGCAAAAACAGACAAACAAGGGGATGTGGCTATTTGACCGACTGGATAAAAGGAGAAATATAAAGTCAATGTTGAATTAAATGTTTGTATTCATCCCATGACGCTTGAACTTTGTCATTTTTTAAGTTTTTAGTGCTATATACCTTTATGTGTGGTAAGTTAACTTACACCGTTTAGATATTTCAATCGATGGAATTATCTCAAATTCTCAAAGTATAAATGATGTTTAGCTTGCAGCAATAAAGTTTTAACAATTCAATCATTTTTTTGCTACCAAATTAGATCTAAGCTGCGCTACAATCTGGAAAAAATGATCAAAACATTTAATGTATGTAGTCAGTTGAGTCCAAAACTGTTTGCTGACTGGTTAACTAAAAGAAAGTTGCACTAAATTCTCTGGAGCATTAAAGTTTCCCATCGAGTTCAAGTATCATGTAATTAGTTTTGAAACGTGGCATTTAGCGTTAATAAATAACGATAATATTGATAACGAGAACATGCTTTTTAAAAAAAAAAAATTTTGCTTGACAATATATGTATACACTGAACAAAATAAGAAATTTCCGATGTGTACACATAGTGTTTGTTGTGTTAAAGAAATCATTGTGTAAAGACTGTAGATAGGTAATATTAATCTTGACATGTGTTGTCAGGATTCATCAATTTTAGCGATTATGTTTGCAATGTTAATCGTCGACAACGTGAAACTCGATTTTCAGGTGCATTGATTGATCAACATGTCCCGTGTGGTATTCAGCCAATTTGGTTTACTTGTCTTACTGACAGTGTTGACAAGTGAACGAAAACACTTCACATTTGCCAGAGAAAAATAACATCTTTTTACATTGTAGCTTTTTTTCTATGCAAAGAATATCCAATAATTTACACGAACGGGCGATTGGAATTCTTGATGATGGCTTGTCGACGAAAGACGTTGCAATGCATGTTGGAGGTTTTAGTCAATGATTCGAAATCTTCGCACGAACGACAGGATGCACTAACGTCCACGTGTTACAACGCGTGGTCAAAACCGCTATATCATGAACACGCATTAGTGCAATCCATTCCAAACTGCCATTGCTACTACTGCTAACACACCTGGTCTTTATAATAAACGAATCAATCGGGAAACTGTTCGTAATCGTTTGCGGGAGAATGGTTTACACGAACGTCGCCCTTACGTTGGATGCGTTTTAAGGCAACGTCATCGTGTAAATCGTCTTTATTGTGCTCGTGTACCCCATCCTTGGACACGAATACTGGAATACCGTTCGCTTTTTGATGAAATCATAAAGTGATTACATCGAAGTGATGGCAGGATGCGCGTCTACAGTAGGACAAATGAATGCTATGCTGACTGTTGAATTCTTGATCGAGATCGTTTTGGGATTGGGAGTGGTTTGGGAAGCCATTGCCCATGGTTATCGTTCATCACTATTATTCATTAATGTCAATTTAATGCTAATCGTAACAGCGATGACATTCTCGCTCTCCACGTGATTGCTCTGCTCCTTAACAACGCCAACATTCCGAATTTTCAGCATGATATTACCACATCATATACAGCCAGGGACACTGATTTCATTGATGTCTGGTCCGCTAAAAGTCATGATATCAACCCGATCGAACACGTCTTATTAAGGTTAATTAAATTAAGGTTTAGGGAAAAACGAGTATTGTCACATTTTATAAGAGGAGATGTTGACAAAAATATGATAAAGATGAGTACAATTCATTGCACAACGTGCAACCAAACATTCTGTAGCAGATACAATTTAATGAGACACATGAGAAACAAACACTTAAAGGAAGCATCGGCACATACAGAACATATATACTGGAATATTTCACCAGGAGAACCTCAATATGAAGGAGCACATTCTGGTGCGATTTCGGGAGCGCAGGGAGCACCGAATTCGTCGGGAGCGCCTTCGGGAACGTCCGTTTTTAAGTTTCAACATCAGTGTACCATCGTTTCGACTGGGCCAAGTGGAAGCGGTAAATATGTCTTAAATCAGTCGATAGTATGCCAAGAATCGATGCAACCACAGCCTCAAAGGAGCACCTGGTGCTATGGACAGAATCAACCAGTGTACATCAACATCAAGAAAGAATTGTCTTACGTTGAATTTGTGAGAGGTATATCAGACTTTCTTGAACAAGACATGTATCTAGACATAAACGTACGGAACTGCATCATAGTAGACGATTTAATGGGAGATGCAAAGAAGGATGAACGCGTGGCTAACTTATTTACTTACAGATCTCATCATAGAAGCTTGACGATCATCTACCTGACACAGAACGTATTTCTTCTAGGAAAAGCGTGCCGAGATATCAGCCTCAACACGAAATATTTAATTTTGTTTAACAACCCAGTTGATAGACATCACATTTTTATACTGGCACGACGGATATATCCTACCAACAGTCATGGTTTTATGAATATATATCGAAACGCCACAGAGAAGCCGTATGGATATCTCGTCGTTTATCTACACGCTTCTACACCTGAATACATGCGACTTAGAGCCAACGTACTTATACAGAACGTATCAGCATCTGAACGCAAGTGTATAAGAGATACCACTCTATCGTATGATCAGCGAGAATATTCGGTTTAGAAAATGTTAAGGGACATACCTCCCTAGTATCACCAATACTCAGTCAGTCATCCAACGAAAGCGATTGTAGTATTGAGATGCCTATCTGCGATGATTGTGGTCTCATGTTCGGAGACATTCATACATTACAATATCATATAAAGGATTGGTGCAGATCCAAAAAACGAAAACTACAAGATGAGTCAAAATCGATAGCGGATACAAAAGAAGAACACGGAGAGGTGTGTCATAAAACAAGAAGAATCTTGAGGATCTAGAAAAAGATATATATTTGAAGTGGACCAATCCAAGTATCAAAGAAATCTGGCAAGAAAAAGTAAATGATAAGGAATAAGAAATTGGCTCTAAAAGGAAGGCCATTAACATCATGCTACATGAATTTCAAAAAACAACTCGTCAGATCATCGCCAATTTATTTGTGGATACATCGAAGATGAAAACGAACGTAATCTATCAGACACTCATGAAAACGGCAGAAAGTCTCATACAAATTAATGACTTGGATTCTGAATGTGCCATTGCCAATCAAAAAGCATAATAATCGTATAAACACTATATTTATGCCCCCCCCCCCCCCCCCCCCCCACACTCTACAGTTACAGATGAGAGTAATCGACCGGGACAATACTGGACATTTTTCATGTTTGAAAATAAACAGTACAGGGTGGTGTACGCCAAAACGGGTCATTATGAACAATTACAACACCGTACCCTTCGGTTACCTTTAATTTATAAGAGGTACAATGTTATTTCATTTTAACAAAGAACCATGGAAGAATCAAGAATGCATATCAGCTTGAATTATTTGACATCTTTAAGGGATGCCAACTGCTTCGAAACATGAACTTGGCGCAAAATCGGGCCGTATACGAAGTAGCGAAACGTGTGGTGAACGATACGATTAATCTTGTAAGACGCGACATTCATTTAACGTTCGAAAGAAAATGTTTATTTCTCAGAACATTGTCCTCGAACCGCGTCAGTGTGTGAGAAAAGAGGAAGTGTTACACAGACACCCACCCTGTTACCTTTCTTATTACGGGAACGGTACGTTATACAGTACATCGTGGACGAAATCAGACTAGCTAGAACGAGTCACGAACAATATTAAGAGATGAATACTACACATGAATGTTATCACCATGAATATTTGTTCAACGTGTCACAGATCATTTTCGAGAGGGGGGCGTCATGATATGTCACCGCAGGAATATACACGGCGTCTTACAGCCGTTGCCGCTGCCAGCGGAGCCAGAGTTTACTAAACCTAGAGAACGAGTGTGGGCTCCCGGTACAATAGTCAGTACACAAAGAAGACAAACGAAGAAAACTATACAAAAACGTTAGATCGAAGTTAAGCGATGTCAAACTGGAAAGAGTAAAATGTTGGCCTCTAGTTATTGCGACTTGTGTCATCCCAGAAGCTTTAGCGGACCGTACAAACTGTATTAAACCATACAAGCGGAGGGAAATTTTTAATCGGAAATCAGAATCGCAAAATGGATCAGAGATCAAGACACTTATTATTTGACCAAAGAAGAAAGACGCAAGTTAAATCGTTAAAGAGTGATCGTAGAAGGACTGGATAATCAATGAGACGTGGATCTGATGGACATGATAGACTTAGTCAGTAAACATGACGGTTATCAGTACGTACTGATAGCTTTTGACAGTTCCTCGAGGTTCGCGTTGGTGTGTCTCAGTAAAGAAGTAGATCTCACCGGACATCTACACGTGGATTTATGTCAACAAGACAGACCGATTCTCAATGGCGTTCCCATCAACATCAAACTTTGGCAGAATTCAGACCGTTTCAGGATTTCGGCTCCCGGTCCCTCTACGGAGCAGTACAGAGTGCGAATTACGGAAGCGGCTTTAACAGTAAACGGTTAAATTAAATCCTAATGTCATTTTGGGCCAGGCTGACTTCATCAAGAAAAATGACGCAGTGTATCCTTACAGCTGCTCTGTCATCAAAACGTACGCCGTGCCACAGGGACAGTTTTTGTTTATCACTGACAAAGTGTTTCAAGGTGAGGTACTCCAACGGCTTATAGTGGGTCTGGTAGTGTCGTCGGCCTTACACGGTTCTTACGTCAAGGACCCTTTCAATTTTCGACATTTTGACTGCAATTACGCGGGATTCTTCGTCGACGGCCAGTCCACCCCCTCCGAACCGTGACAACCTAATTATAAGAGCGACCAATTAATCGACGCCTATCATTGTATTGGGACCACACAGAAAGAGCCATTCACGTCAAAAGGTCTGATTTTAAAGGGGGATACTCTGGGATAGCGGTTCCTACGTTGGAAGTGATCGCTTTTAAGCGTCGATATTCCCCGGGCCTCATACAGTCCTTTCCTGGTCGGTAAAATTTCCTCCTCCGGTTTCCAATGTTGTCTAATGTCTATGCACGGATTACACTCCCTGACTTTGCAGTGAACGTTACCACCCAAATGAAGTCTGTAAGACTGGTTGTTTTTTAAAGCCTCATCCACGTGTTCTAAATTTTCAACCAAACACTTCCAACGCAACAATGTCAAACTTATTCCTTTCTTCGTAGGTTTGTTATCGTTCCACTTTACATTTGCGTACTTGAGCGTATCTCTGTTGACGATATCAGACATGCTGTTTCAGAGTTAAAACTGACGATTGGTTCTCAAAATAACTGCCTTTTATATGTTGTAAATAACGGTTCTCTTGGTAAATGAAATCAAACTGACAGTAATGTGAATTATAATTACGTAATTTTCGCTAATGCCTCCAAACCGTCATTGTTTAGACAATGACTCCTTCTGACATCAATGTTTACGCCAATTACATAATGTTCGCTTATGCCTCCATACCGACATCCTTTTAGGCAATGACTAAGAGCAATGCTTATAATAATTATGTACTGTTACGTAATGTTTGTTATAACTCCAAACCGCCCCTGCTGTCTTAATTTGTAGTTTATTATGTATGTTTTTGTCTAATAAAGGCCGTGTCTATCCAATAATCTGATATTACCAAACGGCCGGGCTAAATCGATATATGGGCCGTTCCACAAGAAAACCAACATTATGGACTTGAATGTAGTACATTCATCAATATTAACAATTCATCGTTTAACTCATCATTAACTAGAACTAAATATCATCAAAATAAATTAAATAATAACTTAAATAAATGTAATAAAATAAATGCGTTTTCAAGGGCTACAGATAACTACTTTAGTGAATTGGGTATTTACCCCATTGTTTTTCAGACAATTGCTTTTTTATAAAATTGTGTACCAGAGATAATTTTACCACATCATCTTTTTCGAATTGCTTTTTTGTACAACTTGAGATCATTGTAGCAAAAGAGACATCATGAGTAAAGACTCCTTTTCTCACAATATTTGACAATTATTTTGCTTTTTTAAGCAAAAAAGCTACTTATCTGTAGCCCTAGCGTTTTTGCATCACAGTAATTTCTTCTTTCGCGTTTTCATCGTGACCTCTTTCAAAGAATAGTTGTATCCTGTCCAAGTTAACCACTGCACACCTTTACCATGATCCACTGTATCACTACCATGATAGTAACGTCCATTTAGATTGGACGTGTGACACCGTCTATACCACCAGGCACCATGCAATAATACGCCACAATTGCCGGTGTGGTTATCGTTGTCTCGATCCAAAGTTGAAAATCTGAAACCGCTATGATCGATGCAAAGACTGTCCCCGGCAGTTCCTAAAATGAAATATAAGAAAAAGAGTTTTGAGTTTACTTGGTGCATAGGACCGGTTCCGATATACAATGCTTAAAACATTCGACTCGTGAGCGCTGGGCTCGATACCGGGTTTGGTTCAATTAAAATATTCAAAAACTGTTAGACGACAATCTTAATCTGATCTCTGATATTCATAAAAAATAGAAATGTGAATTATAATGACATTAATGTGTTTTTCCTCAAAGTCCATCTTCGAGGGATTTATTTTACTATGTGGGTTTGTGAAAAGTTCATCATTATGATAGAAAATATATACACAGAAGTCTTGGTTAGGTCAATATTGTCACTCATGTTTTTAGGGACAGCATTATGACTTATCCACCAGTGTCATAATAAACGTACATCCAATTTACACAAACACACGGTGGCACGACAGAAATACAGTTGAAAGTGGTGAAAAACCCTGTTCAAATAAACAAACTGAAGAAACATGCGTAGTTTTCCGAAAAAACTTAAGTAAGTTACTTTGTTTTGCAAATGATTTCTTGACGGTGTCGTGTTAGTTATATTTATATCCTATCAATGAAGAACGTGAAAGATAAATCCTACCTATCACTGCCACCTAAGGTCTAGTAAATATCAATCTTTCAATCTCCAATTTAAGGTGAAAACTCTTACGATAGACCTACGCAGTCCGCGTTATATGAGCTTGGACGTAGCCAAATGTTTTTTATGCCACCAGTAAAGAACCTGATAGGCAGGTGCATTCACGCTCTCTGCTCAGGGCATGAACTGTTCGCTATCAAGTTAACGGATGGTTTAAGAATTGTTGCGTAAAGACACAAGACAATGGCCACACTCTTGAACTGTACGCGGATCAGATGCCAGAAAACGCATTTTATTATATCGAGGCAGGTATTATAAAGTTATCAATCTGATATGCAAAAATATTTTTTGGGCCAATTTAAAAGTCGATATCTTTTGTTCGGTACACTCGATTGCGGACTCGAACAGAAGCCATGCGATGCAAGAGAACCGGGTAGATTTTGACAATTCATTGTTTGTTTATTTGTGATGCATGATGATGGACGTGGCTAAATATATGATCTCGGATTAGTAATTTATTTACCTGAATAGCCTGTACAGTTAAGTCGGTAGCCGTCGCTCTCTCCATCAAGGTCAAATAGACTGTAAGCAGCATATGCTTTGTTCCCTTGCCAATCTTCGAGATCAATACGTAGTTCAAACTGTGAGGCAGAGTTCTTCAGAATGGTATATAGATTATCCAGTCCTGAGGACATAAAGAGGTTAACACAGTTTTGTATTATTATATCTTATTAACCTGTTCTATTCTTTAACAAGACGCCTCGGGTTCGGAAGGTTGCAGGTTCGATCCGCGGTCGGGTCATACCAAATACTTTACAAATGGTATTATTGGCTGCCTTCCATGGCGCTCAGGGTTGCGGGGTTAGCATTACGACTGACTGGCTGGGGTTAGGATAAATGGATTATTCGTACTGGTAACTTACCCAGGAAACGCCGTGATATATCTGAATAATTGTTGAATGCGGCGCTAAACATCAATCAATCAATCTATAACAGAACTGTCCACAGGAAAACATGTGTCGCCTTCCAACAAGGATAAATAATCCAAATATGTCGCCTTAACCCTACTGTAGTCTGTATAGTCGTTTGCTAACTCATATACGTCTGACATATGTTTATCCGGATTTACATGTACCCAACAGATAAGTTGTTAGATATTTGATAACCGAATCCATCAATCAAATTACAGCTTTTGACTCGCACTCGTCAAGTAGCAGGAGGACAATCTCAATACACCCATGTTGTGTGTATTTAACACTTAACACTTTTTCCCATAAAACCATCTGCAGCAGACGTCTTTGAAACATCTAGGCGAAACAAGAGAAAATCTCTATCAATGGAAATATAATTTTTATAATCATCAGCAATTCCTCCTGTTGCCATAGTGTTTTCAAACGACTTCCGTTTCAGATACGCCGTAAAATGTCTCTATGTGGTAAGTGAATTAGTTAGGACAAGTTTATTTTACCAAACCAGAACTCGCCACACATGTCTCCAAACCCTGTTTTGTACTCTGTCCAATTTCGATAAAAATCCACAGCTCCATCTCTACGTCTTTGAAACACCTAGATAAGGCAGATACTTTAGAAAGCATTACAAACAGATTCCTGCAACTCTAAAACCAATGCCATTAACCAAACATTCTACTAAATACTGTTAGTACGCCAATATGGCACAGTTTCAAAGGTTTTCTACAAATTACATATGCACACGGTATGGTATATATACTGTATCTGATGATTTATTTAGACGCTTTATCTAAATAATCATTTTATACGAAAGAAGTTGGCAGTTATCAAATACCAACACACTGGTTTGGATACCTTCACGAATTAATGGCGTAAATAAATCCATTCGGGGAATATTTGTTTAACGGGACGAACGACGTGTATGCCATGTTTTCTGAGATGTTCAATGATTGACAAATTGGCATTTAAAGGCATTTTCAACTCTTTCAACATGCATCTTGTAATACAAACAAATAAAAAAGAACACAGGTTCATGGTCATTTAAAAAGATTGATTGATTGATTGATTGGGGTTTAACGCCGTTTATAACAATTTCCTCAGTTATATCACGGCGGCCAGTTCACCTACTCATGCATTTCCTGGTTTTCTCACACCAGTACTCCACACAACAATCTTCCCAAGCAACGGGCTGCTTTTCCACTTAGACTTAGCCCATTGGTGGAAGACGAATGACGCATGTCGCATTGACTTTTGTTAATCGTCGGAAAGAAAGTTGGCCGAGCCGGGATTCGAACTCACAACCCCTGGATTGACATCCCGCGTCGCTACCGACTGAGCTACCGGGGCTCGGCCTTTAAAAAAAAGTTTTTTTTTTTATTAAACTACTTTGATTTGAGCTTTCCTAATATAGTACAGGGGTTAGTGCACACAGCAACGTGTTGCCTGACTTTCTCACACCAGTACTCAACATAAAGTTCTTCGAAAGTAGCATTTGTGCAACATTTCTTGCTTCCCACCTGGATGAATGGACACAGTTTATTATGGTCTGATGATTTGAGAGGAAGCGATGTCCTGTCATAAGCATCGGATACACATCCAGCTCTAACACCAAGGCAGAGTGATTTAATAATAGTATATCATCGGGATTCAACATACATATCACGTAGTCAGATGCTTGATTGAATGAGTGCAGTTTGCTGCCGTTTTCAGCTGTAACGTTCTGGTATAATGCAGCTTCCAGTTCACCTACCCATATGACGTGCTGGCTTTCTCCACATAGACATTTTGGCCCATTGGTGGAAGGCAAATGCCGCTAGTCACAATAACTTTTGTCAAGCATCGCAAAGCATGTTGGCAGGTCGGGATTGTGAATAACGACCCATCTTCAATGTATAACAATTGTCATAACCAATTACATGTAATCGAATTTATGATGTTGAACAGAGACAAGACAATATCAAAACTGTGTAGTTAAAAATAGCTGAATTGTGTGTTGTTGTCCATGTGAGCTAAATATTTCCCTGTGCACGGATGCTTCAGCAATATAAACGAACATTTATATTTAAAGACGCCTCACTTACAAGCCAATCACCACCATCGTTTTCAAAGTCGCAGTAAATCGTCATATTCAGTCGATTTCTGTACAAGCCTGATAGGTCTCTCGCGGTCCCTAGTCTAATATCAAGGCAGGTCAGCCCATCTGAAAAAATAAATAAGAACGGGTTTAGAAATGGCTTATGTTTGGACACAAAATTCAATTTAACAAAGCAATTTGATTTGGTATTAACAGCATTTCTCCACATTTATATAGTTTCTGTCAAAATAGAATCAAATTAAACAGGAAAAGATGATAATATTCCATCGAAATCAATAATATACATTTAAAAAAAAATGCAATATGTATTTGGTCGATAAATGTAAGTACATAACGCCGATAAGGATACAATTATAGTTTGACGTCTGAACATTCAGGCATGACTCTTCTTTTAGAGGAAAGTCAGTATATGATGGAACCATGCAGGTTCGTCACTGGTCATGTATGTAAAGAGTCCCCACTTCGCCTCTTCCTGCTTCATGTACATGTTTTTTTTGTATGACATTTCGACACTATTAAAATGCACCAGGCCAACGATTAATTGGTTCTAGATTCAGGTAGAAACTATGCCTTGACAGTTGAACCAAGTCACGCACACATCGACTGTGGGACGTTTGAATATTAATGTCAATAACGGTCAAAAAATAAATATGAATTAAACAACAAAGATTTTGAATTAGATGAAAATAAATTCTATAGAGGATAAATTATTTCTTTCAGTGCATTATCGAGAAATTTCTTCCATCGAGGGAAAAGCGAAGGTCAATATTTTCAAGTGAGTTAAAATATATATTTTGCTTTTCACGTAAAGAAAGAAACCATTTAATGTTTAATGCAAAATTACTATCCCGAGCGATGCTAATTGTACATAACGAATGAGTGTGTATGTGTAATTTTTCTAATAGTGGGTACACTCATGAGGTGTAATAGTTCTCCTACTATTAGGCGTTAAGTGGTCAATAAGTTATATAAAGCATTATACATGAATGAAAAGTTACGTATATTGTCTGACGTAATTATTTTGATAAAAAAAGTTTTGTTTATGGCACTTTCTTGTCGTTAATGTTTATTGTGACGTAGGCGGTGACGTCCCATTTTGACACAATGTCATATCATTCGGGTATCGTATAATGTGGTACTTCGGTGTGGTTTAGGCGTTAACTACGGCAGCTCTAAGGGGACACACACGAATTTTTTTTATCTCGTGCGCACGACTTAGTATCTCGTGGGCACGAGATACTAAGTCGTGCGAACGAGATACTAAGTCGTGCGAACGAGATACTATCTCGTGCGCACGAGATAAAAAAAAAATCGTATGTACTTTATAAAAATGTGTGTGTCCCTTTAGAGTTGCCGTAGGCAGCTCTAAAAGGACACACACGATCTTGTGTTTATCTCGTGCGCACGAGATACTATGTCGTGCGAACGAGATACTATATATATCTCGTGCGAACGAGATACTAAGTCGTGCGAACGAGATAAAAAAAAATTCGTATGTAATTTATAAAAATGTGTGTGTCCCTTTAGAGCTGCCGTAGTTAACAAGTGAACAAACTCGAATTATAATTTTCCTCTATTATGTTTCAAGCTATATTAAACTACAAACAATAAGCTTTTACTCGCTAGTCAATTCTCTTTCCACTCCCTGCATTATTTCTGTTGTGCTACATGCCTCCGTCAGACGTCCCTCTCGGACACAACCTGCCCGAACAAGACTCCATATCTCTCTCTCCTTACAGTTACATCAAAAAGCCCTCGTCGCTGTTTGAGGGTAAGGCTTATATACCTGGCTTCTCTCCATGGTAACATCGTGACGTACTAACATTATATGCGTCCGTGGCATGTTCGAAGGGGACATTGTGCCACAATAACATCTCCATGTATTAAGTTATAAATTCAATCCAAATGTTATAATTTCACGGCGGTTAAATGAGATTATAATTCAGTTAAAAACATTTCTAGTATAAAATCAATACCTATCTTTACACGAATGGTCAGCTTATTGTTGTAGATTGATCGAAGGTCGGATATCCTGGTGCGTGCACGTGGCTCACATGCTACCCACAATCTTACCTGTATACTGTGACATCCAATCCCCGCTGTCTGTGCAGGTAACTTGTGCTAATCCCTTTAAACATTCATACAAAAGTTTGCTTCCAACTTCAAATCGGTTTCCCTTGAGATTTTGTCCAAACTGTTGATAACCACATTCTACAATGAAACATTTGTGTCCGCTATAGTGTTTGTTTTCCTGTTTTGGCATAGGAAATAACCAAAAAAGGGCAATTACTAAAACGTAGTTGACACATGTCATGCAAAAAAGACCGGATTTATTTTGCCACCACTATTCATTTAAAGCATATTCAATGTTGTTTTATTACGAAATAACCGCCTTTGTGGTGTAGTGGTACAGCGTCCGCCTCGAGGGCGGAAGGACGCTGGATCGATCCCCGGCCAGGTGATACCAAAGAATTTAAAAATGGTAGTAATGGATGCACTCCTTGTCGTTTAGTATTGCACGGTAAGCATGATAACTGACTGGCTGGTGTCAGGATAAATGGACAAATTGTACTGGTAACTTACAAAGGAAACGCCGTGATATAAGTGAACAATTGTTGAAAGCGGCGTAAGCACCATTAAATCAATCAATTATTATGAAATTTCTTGTAAGCAATCCAATTGTACAAGCATCGGGTAGGTATTTTGTGAGGGAATTAGATCACCAACGAGTATGCAGTTGTATCTTAATTGTCATGCATTTCAAAATGTCTAAAGGTTGGTCTAGTAGGTGTGACGTGGGCAATAACACATGATTCTCGAATTTGTTATTGAAAAATTGCATGCTGGTTGTTGCATTTAAGCCAGTTTCATAACCAACGTTTACTTTGACAAACGCTTTTAGTGGCAATTTCTGCTTCAAATCAATTTCAGCCCACACCGTTTGTGTCGCCTGTCAAGACAGGGCGCAACACAAATATCATTTCAAGCTGAAACTATGTGGAAGGCAATACAATTGTTCCCTCGATTGATCTTGTTTTCATCATCATTGGTGAATATTGTACAGTTATGATGTTTGACATTTTAACGTTATGCTCTTTATATTATGACGCATGGACAATAAAAAAGAAACTTATTTCATTATTCAATTTATATGGACATTTTAGAGTCGGCTGCTTTTAAAACGTGAAGAAAAAGATGTATGTTTCTTAAATTTAGAATTTCATATTTATACAGATTTTCAAAACAATTTGGGAAAAAGGAGAAAATTGTCTTTTGGAGCAATTTCCTCTTCCTCCACTTGCTCAAGTCTTATCTGTGGCTTTAAGTCTAAATCACATTCAAATTACGGCTTTTAACTAATAACAATATTGAGCACGTAAACAATTTCTTGGTTTTTACATATGGGATATGAGGACTGTCCTAAACATTTAAGTTAAAAATAGCAATATTAAATGTTTTGCTTTTGCTCCATTTGGTAATGTAACCACACTAAGAAATTTTAGTACGTTTTAAGTTATGTTGAAGAAAAGTTTCTTATTTAGTGTGATAAATTAAGGCAATGCATTTTTGTTGATAAGAACTTTTGTTAATTTGAAACCATACATTCTTCTTGCATTGTTTAACTGTAACAGAGTCAGGAAATCTTAACATGATATACTACTATGTATGAAGTTCGAAACATCCTATTTAAGTTGTTTCGCGAAAGCGATGTTTAACATGAAACTGTAAAGCAACGGATGTATCGGTATGTTACGAAACGATGGTCAGGAAGAATATCTATATAATTCATAAAAGCTCGAAATAATTATAGTCATTAACTGCGTAAGTATAATTCTATTGGGAATCGATGCTAACGTTAGATCAAAAGGATAATTGTTTTTTTCAATGTATGATCGAAATGTCTGTGATCGATTGAAAAGCAAACGCTGATATTTATAACCCTTTGCTTTTCACGAAGCCTAATCGCTGGTA
Organism: Serripes groenlandicus; assembly: GCA_031761405.1. Classification (NCBI taxonomy): domain Eukaryota; kingdom Metazoa; phylum Mollusca; class Bivalvia; order Cardiida; family Cardiidae; genus Serripes; species Serripes groenlandicus. The sequence goes on from JASEVX010000003.1 coordinate 97,940,470, forward strand.
GTTGCTCGTATTTCTACTGTTGTTCTAATTTCAGCACAAAACGAAGGTACCAGTATCGTAGCCTGTTGAAAACATCGCATTTTACTATAACCTAGAAGATTTAATTTTAGAAGAAAAAAAATGAAAAAAATATTGAACGGCTGTTTTTGCAAAGTTTTTCAAAATAACAACTCCTTTGAGATATCTCCAAGAAATTTTCATTTTCAGAAAACACACCTTTAAAATTAACGATAATTTAACTTGTTTTATCAGTTTATTTGCGAGATATGAGATCAAATGTTAAGATAATTTTTCTCTGCATCATTAAGGTGGCAGATTCCCGAATACAATTTCCATATATCCGATGATATATTGAGTTTCTGGCAGTTTCTGAGCATTCAAAATCGATAAAATCATAGGTCAATAATAAATAATGGATTTTACATGGAATAAAACAAGTTAGTTGTATGAATACGCATATCTCTGAAATCGGCTGCGTGATTATTCTCGTTTGATACAGGCGGCTTTTTTGTTGTCAAAGTTTTCAGTTTGTTTCAAGATAGTTCATTCGGTTAAAAAACTCATCCCATTTTTCATTGGCTGATAGAGGTAGACCTCCGAAATTGATGGTGCCAGACTTTGTTTTGGAACCATATTTTCAACTCAGTGATGTTTAGTGATTTCCAAAAGAAAATATACCTTGTTGATGTAAAAGTAAATAAAATAGTTTCTTTGTATAAAATTAAATATTCTAGGTATTAGTAAAATGCGGATTTTCTTTTTAACAGTCTACGATTCTGGTAACTGTGACACAAACCAGAGTTATACAAAATGAACCTTATTTTAACAAAATTGAATATTTTTCTTATAGATGAAATTCCTTTTTGCTTGCATTATCATTCTATGAAAAAAACACACAACAACAGTGGAGCTCAATCAGTCAGTAAAAGGAACACGAGCAATCCTCGATGCACTCATTCAATACGTCGTCCTATAAACACACATTATAGTCTTTAATCTATGCTAAGGATAATGCTTTTGACAATGCAACCATTATCGAATTGTGTTGATACAAGACAAGAATTTGAACTATTAGTTCACACATGAATACATGTGTATTTTAAAGTCGTGAATTAATCTCTGGATAACATTTATATACACACGTTTTCTCATTCACTTATCTAGTATCCACAACAGTTATAAACAAAGCACTATTACTTTTGAATCATCCCTCGTATACCGACATTTACAACGGTAATGTAAGGGATATATTGTGAAAATCAATGGACCATCACGAGAACACATCATTCGAAATACTGCTCTCAGAAATAATTTTAAGCATTTATTAATATACGTAGGTCGAGTGCAGTTGTCCAAATGGTATTATTATGTGCCTGCAATGAATCGCTTTCCACAACAACCAATTTATTCCCAGCCATATCTATGGAACGCCTTTACTGTCTTAGTATGTTATATTGTATTATACGCAGTACATTTTCACGTATATGAGGTACATATTTCATTTGACGTGGTACATTATTCATGATATGCAGTGCATTTTCTATTATGTGTGGTGATTATTGAATAATATGCAGTGCAAAATATTGTTTAAACAGTAGAATAACCATTATACGTTGTACAAACAACGTCATGTGCAATACAAACTATATACTATGCAGTAGAAATGACATTATATTTGGTGTATTTGTTTGTGTATGCAGTAGTTTTACATGTATACGTTGTATGTTGGTCAATATATGCGATGTATGTTTTAATATATGAAGTGCCTGCACGTATATTTATACCTGGTGAATTATTATGTATGTGTACATAAAAGATCATAGTACGCAATGCATTTGACAATATGTTCGGTCCATACTAATATATACATGGTGTAAACAGCTTTATATGCTGTACATTTTTCATTAGGATGATCATACTTTCCGGCATTCACCGTAATTATTTATCCGGAAAATACCGAGTCAGACAGATAGATATTAACATTTACACCGTTTACTCAATTTAAAAAAAAGCGCTTGAATAATTTATAAATAGATGTGTAGACATGTTCTGAATACACGAGGGGCAGACATGTCGTCGTCTGAACTGAAATCCGCTCTAGACGAGATTGGTCTGTTCATTCGGCATGATTTTGCAGTCTGATAAAAATCTAAAATCTAAAGTCTGAATATTACTAGTCCAATAATATATGACCTCTCACAAGCTCGAATGCTTTTGTTATATGAGTAGATTAGTACATGTACTTACATATGCTTATTAGAAGCTTCAGTCAACTTGTGACGATTATGATAAGCAGAGCAAATATGCAGGCTGATTTGAACTTACACTGTTCAGAAAAAACCAAAGTTATGCCTTTCCGAAAGACAAAATCAAATATATCATGCAAATCACTTTTCAAGTTATTTCTCTTATTTCCAGAAGCTGCTGAGGAATTTAAAGTTGATTTTATGAGGAAACATTACCATAAAGTGGTAACCTAAACACATTTTTAAATCTTTTCCGTAATACAACAAGTATGCATCTGATGACTTTAAGGCAAAATTATAGAAAACCTTAATAAATGAAAGTATAATTATTGAAGAGGGGTTGGTTGAACGCATGTGACAAATGGAGGAATTTCTCAAGATGAGCAATTTATCCTTTGACCATAATGATTTCAAGAGTTTTCTGCTTCAGGAATTAGAGATCGTCTGCATAGACGACATTCTGCATCTCGTCTATTTAGAAAATGTGTACACTTTTCATAAAGATTGTTCCACAAGGCCTTTTTAAAATGGATTAGACGTTCAAACCTATCTGTCATGCTCGGTAATTTCCGGAAATAATTCCGGAGAATGCCGGAGAATGCCGGAAAGTATGATCATCACCAATGTTAATGCACCGCGTATAAAGTTTAAACCACCGCATATAATCAAAGTACTACCACACGTATTGAAGAATAGACTGCATATAATGTTGTTTGTATTTCATATGACGTTGTTTGCACACTATATTATGGTTATTCTACTGTATCTTCATACTTATGCACTTCATATTATTAAATAACCACTATATATTATACAAAATGCACTGCATATCATGCAAAATGTACCACGTCAAATGTAATATGTACCTCGTATACATGAAAATGTACTGCGTATAATGCAATACAACATAGTAAGACAGTAAAGGCGTTCCATACATATCCGTCCCACAGCCTGCTTTGAGACGTTGACTTCCCAATATCTTATACATACAGTCTTAGGTAAGAAAGAGAAGAACTATGCAATGCACTGAGAGAGCATACCTTTCACGACACATGTGTTGACAACAGCGTCGCACACCTCATGTGAACTGCATCTTGTACCCCCACACAATATCTGTATAATAGATAAGAACAAGGAAAACAATAATAGCCAATCCACAACGGCTTTTATTTTGTAAAAAAGTTAAATAGCTTATAAAAGAGTTTAGACATTCGTTTTTGTCAACTTTTCCACTAAGCCTTATGCACATTTATATAAATTGTGTTGGCAGTTATCGCCATTTAGCTACCAGGATGTGATTCCTTTGCATATAGACAACATAGGCTTTTAGGTCAAATCAGAGTTAAAGAACATGAAAGACAATTCCTTATCGAGAGATGTGTACACTTCTTCGGTGTATTCTCCAAACACGCTAAATATACATTTATCATTTCCAGCTCTACAAGCAATTATTGCCAGCTTGACCATCAACTATGTATTTGAGTTGTCATTAATAGCTTTCTGTTTTCAGTACTCAAACTTTGTCTTTCCCCTGGTTGGCTGTCTATGCGTGACTATATAGATAGGTTAGACATTTGATACTAGGAATACGTAATGGTCATCTGTATTAGTTTGGTACACTGTCTAACATCAAATTAGTAGTAGGGATAGGTTAGTCAGACAAAGTGACATGCAACGTTGAAATGAAGTATCAATGAGCTTGTTTCGAGAATGTGATCGAGTCGCTGATGCCCAGTTGGTAACAATGACGGTTGACTCGTGTGAGTTCGAAACTAGGCTTAGCCATTAATTATATGCGAGGATTCACAAATGTTATTGTGGCTAGCATCTTTCGTCTTTCATCACCTCTATGAAGTTGATTCCTTGTTTCTTATTCATTATTTATTCAAATGTGAAGTTAGGTACTTGTTCCTTGTTCCCTTATTCATTACTTATGATAAAACGAATAAGTAACAGATTAGTAACAGGTTGATGAAAATTGAATAACAAAGTTGATACGTCAATCAAAATAAATAATAGAAATTTAAGTAGAATTGACATTCACCGTTCATAGTCATATTTACCTTGCTTCATTAAAATATATGTATCAATTGAAACAAAACCATAAACCCACAGATTAGTTCCAGTTTATCAACGACAAAGTTCGTATTCCTGCACTTTCTGCGAAGAAGTATATAGTAAGTACACATTCCATTCTCATCAAATTTATGTTTTATTTAATGTTTTATGTTTTATTTAATGAAATAATAAAATGTGAGATAAATGAATCCAAATTCAATCCGATGAATATACGTTAACATTATCAAAAAACAAGCTTACCTTTTCATCCTTAAATCCAGTAACAGTTATAAAGCCTGGTGATTTATCAGCGGCTGGGATAGCTGATCGTAAACTGCAGTACTTTGCCAAGTACTTGTATTCAACAGCTTTACAAGTCGGTCTTGCATCGCATTCCTTTATACATTTGTCCAAAGATATGTTGGCAAAACTATTCAATACAAATTTTGTCGCATTGTCGCTGCTGTTATATCGCGTATTTCGATGTATCCTTAAATGTGGCGCCTGAACACTTAATGCAAGGACCTCTTCGAATAAGTTCAACAGAAACAACGAACGCATTAGTAGATGCATCGTTTTACAATTCTTCTTCTTTCTTTCTTATGTGTCAATACAATAAATCTTCTTTCATTTACTTCACGTGAACGTCACATATCAAATTCGGTCATGGGTCTTCACTTCTTGCTCTTTGTTGTAAACACCAGTTTCCGAGCGCTATCACAGACAACAACACATCTAGGCTTTCTATATTATCATATTGGAAAAAAATCCTACTTTTACTAAAAGCTTATATCTATTATTCACTAAGTGTTGTCACGTTTGGTTTGTTCTCCGAGTAATTGGCACTTTAGTTCAGTCCAATCTCATTAAAATCAGACCAAAACAACTATATCTAAGATCTGGTTTTAATGATATTGAGCTCAGCCGAAACCAAAATGCAATGTCATATAAATGGGTGCCGAACCAATAACTGCGAATACGTTTGATTATAATCCTTCATTTATGCCGTTAGTTAAACATCTTTTTATTAACCATTTTCAACAAACGTGTGTACTGTTCGAGATCATTTATTTCATCCGATTGTTTCATTAATTTGAAGTTGTTGTTTTCAAGCTGTTCACACTTTTCTTATTGTTCTCTAATATGTTGATGTTTCGGCATTTAGAGTTTTCGTTTCAGTTATATCGCGGAGGTTCTTGGGTTAAATTATCAGTTCTACTGGTCCATTGATCCTGGAACCAGCCAGTCAGTCGTAATGCTAACGCCGAAACACTAAGCGCTACCATTACTACCATTTTTAAAGAAGGTGGTATGACCCGGCCGGGGATCTAACCGGCGATCGCCCGCAGCCAAATCGGACACTCTAGCACTAGAACACTGAGGCGGTCCTTAACTGTATTAAAACCAATCAATCGTTGTTGTTTACTTGTTAGTGACTTCTTTTAAACTATATTTTCGAAATATGATTCTTTTGAGAAAGTTCAAATGGTTGCAGTCTACCTTTAAACATTTGTTTAATGTATGCTTTTAATCTTTATATCATCAAGATAAACATTCTGATGAAGTTTTAACATGCTCAAATAGAAAATGTGGCCTCTAGAGTGTAAACCAGATTTCCCTTCAATTTGACCTAGTGACCTAGTTGCTGACCCATAAAGGCCAATATTTGATGGAGATAAATGTTCTGATAAACTTTCATCAGGATCGGATGCAAAATGTAGCCTGTATAATGAGTGTTAACAAGGGCAGTTGTTAACGACGTATGCCGGACAAAATGTGATCACTATAGCTCACCTTGCACTTGTTGCACAGGTGAGCTAAAAATGCAGCATCCAGAGTGTTAATAAAATTCCCCTTTAATTTGGCGTAGTAACCTAGTTTCTGACCCATTATGACCACTAGTCTAACTTGACCTAAATATCATTCAGACAAAAAATTTAAGGTGCTAAGGCAAAAAATGCGGCCTCTATATTGTTAACAAGAGTTTCCTTCAACTTGGCCTAGTGACTGCCTTTGCGATAATGTTTTCTTCTATGGACACAGTTTTTAGTTATATGCCTCCCTCATTGAAACAGTATCTTCATCGCATGTAAACATTTTTTTTACTTGCTACTTATTTTCTCTAGACATATTTTTCCACCATTTGTAAAATAAACTTGTCTTCGCGGCTCTCCTTTAACCCTTTCAATGCTGATTTCTTTTTAAAAATTAAATTGTCCAGCTTTGCAATTGGATCGAATCTTTGAATGGAGTCCATAGCCATTTCTAGTAATATCGATACAAAATGTTGATGATGAGTAGCCTACAGTAAAGAGTTTAGTAAGTCGTCGTTGATGCTCTGGCATCAAAAGTGTCGGTACATGCTTCACGAAGCCGGTTACCGCAATCAAATGATTCAGACGTTTTCCATTTGGTTATTGTCTCAAACGGAATTGAGTAGCTAAATACTCACGTTTTATCCCTGCAAATGCAAATGCAACTGTCCAAGGCATACATAACATTTCTGTTTACTATCATAGTTCTATGTAAATTAAACTTGTTATATATTTAATAAGCGACAGTTGAATTTATACGGACAATACAAAAGGTTAGCATTGGTGTAATAAAACCAATTTCATTTGTATTACAGTCGTGTGGGAGTGGCCGAAGAAGGCGTGCACTCTCTGGAGAAGATAGCACGACGATGCAGAAGTAGCCACTGTTTTTCAACGATTGATATTGAAAGGTGCTGTTCTTGGCTCTTGGCGGATCGACTCGGACTAATGGTATACATAACAATCAATTGATTGAATTATTTAGGTTTAACGTCGTTTTCAATAATATGTCAGTCATATTGCGACCGCCAGTTCACCTTATATGTGTTTCTGGGCTTAATCCCATCAGTATACAATACAAAAGTATTTCCAAGAAATTGGCTCCTTTTTACCACATATACGGATAGCGTTTGTGGAAGATGAAACACGCTAGCGACAAGGATTTTTATTAATAATCGGAAACAATTATTGGCCAAGCCTGGAATCCAACACACAACGACTGGATTGACAGCCTGCATCGTTACCAATTGCGCTACTGGGGCTTGACCCAAAATTAATTTAGTATTAAATACGTACAGGTAAAACATTACACAATGTTATCATCTAGAAGAGCCCGTTTATATCGGCAGGAGTGAGCAAACCTTCAAGCCATAGACATTACTGTTCGTCCAGTTTCATCGATGTTTATCATAAATACCGTTAAATTCGAATCGGTGTAGCCAACAAATGTGAAAAAATAGCCAGTTGCTTGGAAAGGCCAAACTATTAATCAGCAAGCTAACTTTCCACCGTTCATATTTTACAATTATATGCGAAACAAAAATGATGAAATATGCTTTTTAAGTATTTAAGTAATACTTAGCGCTAAGTAAGGTTGGTGGAATTAGACCCAGATACCATAGAACGCTCCACAGAAGATGTTAAGCCCAAAACGATTACGTTATCATTTTCCAAATGTTTTCAATCATATACCTCTAACTGAATTGATTTTGTTCAATACTCCATATGTCACTTTGTTTTTCTTATGATTTTAATATAGATTACTCAAAACGGCCCATATCAGGGAAATCGTCAAGCTTTCTGTTATGCATATTGAATCGTCTTCAACATAGATATTTTGAGGAAAATGACATTCTATTTGTAACGAATTGTTTTCCTTTTACGGAGAGTTTTTACATTGTCTGAAGATCGGGCGAGTATAAACATGTATATATGACGAAATTAGAATGTTAGTATTTAACCCTTTCCCCCAAGCAGACGCATGTTGACGCATCTGTAGCTGTAGACTTTGAAAACAGTGTGCTAAAAGTAGAAAATTCTGAGCATTATCGCTTTTTCCTTTTGACGCAATTTTTTTAACTCTAGTTAATAAGTATACTTTTATTAATATATATATTTCCCATATCTTGCTGCAGAGTTGCTGTGGCAATAGTATTTCGGGAAAGTTTACAATTACAAAAGAGGTATTAAGCGGATGGTGTTGTCATAGAGCGTACATTATGTGCGGGTTCGATCGCCAGCCGAGTCATACGTAATACTTTTAAAAATGTGTAATGTCTTAGGCTCTCAGGGCTGTAGGGTTAGCATTACGACTGATTATCTGGTGTAAAGATACATGGATCAGCAGTGCTGGTAACTTACTCAGAGAACGCCAAGAAATAACTGAAAAATTGCTGAAAGCGGCGTAAAATACCATGCTCACATACAAAAACGAATGCTTTGTGTAATTCATTTACATAATTACTTGTTGGGATGTAAGGTTCGTAGTATTCTGACTAGACAAAAAGTATTTATTTCTGAGTGATGTATATTTTATGTTTATTAACCTTGTAACCTGTATATGTTATTATTGCATACTTTCATATTGTCCCGTTCACTTTGCATTGAAGAAGTGATCATGACCATACAAAAGGAATTAACATGCTAGGGACTACTCTTTTTATGTAAACAAACCAAGCTGACCTAAATATCATTATATCATAAATGACGTCGTCGGGAGTGTAATAAAGCCATTGAATAAATTGCGTATTTAACTAGTGTAATAACAATGCTACGTAACGTGACGTCATAACGTAACGTTTAGCGTTGAAAATACGCGCGCTTTATAGCGACGTTTATATGGATATAGCGCTGTAAATTATTATTAGTATTTATGATATAAAAAGAACATTACATCCGTGGTCATTCAATACGAAATTTATTAAACTCGTTTTCTAAAAGTGATAAAAACTCGCCAAGGCTCGTTCTTATCAATTTCAGAAAACTCGTTTAATAAATTCCGTATTGAATGACCACTCATGTAATATCCTCTATTTATTATACCTCACGTGACTTTGTAATGTTAGATTCTCATATACTGAGCATGGACAATTTCTTACTATCTCATGTTAAAAAGTTTTTGACCGGATAACAGTATACTGTTACATGGAACGCGCGTCTTAAATGTTGATCATGCACGTGCATGACGTCATTTAAAACAATAACGTTACCGTTATAATTCAAACGGCATTTGCAAAAAAAATACTACTTATGTAAACAAACAGTTTGTTTCTAATGCGGAAACAGATTTATCAATTCTAGATAATAAAGAAAAACCTCTACAACGTAAAGCAAATAGTTTACAATATGAAAGTATGCAATAAAACGTTTATTGACCCTGTACTGTGAAATCATCGTTGGACCTTATTCTTTTGCGAACGTAGACTCGCAAGCTCAACAAAGTCAGCCCAAGAACTCGGTCCAACGATGATTTCACAGTACAGGGTCGTTAACCTATAACAACGTTGATCTGACTCCATTATCCCGAGACCTTCAATGCTAGGTTAACCCGCTTTCCAATATTACATCAAATATGCAGCTGGCGACTTTAAACATAACGAGTGCTTGGCGTGAAACGGTTGTAACTAAAATTGATATTTTGTTACCAAGGTTAATCACCTCGCCATAAAGTATTTATAAGCGTTAATTCATTTTTCTTGGTAAACAATGCAAATTTAGGTGCCATTGCTTATTCTGAGCAATGGCATCTAAATTTGCATTGTTTTACAAAGGGTCAAAATTGCTCCTAAACCAGGGTTTTCAAAGTACGTTTTAAGTTACAACCGTTTCACGCCAAGCCCTCAATATAGGCAAAATATGATGAATCTCTAGAAATGTATGTTAGAAAATTAAATAGAGTTGGAAAAAGTGTTGCCGTTTGAAAAATTGACCATCGTCTGCTACAAATACGTCTGCAAAACGAACGGGGTTAAGAATCGACTGCTTTGCTTAACATTTAAAATAAAAATGTGCCTATTGGGGTTAATGGTGACTGAGGACAACCCAATTAATAACACTTGTTGAGGTAAAATAGTTGATTATGCTACGTACAGTTAATTAATCGATCAACATTTTTAATTTGACATCAAAGGACTCCCAACCTATTGACTAGATAAACCACGAACAACAGTGATCTCGTGATATCCCGGCGTGATCCAGTGATCGCTGGATTTATACCAATCTCATTAAATCCTGAACAAAATACTTCACTGTACGTAAATTCAATCTGACGCATAAAAGGCCGTCTCGCTGTTATAGGCGACATTTTGATTGGTTGACGCAATGTCAATTTAAAACGACTAGCCTACAGTAAAGAGTTTAGTCATCACATTTATACTGGCGTTTGTTACTGTAGCGAAGTTGTGGTCTGGTGTAAATGAGACTGAATTTAACCATAAGATGAACAACCGGGCCCAGAATGCCACTGATTCACATATATTCTAACCGCGATAGTCCAGTCGCCTTGGAAGAATGTTGTGTTGAGTACTGGTGTGAGAAAGCAAAGACTGCAGAGCTTTCTGTGAACATGTCGTAAGCCAACGTTTACCGATCCGCCAATCAAGTTACAGCTATTACATCCCTTGTACGAACAGTTACAGACCGCGAGCTTTCAAACAGCTTCGTTTAACACATGACTAGGCTTTTAGCCGTGACATGACACTACTACGTTAATTCTTTACAAGTTACACCAAATAAATTACTTTGATACGTTTACAGCTTGAAAATGACGATCTTTCATAGTTGCATATAATGAGCGATGTGTCATTTCCACATACCGATTTTAAATGTAAAGGTAAATAACTCATTTCTTTATGTGACTTTAAGCGTTAATATTATGTTTATATTGGTTGTATCTTAAACCCTAGTCACACTAGAGTCGGAATGAGCCGGAAAGTCGTCGGAATGACAGTTCGTGGTATATTCCTGAATATTGGAAGTGTATTCTAAAAAATCTGCCTGCATTCTGAGTACATTCCAAATAATCTGGTTCATTATTGTGGCCAGTCCGAATGTTTTGCTCCTGTTCAAAACTTTCGAGATGCATTCGTAGTGGAGAAATATCGAACAGCATTTGAAGTGTATTCTAACTGCATTCTGAGTACATTCTAAATAGTCTTACGGCATTCTGACACCATTCGAAACATTTCGATCGCATTAGAAGGAGAACCCAAACGGTAATCCCCTGTATACATTCGTATAAAAACGCGGCCTGCTGCTAGAACTATTTTATTTGGTATTTAGGAGTCGCATGAATTTGGAGAGTATTCGGGCAGCAATCCAACCGTATGTGTACGGTAGTTGAAGTGCTTTCTAAATATTTTGACTGGATTCTAACAGCATTCTAGATATTTCTACTATGTTCCAACTTCATTCGAGCTGCAGTCAAGTGCTAAGTTACCCGGAATGTGCATTCTAAGTATTCGTACGGCATTTTTACAAGGCTGTAAGTATTGAGGCCAATTTGACTATCCCTCGAGTATGTGGCGCGAATTTTTAAAAAAAGAAATATTTCCGGCTGGTTCCGCCTTATTCCTCTTGATTCTGAATAAGTGTGACGGGCCCTTTATAGACCAAGATGATTGTATGTAGTAACGTTGTATAAGACTGTGTATTCATGTTCGTAATTTTATTCAGGTCACGATAATAAAAGATTTGTCTTAACTTCTTTTTTTTCCAGACGTATTTGACACATTGCAGCAAAATGAGAAATTACTCAAAATGAGTTTAACGCAACTGAATATTTCTTTCTTTCATATTAAGAGGTTTTTTTTCCAATTATTAGCTAAGATGTTTTAAAGTCGTCTGCTTGAGATTTGTTGCTTCCGAAGAAGAATCAAGAGCATTAAGAAATCACGAGCTGTATACACGCTAGTACAGAAGTAGATAGTAAATTGTATTGGATATATACACTATGTAACATACATCGTCTATTTAAAGGGGCTGAGATCCAGAAAAAAGATATTACAGTCAAAGTTGTAAAACTGTTCAAAAGTTGTCTTGAAGTATTAGAATCATAATTCTGGGATAAAATAAGAGTAATAATTTCACTTTCCAATACCATGAACATCTTAATATTTATCGTTTATGCTTAATTTTCACTGGGTAAACATACCCAGTAAGCCAGATTGTGTACATTTTATGACTTTCAATTGAATAGTTTTCAACATTTATTGTCAAAATAGTTTTGAACTACGAACTACTTACTTTGTTGTCACTATTAGCAATATTTGCAGAAGTTTCAACATTTCAAATGTTTTAATCACCATCTGGAGTTCAGCACCTTTTAAAGGCAGATATTTCAAAAAGACTATAATAGGTATGTGTACAACGGCATGCGATTTGGGATCTAACTGCATCTGTTTACAGTAAAGTAATCTTCGGATGATCCTGTGCATATTGTATTCACTGTCCGCCTATATGACATATATGGGGACTATTATGTTGCAGTATCGAAAAATGTTTAGCATTGTACTACGAGAATCGAGGACAATTGATATATCGCGAGACCTCGTGATTTAGGAAGAGCCATAGCTTAAATATTAATTAACAAAATATATTTTCGTTGCTTTTGTAACCATGGTTTTCCATGTTGATTAATCATTTAACAATTCTTAAGGGGGATATCCTAAGGAACCGTATAGTGAAGTTTGGTTTAAACTTATTTATTTTACATCGATTGCGAAACAAGCTTTCAGCTTACATAAATCAAACTCGATATGTGCTTCCTGGAGACTTAACCAGTACTCGCGCCGTTTGTGTTGAAAAATCCCAAAATCAGAACCCGTTATGAGCGGGACTCGAACCTGGATCCTTTGGTACGAGAGGCCAACGTTCTACCTCTGCACCACTGTCTTCCACCATTATAGCGTAGTTTTGTTGAAATTGGTCCAGTGGCTTTTGAGCTATCATTTGAAGATATTATTGACGGACGACACTCGCCAGCCTAAGGTCCACGGGCATTTATTTATCATTATGTCTTACCATGAGCAATTTGTATTCAGTTGAGCTTTAAACAAGTGGGGAACTATCGAAGGACCTTAATGAATCAATGAACTTATACAAGTGCAAATACGAATGAGTAATGTTATCAGTTATTTATTATACCGTTTGTATTTTGTCGCGTAATAGACGTTAACGCTAATAAGTCAAACAGTCGTAATGAACTTCAAACGGAACGCCAGTTGTAGTTTACGAACAGGAACGTGAATATTTTAATTATAGGTGCACTAGATATGGCGGGTGAACTTAGTATACAGCTCTTTTCACAAAACAAAATATCTCTTATCATCCGACCAAACTCTATGATATTGGTATTCCAAAGATAGTCACATTGAAACGATTTTTGTTTAGCACCCATATTAAAATGTCAGAGGGTCAAATAAGGATGTAGAACTTTTAAAACGCCCAACATCTAGAGCCTTTGACCCTTCACTGGGATATATATATATATACTTGTATCGTTACATAGCCGCAGTACAGGTTTTATTCATCAAAAGGTTAGACGCTTATGAAAGAACCGTGTATTGATACCAATTTATAAAATGCTTTTCTAGTGAATAATTGAGATATAATAGTGGACTTTATCTTGGTAAATTTACTGTTTTAAACTGTGAAATTATCAAGTGGTAATTTAAACTTATTTCATTGTTCACCATGACTTTAACTCGTCTTTTTTTAGCAATAAGGCAAGACATGAAATGAACATATAAACAGAAGTTTGCCTGTTTAAATGTAACAATGTGATGTGTTGCCATTTTGGAAAAGGTATTTTTATTCTTGACAAAGCAAACATAGAAAACCGTGTGGATACTTTTTTAATTATCTCTTATAAGTAACGAAGGCTATTTATTATATGCGCTAATTAGTTTCAATTTAAATTGTATTGCATTATAAAAGAATATTTCGGAACAATATTCAATGTATATTTCAAATACTGGTGTAAATGTATATATATATACCTGGAAAAATAATAAATTTCCCTTTTTATAACCGTCAGTACCATTGCGCATTATCATCGTAGTACAAGAGTTAAAATAGCAAATCAACAAGTTTGTAAATACTTTATTATTTTAAATATTCTTTTTATAAAATTACAGATTCTGCAGTAGGAAACACTTGTTTTGCAAGATGAACCGTGTAGCCGTTATACTTGTTCTTGTGTGTGCTTTTGCCTTCACAGTCAACGCTCAGAGACGAATAGGTAATTTGTATTCGTATTTAATACTCTTTTACATATGACATAATATTACTATATGCAGCAGACGCAATTTAAAAAATCATGTTGCAAAAATGATTGAAAATCTCAATAATTAACATGACGAATTAGTTGAAAACATCATCTGCAATTTCTACATTTGCCACTATGTCTTCAAACGTCGTCTCCTGTATAGGCGTCAGAAAGCGTCGTCTGTGTGTGGAAAAGGGTAAATACTCTTTGAAAATATAGAGATAGCTTTTGTTACTATTAAGTTATATCTATGACCATATAAAAGTAAACTATATCCACTTTCTCTTTTCTGTATATCAAATAAATATAATGTGGGGTCGCTATACGTTTCCGTAGATTATTACTGTCATTATAATTAAGTACAAATAGTTTAGTGTAATATAAATGAACTTAGCTCAGGTTATTATGAATGTAATCAAGTAATATCCATCAATATGTCAATGTAGGAGGTAATTATTATTATCGTGCACCTTAAGGCAATTTCCTTGTCCTTATGGATCTTTTTTTTTTTTATTTGGGCAATAAGGCAATCATTATCAAAGACATCTCATTTTATCGATACCACCAAACCTAGGTTTTGCGGCTGAATCGGCACAGTTTTGTGCTATCGAACAAAACATAGACCTACACGAAGACAAAATACGAAAAGCATAACATATATAGGTTGTACTGTGTCAAATATTCATATAAATAATAAAACTTAATATATATACATTATTTTCAGGCATTTTAGTCAACCAGTTCATCATTTTTCAACCAGTTTGACTGTATCCAAACATCTTTTCAGACGACACAGAATTGACCTATCAATTATTTTAATCTGAAGCTCTTTTAGACACTTTCTCTGCCCTCGAAAATCTGGTTTTGTATTTATTTACAAAGTATGATATGAAGCAAAAAAGCAAATATAAGGATAATTAGGCAATTTTTTTCAAAGAAATTTAAAATTCAGGTTCTGCTGCTTGAGTATTTGGTATAGTATAATCCAATGGCATTTAAAACATTTAGATTTGATGAGTTTAACATAGAAATGAACTTGTACAATTCAGGTTCTGCTGCTTGAGTCCGGCCAGTTTTCTGCGCTCGCGCATTATTATATAGGTCTCCTATGAAAAAAGGACACACCTAACATTATTGGTTTTACTGTGTCACAAGTTCCTTTTTGTCTTATTGTTGATTAACCAGTTTAAACCCTAAGTTGTCAAACTTTCAAAGCGTTTCTCAGACCTAGAAGGTAATTTATTTATGTGAACATTAAGGAGGTAAGTATCCATATTATAGCACAGAGAAGGTAATTGCTATAATATTATTTATTGAGATATGTGAACATAACACCTAGCAGGTAATTGTTATTTATTATTAAGTAATACATGTTAAATTAACTTATTAGAGATAATTATCATTATCAAATCAATTCAATTCAACTCATTTTTATTAGGTATTCGGCAAATACACATGCCATTAGCCATAACAAATAGTTACATGAAAATATGACAATGATAACTATTTACATTCTATACATACATTAGACAAAATATATACATATATCGTATTGCTGAAAAAGTAATACACTTTTAATATAATTAGAAGTTATATTTTCTAAACTTAAATCTCTCATTTCCAAATCTTCTTTAATAAATGTTGCCGTATTGACTTGCGTCTTTCTTCTTTTTGATGCCAGTATATTGATAAATTGGGTAACAGTTACAGTAACAAGTTATAGAAAGGAATCTTTTTCTTAAAGCATTGAATTTCGGACAAATGCATATGAATGCATAGGAAGTGATATTCTGTTTCAATCTGCATTGAATTACAAAGTTTACACATTCTGTTCGCTCTATCACTATTTTCTAATCGTCCAGTTTCAATTGCAAGTTTATGCGCGGATAGTCTAAATTAGCTAAATTTAATGTTTTTTATGTTTTAAATTCATTAAATAATTTGTTTAAAAAAACATAAACTTGATGTATTATCAGAATTCATTAAACATGAAAATCCATAATCATCAAGCTTCTGTTTCACTTTATTGAACAAGAAAGGGCGATTTGGTATACTGTGTACATTAAACTATCTGTATTATCTTTAATTTTTAACCAATATCTGTGTGATCTTTCGAGAGCTTTTATTGTCAAAGGATATCGACCGAGTTCTCCATAAACAGAGAAGTTCGGGGTTTGTGTTAGGACTCAATAATGATTTAAGAACTGCAATATCTTTAAACACATAGGAAGTAATTGTCATCATTAGTATTTAATATAGAACAGAACAGAAGCTTATTCATATGACTTGAAAACATATAGTTCATCGCCAAAACATTTACAATATACATGTGCATACGAAAACAATAGACATACAGTTTAACAAAATGCTATTTTGAAAGAATAATGCACTTCCCAAGAAGGCGGAAATAATGTTTGAAATGAGCGGAATATATAAGTATGAGGATATTCAGATAAAGCGTTTGGTGCTATGTGTTCATGCCATGTTAAACAATAAGTTCAACATGCAAAGGAGCCATAACTTTGAACGTCTAATCATTTACTACATTAAGTACACTTATTCTTTTGTGGTAAGCTTTGGTATAGTATAATCCAATGGCATTTAAAACATTTAGATTTGATGAGTTTAACATAGAAATGAACTTGTACATATTAGGATTTCTGTAATACATTTCTTTATATATATATATGTCTTAGTTCTTGATAAAAAGGACAAACTAGCATAAAATTAAACTCGTCTTCAATGTCATTTAAATTGCAAAGAGTACATTTCATATATTTTCTTTTGATTGTAATTGATGTGACGATAAGCGTAATCTCGAAACGGCATTTCTGTAAGTTGGAATATTCATTTTTTCAAGGTAGCAAGACCTATCAAAAGTGGTTTTTAGATGTTGTATAAAATCAGTGAAGGTTTAATATTTACGTCAATATACCATTCAGCTATGTACATGTCGATCAATCTTTGACGCAAAACTGGAATGAACTTCTTTATGTTAACAGATGCTGGGAATAACCATACATCATACAATCCAATAGTCTGTAGCAAATGTTTAACGTTTCTGGCCCAATCAGCAGTTGAATCGCTACTATTTCGATTAATATTTTAGTTTAATACTGTAGAAAGGATACAATTAGTTCCCATTTCTGTAAAACGTTTTATAAAATATTCAATAATTCTAATTTTAATAATGACATAGAGTGGAAATCTTCCAAACTCTCCATATATAGCATAATTGCTAGTTGAGGGTTTTTCTTTTAATAATTAGAAATTTTCTATGCAATCTTTCTATCAATTCACTAGTTTAGTAGCTCCACACTTCACTCGAATAATAAATAATAGACACGACAAAGGAATCAAATAAATCAAGCATAATTGTTAAAGGTATTTCTTTACCTCTAGTAATAGTGAGTAAATCGCTCAGAGCTCGATTAGCTTTACCAACCAATGTTGGCATTATGGAAGGTCCCGTTACTTGTGAAACAGTGAAAATAATATTGGTGGCATGGTCTCTCCCTGCAATAATCCAACGTTACAACTTACAATCGAAGAGATCAGATACGTTATTTAGATGTTTAACACATAATTTAACATCTTCGTATAATAAACGAATTAGACTTAATACTTTGCCAGTAACACCTTGTTTAATCAATTTAAACCACAAGCCGTTTCGATAAATAGAATCGAATTATTTTTGTAAATCAATAAAACAACAGAACAATTGTTTCTTATCCCGGAATTGTTTCTGAATAAAGGAATTACGTAAGAATATAGCGTACTGAAATTAGCTTTAAAGCCAAATTGTGCATCACTGATAACATCATATTTTACCGACCACATTTTTAGACGCTCATTGATTAAAGATGTAAATAGTTTTGCAAAGCAGCTCGTAAGAGTTATACCTCTGAAATTATTTGGATCTGATCGATCCCATTTCTTATGAATAGGTACGATTAAACCCTGGGACCATGACTTTGGGTAGGTTTTCTTGTCGAGTATGTAATTAAGGAGGATTTCTAAGGGTTTATCTAGACAATCTATACACTCCTTGAAATATTCATTCATTATATTGTCGGTAGAGCATGCCTTATTAGAAACCTTTTCTTATGTCCATAAGTGTAAATGGCTCATCTAATTCATTGTAGATGCATTAATTTGATTTCATGTCATAGTTATTTACGAAATTATGGCATTCAGTATATTCTTCGATAGAAATATCTGATGATAATATTTTACAATGCTCAAAAAATCACAACGCTCAATATCAGAGTTTTTACTTAGACCACTGGTCTTACGCTTAAACAGTTTCCAAAACTCTTTCGTTTTTTTATTTTTTAAGTTTTCAAGTTCCTTAGCCAAATGTCTGTTATATTTACGTTTGGTAATTCTACAATGATACTTATAATCTTCCTTTATCAAAAGAAATTATGGTCTATTTTCATCGTTTTTATTCAAATTGTAATTTCTTAGTGCTCCTTCATATAGCATCTTTTTCTGTTTGCAACTTTCATCAAACCATTTTTTCATAGAATAACTACAGTTATCATTTGAAAATACATGTTTAGCTCGCCTATTCGAAGAAATAGGGGAGCTTATGTAATCAACCCCGGCGTTGGTGTTGGCGTCCGCGTTGAAACTTCACACACTTATTCAGGGTCATTAGGTGACCTTGTATGTCAAGGTCCATAACTCTGGAATGGATTTTGACTGAATTGGGCCCCTTTTTGGACTTAGAATTTTGGTCAAACCTTTGCGTGCAAGGCCTTTTCTCATAAACTGTATAAGCTGTTGCTTTGAAACTTCACACACTTATACAGGGTCATTATATGACCCTGTATGTCAAGTTCCATAACTCTGGAATAGATCTTTACCGATATGTGCCCCTTTTTGGACTTAGAATTTATTTTTGTCAAACCTTT
Organism: Serripes groenlandicus; assembly: GCA_031761405.1. NCBI lineage: Eukaryota > Metazoa > Mollusca > Bivalvia > Cardiida > Cardiidae > Serripes > Serripes groenlandicus. The sequence continues at coordinate 97,959,773 of JASEVX010000003.1, forward strand.
GTCAAAGTCCCATAACTCTGGAATAGATTTTATTCGAATTGTATCCCTTTTTTGACTTAGAATTAATGTTTGTCAAACCTTTGCGTGCAAGGCCTTTTCTCAGACACTGTGTAGGCTGTTGCTTTGAAACTTCACACACTTATTCAGGGTCACTCTATGACCCTGTATGTCAAGTTCCATAACTCTGGAATAGATCTTTACCGAATTGTGCCCCTTTTTGGACTTATAATTTATTTTTGTCAAACCTTTGCGTGCAAGGCCTTTTCTCAGACACTGTGTATGCTGTTGCTTTGAAACTTCACACACTTATTCAGGGTCACTATATGACCCTGTATGTCAAGTTACATAACTCTGGAATAGATCTTCACCGAATTTTGCCCCTTTTTGGACTTAGAATTTTGGTCAAACCTGTGCATGCAAGGCCTTTTCTCAGACACTGTGTATGCTGTTGCTTATCGTATATAAATACATTTACAGATTTAAAAGGCCCAAAAGGGCCTATATGGACTTGGTTAACATTTGCATGCAAGTATTGAAAAGGTGTTTTATCTTGCAATAGGTGATACTGTGTGACTTTACCTAATGCTATAACTGTTCTGAAGTATGCCCTTATAGACGATGGCCATGATAGGCGAGCTATATTGTCCTCCGACAACTCTTGTTCTTATATCTTATGTGTTTTTCAAAATATGCATTACCCTTACTGCTTAAGAAATCAGTGACAATTTTAACTAAACGATCATAATCACTGTCAAGTAACATATTATCCTCTAAACTAGAGCAAAGATTATTGATCGAGGTACCGACATCATGGATTAAACTATCTTTAAATTCAGAGTCCCGTTTATGTCTGACACGCTCTTCCCACACTGAACTTTCACTTTGAGCGTTGTTTACCTGTAGGTTAAACGAAATAGGGGTGTGTTTAGAAAATATATTGAAATTATGTACACAAAAATTTAACAAAATGTCAAAATTACAATGATTGGTTATCACATAGTCTATTGTACTTATCCGTTATTGGTGAAACACGTGTAATGACCTACATTACAGTCTTTACCATCCCTTCCGTTTATAATGCGCATATCAAACGATTTGCACAACTCCAAAAGGCAATGACCAAATCGATTCGCCCCCTTATCGCATGACGCGCGAGGTAAGTACTCATCGATTTTGTGATAGCTATCCAGATCATAGTCACCAAGCGGTCTATCATTCAATATGAAATCTGTGTTACATCCTAACCGTGCATCAAGGTCACCGTATAAAAACACTTTACCCCCCTAGGCTCTGAAAATTTCTGATGTCTTATTCCCTTTTTTCAAAACATCAGTCATAATTATCGTATATTGGTGAACCTTCTGGGGAAATATATGTTGAGCACTGATAAAGGTTTTCAGAAATATTAAAATACGATTTTTCAAGTTTAAACCACTGAATACATATATTATGTATTATATATTTAACCTATATGAGGTAAATGTTTTTATTATTAAGAATTATATATGAAATTATTGGAGGTAATTGTTGATAGTATGAAAAAGACAGTGGTTCAGTGGCCGGCCTCTCGTACCAACGGTCACGGGTTCGAAATACGCGAGGAGCGGGTCCTCTGCCTTTGGGATTTATCCACACAAACGGCGCGAGTACTTACTGATTATGTCTCCAGGAAGCAGACCTCGAGCGTGATAAATGAAAGCTTAAAGCTTGTTTCGCAATCGATATAGAATAAATAAGTTTAAACTAATATTTTCAAGAAGTATATATGAACATATAGGAAGTAATTATTATTATCATTATGATTAAAAACTGTTATATCTTTAAACACATAAATGTATTTTTTAATCGTTTTTAAGTATTATAAATGAACCTATATGAGGTAATTGATTTAGTATAAGTACTTTTATTAGATAATATATATGGGCACGTAGGAAGTAATTATTACTACTCGTAAGTAATATCTTTGTACATATTTTATTTAACAGAAAATCGTCGACATCTTGTCACATAAGTTCGATTAAACGATGAATAGTACGCATAATCGTGAATAGAGTGTTCTTTTAGTTTAAACGTATTAATTTTAAAGATTTCGAAGCAAACATTAAACTAATATTAATCACGCTCGATACCTGCTTCCTTGAGAAACTTAACCAGTACTCGCGCTCAAAGACAGAACCCGCTCATTACAGAAATTGAACAAGGGACCTTCGATACGAGAGGCAGATGCTTTGCATGTGTACCATTGTATCAAAACAATTTAATGATGTCGATAACTCTATTGTTATTGGTCCGCTGTTCAGACTAAGATTTCAAGGAGGCTGTCGTTGCGTTCCCGTAAGGGGAGGATATACAAGTGTATTCAATTGCTACCCATCATATGGTTTTCGAAGAATGACATGTGGTCCTCCAGGAAGATATCGAATCTGCTGCCCGGGACCTCCTCCGCTATCAGGAACAAATTTGAGTTTATTTCGGGAGAAAAGGTTTCGATGATACAAATTCAGACGAGTTGTTGAAACCAATTGTGAGAAAATAAACAAATGGGTCACTTGACAAATGTTTATTTCTGTTATCTCCAACAATGTTTTATTCAACAAAACTGCCTTTTTAATAACATAATATTTATTTCACATTTTTATCAAAATAATATTAAAAAGAAAGAACTAAAATACATCACTTGCAATTACCCAAAACAGAAAAGGGCCAACTATACTGTACAGATTTTCATGCACGAAAACTGTTGCATTTCAACCAGCTAAATTTTAACAACAAATGTTTAACATTGATTTATCACCATAAGCATTAAATCATTCTTAAATAGTTTTACTAATAAATTGATGATTTTGAGAAATTCCCTTTGGCTGACCCGAAAGTGTCGTTTGTGAATAGGTCAAATTATCTGCTAGTTTGGTAACAAACAACTTTTACAAGTCAATCAATATTATAAATCTTGTTCAGTGGTAAATAACCTATACATTTATGTGTAAAACATACCTGTATTACCAAAACTATGGCTACAATCAACAATTTTCGCTGTGACAGGTTAACACAAATAATTGAGATTTTGCTTTCGCGGGAATCGATGCAGTTTTGAGATTACGACGTCAGATCTTGAAATAACAACGTCCGAAATTGAAGTGAAAGTAGCCAAGCTAATAGGAAATATGACTTAATAATCAAATTGTCAAAATACTTTTTTCCAAATGTGATCCGGAATTGATGATGAACCGGAACTGTCGAGTTCACTTTAAAACAAAAATTGTGTGATTTATGAATATTAGTTGACCGCATTATTACTCAAAAACGGAAGAAACGACACCTTCATTACCAAGACCCTCTATATGTTAACCAACCAGCAGACACTCAATAATGTACATTGTACCACTCAATAATTTACAATTTACCACTCAATAATGTACGTTGTACCACTCAATAATTTACAATTTATCACTCAATAATTTACAATTTACCACTCAATAATGTGCATTGTACCACTCAATAATGTACATTGTACCACTCAATAGTGTACAGTGTACCTCTCAATAATCAACAATTTAACGCTCGATAATGTACATTGTACCACTCAATAATTTACAATTTACCACTCAATAATGTACATTGTACCACTCAATAATGTACATTGTTCCACTCAATCATGTACAGTGTACCTCTCAATAATCTACAATTTAACACTCAATAATGTACATTATACCACTCACTAATGTAAATTGTACCGCTCGAAAATTTCCATAGCCTCAATAATGTACATTGTACCACTCACTAATGTACAATTTACCACTCAATAATGTACAATTTACCACACAATAATGTACAATTTATCACTCAATAATCTACAATTTAACACTCAATAATGTACATTGTACCACTCACTTATGTAAATTGTACCGCTCGAAAATTCCCATAGCCTCAATAATGTACATTGTACCACTCACTAATGTACAATTTACCACTCAATAATGTACAATTTACCACACAATAATGTACAATTGTACATTGTACCACTCACTAATGTACATTGTACCAATCACTAATGTACATTGTACCGCTCGATAATGTCCATAGTACCACTCAATAATGTACATTGTACCGTGTCGAACGTTTTTCGAAGCAGGATACCGAATACCTTCATTGCCCAGAATCTCTGTATGTACACCAACCAGCAGACATTCAATAATGTACATTGTACCGTGTCGAACTATTTCCGATGGCGGCGGACCGAATGAAACGTTGCGAGTCCGAGGTCGATCAATGCTAACGCAGAGTGGTTTGATGGATTAATTTGATTGATTTGAGTTCAACCCCGTTTTGAACATTGTTTCAGGCAAATCACGGCGTCCAGTTCACGTACCCATGTGTTTCATGGCTTTCTTATACCAGTACTCCACAACACATACTTTCCAAGCAACTGGCCGATTTTCCAAATAGACTGTTAGCCCATTAGTGGAAGACGAATGACGCTTGTTACAGTGACATTTGTCAAATATCGGAAAGAATATTGGTCGAGCTTGTTTTCAAACTCACAACCCTTTGATTGACAGCCCGCGTCGCTATCGACTTAGCTACCGGGGCTCGGAACAATGGTTTGATACGCAATGGTTTTTCTGAGACAGGAGGTTAATATAGCTCTTAACAATATGTGCATATCTAGTAAATACCAAATTTGCACGAATGATAAGGACTGCCTCCATACTAACTTGTCGAATGGAAACCCCGATAGTTAGAGATGTGTTTTTTGTCCGGCCCTGACAGGTAAGATAACCGTGACTATTATACGGTTAAAAAAAATACTTAACGTTTTGAGCCGCTTTCAACAACTACATCACGGCGTTTCATTGGTAAGTTACAAGTTATACTGGTCAATGTATCCTGACACTAGCGAGTCAGTCAGTCGCAATGCTTACCTTACAATCTCGAGCGCCAAGGAGAGAAAGTCATCACTATAATTGAGCCGTCCTGCGAGAAAACCAACATTGTGGACGCTGCGTAAAGTATCGACCCGGATCAGCCTAAGCATGCCGCGAAGTCTAACCCGGATAGAAACTTTTCGCCTCCTGTGGATTTTCTGTTTCAGGAATCATTACTCTATACCTTTATCCCCCTGAGACGGAATATGTCGGCCCGGATCAGTCTGCGGAGACAGGCTGATCTGTGTCAATACATTACGTGGAGGCGATAAAATTGGTTTTCTCGCGGGACGGCTTAATTTGTAAAGCTGTTCGTATGATCCGGCCGGGGATCTTACCCGTGCCTACACTACCCGAGGCGACCGCTTTATCACTACACCACTGATGCGGCCATGAAAAGGAATATATATATAAACAAAAACATGAAACACGGATATTCGAAATGGGGTGTTCGGCGATAGCTGATTAACGTGGGTTTTGACCTAGATGATAACAAATTATCTAGATTGTAGACCAATCAAATGTTGTATTTAATGAATAATGTCGAAGAAATAAAGGAAATGAAACGTTTTGATTGGTTCATAGTTAAGTTGGCGATCCTGCGAGAGGCGCTTATAAGAGAAGTTTTAAAATGAAATTGGCTGCATAACCTTTAATTGTTTTCCTTAAGAAATAAATTTCAGTGAATAAAATCAGTGAAAACGTATGAAATATAATATTTAAGAGCAAAATATTTTGAAACATGATAAGTTTTCAGTTACTTATCGTCAATTGAAACTTAACCTCTTGGGAGTCTCACGTAATCTCCAGTCATGTGACGTATTCTCGGCCTTGAACCGAACAACGTCATGTCGCGCTAGTGTAATGGATGTCGACTTGGATTGTCAAGTGAAAGGTCTGTGGTTTGCTTCCCGGCAGAGGCAAGCTTCTTTTTTGTTCTCTCTCATTCATATCAAAACCAAAGTATATATATGAACTAAAACATTTATAAACCAAATATTACATATTTAACGTTATTGTTTTCTGTCATTCTAATAAGTAAGAAAAAATATCAAATATTATGCGTATTTTCCATTTTTTAGTGTTTTCTCATATTGATCGCCGTTTATCTTTTTGAAAGATGTTTCTTGTTTAAACTTATAAGTGTTTAGATGGATTACACAACTGAAGTATGAGATACCATCTTGGAGTACACAGAATCGCATTTGCGACCGCACTTAATGGGCACACTGGGTGGCTGCCATGTGTTAATATACTACGATTGTCCATTAAATTATTCTGGAATAGTCTTATCATGACCAAATAAAAAGACTAATCAAAAGACCAAATAAAAAAGACTAATCAAAAGACCAAATAAAAAGACTAATCAAAAGACCAAATAAAAAGACTAATCAAAAGACCAAATAAAAAGACTAATCAAAACCATATTTAATATAGATAACAATGTTTGTATAAATAACTGGTTTGATGATGGGAAAACAATCTTGAGTAGAATCGGCTTACTGGTGTATTGTAACAACAAACTTGTAATAAGAATGAACCTAGCAGACCTAAACATTAAACAGTACTATGGGTCTTAGTGGTCAACAAGTGTTCAGCAAACACCAACACTTATAACTTATCAGCTGTTTAAAGATAGGTGGACCCCAGAATATTACACCAAAATGACTTTCCGTAAAAACGAAAGCTCTCTTTTGGCTTAGCTAAGATATAACCTACAGGCTAATTTTGACTCGATTATGGCAGTCATATTTTTAAAAGAGATTTTGGTTGATAACATTGATTTTTTTCATTTCGTAGGGTGGTATCTACACAACTGTCAACCTTTCATACCTTCATTCACCCACACATGCGATCATTCATTCATTCACCTACTGACATACACAATCATTCACCCATTCATTCAATAACTCATTCACTCACTCACATACACAATCATTCACCCATTCATTCAATAACTCATTCACTCACTCACATACACAATCATTCACCCATTCATTTAATAACTCATTCACTCACTCATAAACACAATAATTCACCCATTCATTCACCTACTGACATACACAATCATTCACCCATTCATTCAATAACTCATTCACTCACTCACATACACAATCATTCACCCATTCATTCACCTACTGACATACACAATCATGCACCCATTCATTCAATAAATCATTCACTCACTCACATACACAATCATTCACCCATTCATTCACCTACTCACATACACAATCATTCACCCATTCATTCAATAACTCATTCACTCACTCACATACACAATCATTCACCCATTCATTCACCTACTCACATACACAATCATTCACCCATTCATTCAATTACTCATTCACTCACTCACATACACAATCATTCACCCATTCATTCACCTACTGACATACACAATCATTCACCCATTCATTCAATAACTCATTCACTCACTCACATACACAATCATTCACCCATTCATTCAATACTGACATACACAATCATTCACCCATTCATTCAATAACTCATTCACTCACTCACATACACAATCATTCGCCCATTCATTCACCTACTGACATACACAATCATTCACCCATTCATTCAATAACTCATTCACTCACTTATAAACACAATCATTCACTAGTGTCACTGCTTTTATGTCCATAACTGTGTTTGATTTTTACATATGACTACATGTTCGTTGTGTGATTTGTTTAACAGCTCCAAGAAAAACAGAACAGAGCAAAGCATATTCTTTAGAATGGAAACATGTTTGCCGTTAAGTTAAGAAGAGTTACATCTTAATTTTTGCTTGTAAGTTTTCAACCGTTTCAAGCCTTCGATATGGTTGTGTAAATTATTAAAAAATCCTTTTTCGGTACTTATCAAACATACGCTAAGGTATACTAAAGGCATAGAAGAGAGTTCGTTAAATTAAAACTGTGTATCACTGTTCTCACCGTGAGTCACACATGTACTGAAATATATATGAGCCGATCCACGAGAAAACCATCATTATGGACTCTGCGTAATGTATCGCGCAGGCTTATCTTAGCCGACACACTCCGTCTCATGGGGAAAGTGGTATAGAGTTATGATAACAGAACAGAAAATCCACAGGAGACGAAAGGTGTATTTTCGGGTTAGCCTGCGCGGCATGGTTAGGTTGATCAGGGACGATACTTTACGCAGAGTCCATACTGTTGGTTTTCTCGTGGGACGGTTTATGTACGTTACAATAATGTACATACTTTGTACATTGCACAAAGGTCAACGTCAGGTCAATATTGTCAGCTTACATTTCACGGCGACAAGTAAATCATCAAAGTGTTTGCATTTCTAACAACAGTACTTCATGGACTTATTTCCTAAATTTAATTTTCAGCACATTGGCGAGATATAAAATGAGGGGTGTCCTTCATCCGTCGAACTATACACGTTCTTTTATTATTGAGCGAAATAAAATCTAATCAAACTGTTCAAACTCGTGATCAGTTGTGTTGGCGCTTTAAAGGTGATGAACTCCAGATAGAGATCAACATTTTGACAGATAGACAACTCTTGTTATTATGTTGAATTAGCAAGGCAGTGGTTATCCCCCTTTAACCAATCAGTATTTATAAAAAAGGTTGTACAATTCTTGCGAGGGTAAACAACGTCATAAATCATCATCATTTTGACAAACGATTTACCATCATTTTGTCAATATGTTTTAATCGATTTATTGTTTGGTTTTTAACTCCGCTTTCAACAACTTTTCATTTATATCACGTCCTTTCCTGTGTAAGTTACCATTACTAAATGTCCATTTATTCTGACACCAGCCAGGCAGTCGTAATGCTAACCCTGCAATCCTGGGCACTGAGGAGGGCAGCCATTACTACAATTTTTAAGATTTTTGGTATTACCCAGCCGGGGATCGGACCCATGAACTCCTACACTCGAGGTGGACGCTTTACCACTACACCATCGAAGCGGTCAAGTAAATGTGTATCTAGTGCTTAACTAATTATGCTTTTTATAAGATGATTTCACAAGAAAATAACATTCTCTTGTTTCATAATAGTGAAACTCCTGATCAGGATGTACTATGCAGTATGATCAGGGTCTTCATATTAGTTTTCTGTGACATACCTGAAATCATCTATATCCCATAAACAGCATAATTGTATAATGCTTTAACAATAGATAAACATACTTACTGTGTATCTGTTCCTAAATGAAATGAATGTGTTTTTATAACAATGTGTTCATTTTAAACGAATGGTAGCGAGTGGTTAAAACATTACGAATGTCTTGCGACCATATCCCGATCATTACGGTTAATTGACGAGTGCTACTCGCAAGGGCAATCGCAAGGACTTCGGGACTGTGTGAGAGCAGCATGAAGGACATTGGTTTGCACGACTAAATACTGAAATGACTAGAAGACCGTGCTATACCCGTGTTGATAGCCTAAAGGGAAAAGGTGGGCCGGTTATAACTCAGTATTATGTTTGTAAACTAAAGTAGAAAATGTTCACGTCGACGCTGCTATATGTGATTATAATGGAATTTTGCGAAACGTGTAGATCGGGATCAGCCAGAACAAACCAGGAGTCTAATCCCGATCCAATCCATTCACTATCAATCAATTTTTCCTTTTTTTTTTTTTGTAATTAAAAGATTTTAAACTTAAATGTCTTAAAAAACGGCCAATATTATTGGTAAAAGGAAACGAATTGGGGGATTAAAACATGTAACCAAACGTCCGTATATAAAATATGCTTAAGCAGTATCCATTATAGTTAAAAGTATCCATTATATTTTGAAATACATAAGATGTATAGAAGAATAGTTCCACACCAACTTCATACGTATTAAATCAGACTACACCGCTGCTACGGTAAAGGTGTTTGATCTTCAGTGGAGTATCTTGTAAGCTAAAATTCGTTATCGGTAATACATGTAGTACAGTTCAATACCACATGTTTAAGTATGTCGACAAAGTGGTATGGGAGCATGTTTGTTCATATTGTCTCACACTGAGCCATCTCTGATGTAGGTGCTTTTTTAATGAAAATTTCGCTGGAAGTAATTGCATAATTTTTAATTTACTAAGCATTTACCCGAGAGATCTTTTAAACAAATACATATTAACTTTGGAAATTAAATTCAAGATAATACTGTTTACGGTAAACCGACGTTGACGAAAAATGTGACGTCATAAAATTGGAAATTCCAAACGTCATACGTTATGTCACTAATACAGGTTTTGTCGTGGACTGGCTCATATACATGAATAGGGTAGTGATGGACCGATATATGGCAAGCAAGGTAAGTTGGTCAATTAACTCACAAGGTGGTGAAGGTTGCATTACTTACCTGGTGGTTAGCGTCGGGGATTTGAAATCTGGTTTCCCGGGTTCGATCCCCAGTCGCGGCACTACGGTCATGGTGGAGTGCCCCTGGGTAAGGCACATATTCTAGCCTTGTACTGGTTTGTTTACCTAGGGATCATGAATAAGCGAGCTGTCGCCGTGATATAACTGAAATAATGTTGAAAGCGGCGTAAAACCCCAAATAACAAATTACTTACCTGTTATACAAATTAGGTATTTGCACAAGCATACCTCTCATTATGGCAACGTAAAGTTGCAATAGGCGTGAAATAACCCGTTAGAGATAATCCGTTTGTAAACCTGGTCACGGGAAAAGGCCCTGCTATTCAGGCTATTGCTGTATCATTCAGGATAAGTTGGACAACCAACTCACGCGGTCATGATGTTTGCATTTCTTACCTGTTATAACTATCAGATATGTGTACATGCATACATTTCAATATATCAACGAAAACTAAATTAAACACTGTCACAAGAGGCGTTGCCTAATTTTACTAAGCGAAAATATGAACTACAATCTTTTGCCACAATATTTTCAAATCTTCAATAAGTGAACAGTTCTTTATAAAGAGTATTACAAACGCTTACATACCATTTTCGCACGACGTGATATTTATATATAATTATAAGTGTATATTGTGCATCCCCAGTTCATCATTTCGCAACGCATTCGTACAGTCGTTTTTCTAGAAGCTTTCCGAAGTAAGATATTTACTTATTTCATTTTTAACTTTATACTTAACCGTTTGTCGGATAAACATGTAACCTTTTAAGAGTAGTCTGCATTAAAAGTAAAGGTTTAAAAAAATTGCAAATGGAAATTGAAAGTTTAATTGGACACCGAATTGAAACAGAATTGAAACAGAAAGGTAGAGGCAATGTTCTTATTTTTACATGCGATGTTTTCAATGGTTGTCTGTTGCGTCATTTAACCGATTTTATTATAAATATTCCGATAAACTAAGATTGCTTGACAAACATTTGTATACTTACTCTAAAGAAATTGTAACAAATTCACTTGTTTATAGACAAACTACTTCACACAAGTCTAATGAAAGAAAAGAATAATCCGTCAATAAATTTGTATTAATGCGGAAATTATTTAAAGTTTTGTTTTTGTATTTATACTCAAATTAAACAAAATCGAAACACCGAGTAAAATTGCGTTGATTATTAATTTCTAACCTTTCCAAAATACAGACGCTGTCTGAAGCCTCTGCAGCAGACGACTTTTGATAACATTGTGGCAAACCGAGAAATTGTTCATAATGAGCAATTTATCCAATTGCCACAATATTAATAATTAAACTTGCAGTTATAGAGAATTTCCATACCTTCACATAGGTGTTTTCAAAGTCGTCTGCTTCAAATTTGTTTCAAGAGCAGTGGAAGGGGCATTCGAGCTTACGACTTCAAGCGGTTCGTTTGTGTTTATGAGAACTGTCAATTATCATTGCTCTGGAAATATGTAAATACAAAAAAAAATACTCTTAATCATGCATCCAGTTCAATAAATATGTTAATGAGGGACACATATTAAAGGGAAACAGTTAGTTAATATATATATTGTCAAGTGTTTGTTAAAGACATACAGGCACATTTGATATACTCAGTACAGCGTAATCAACTTATTGAAAACATCAAAACTTACTGTTTCAAAGACACTACTCTCTTTCTAAACAGATTTACCGCACATAATGAACTATGTGTAAGACATTTGCTTGATACTGATTGCTCTGCAGTGTTTGGGTTAGATGATGACAAGCACACTTGCTATGTACAGCTATCTATGTATACACAGTGTACTAAAGGATAAAGAAAACAGAGCGTACAGTGACCGTCGATTTCACTGTATGTTTATTGTACTGAACTGTTCGTATTTTCTCCATCGCGCACTTGAACGGGGCTATTATTCATTCAGTTAGCATCATGCATAGCGAAAGTAGAATAGGCAATACCTTAATGTTTATATCCTGGTATATCCTGATATGTTCATGTCCCGTTCAAGCGTATGTAATTGAAAATTGTACGTACAATCGAACCTGTTGTAAGAGACCATCAAAGGGAAATGATGTAAGTGGTCTCTTAAGACAGGTGTTCCCTAGCGAGGTCCACATGTATGTTACAGTCCGTCTTTTATGTACTACATTATACATGTATTGAACAATAAATAACAATAAAAATCCTGTTGTTAGCCTAAAAAATGTGCAGGTCATAAAAGCTACAATTTTGATATATAGTTGAAAACAAATAGAACATTTGAATTTAAGAATGCACGTTATTAAAAGTAAATTAATGCAAAGGCGTCAAAACGTCCCGTATATCCGTATAAGGAAACTTCATTTTGTATTATATCATACGTTGTACGTGTTTAAGCAAGAGGCTTGTCAGAGCCAATTGCTATAGTTGGCGAATTCTGAAGACATTCATCGTAATCTAGACTGTAATCAGTCGCTATTGTTAAAGTCTTCTTACAATATCGGCAATGAATTACTTCAAATATCTCCTTCTACAGTAGCTCTCCATCACTGAAAACCAATTTGGGTTCAGAGATATGTCTTGATTGTATAAAATGCCAATGAAACCACAAGCATCTGTTGAATATTTTATTTAAAAATGAATGAACTGTAACCAGCTCAGTTCACAACCCTCCCATATCTCACCGCAAAATAAGCCGTCAATAAAACACAAAATGCGGTAACTTGTTGTGATATCAACTGGAAAATTGATTTGATGTGACATCACATGGATACGCATTAGCAAGATCACAAAAGAATTGTGCTGTTGAATTATAGGAATTACAGAATTGAAAATGAAAAATGTATTTCTACGCTGTCAACAGACGTTTTAACGGAAATACATGTACACGGCTGCGAATGGTGTCGACGCAGCTTTTCGAATCCGACTCAAACCTTTATTTTTATACAGATTATCCAGTTCCAGTGATAAAATGTATACCAAAAGAGAATCAAATTATTGAAATATAAGTAAAATATAGTTTCATAAAGATTTAACATGTTTTAGGATTATGTGTCAATGTGTCCGAATTTTCAAAATACCTTTAGAATAGATTTAAGTACAATACGTGTCCAGTCGTGTTAAATTGCATGAGTGGTATACATATATTTATAAACTTCAAAACATGAGACCGTGGATAAGGCTCGTTCTGAGCAATGGCACCTAAATTTGCATTGTTTACAAAGGGGTCAAAATTGCCCCTAAACCAGGGTTTTCAAAATAGGTTTTAAGTTACAACCGTTTCACGCCAAGCCCTCGATACACACTATACTAGGCACTGTCTATAACGGTTACCCACACCCATTTCAACACTTTACCCTTATTCCGTTGTATACGACTTCGTGCAGTCTAATATTGGTCTATACGGTTCGCTATTCATGTATTAATGGGTAACAGAAACTACTCTTGTAATTCGAAAGAATAAGGGTTAAGCAGGAAAAGAGTAAATGAATTGTTTACATCCACCTCTTTTGCCGACGTGCCTTATAAATATAACTGAGCACACCCACGAGTAAAGTATGGACCCAGATCAGCCTAAGCATGCTGCGCAAGCTAACCCGGACAGACACTTTTCGCCTCTTGGGGATTTTCTGTTACCGGAATCTTTACTCTATACCCCTATACCCCTAAGACGAAATGTGTCGGACCGAATTAGCGCATTGGGTCGATAAATTACGCAGAGTCTATTATGTTGATTTTCTCTTGAGACGGCTTACTCTATTTGTCTTGATAAAAAATATTTACATTATTGAAGATTAGCTTAAATTCTGTTTCGAATGTCGTACTTATGGTGATTTAAGAGACTTTTATCTTAATGCATCATGCATGTACAAAATGACTCTAGTCAACTTTTACAGAATATAACTATCATCTAAGTCTACAATAGGCTATTTCAAAAAGCCTCCAGAGCGCATCCTAACTAAAAAGCGAATTTCTTTCAAAATCTTACTGATTACTCAGCTTTATATGTCTGTGTATTTTGTCACTTTTTGTTTATATACGTAAATATAGTAGCAAACTACTGGTCGTGGAGGAGGGTCCAGAGAGTTAGTCCAAGATCGGGGTCCGTTTTCAAGGTCATAGCTAAGTCGGCTGGTTCGTAATCGCGCGTAACACTTCTTGGTCAGCTTTTAAGATCATCGTTATGTCAGCGGGTTCATTTCCCGAGCGCACCACTTTGAAGAAGTAAATCGATTGGTTTACATAGGTCGACTCCATTCGGCTAAGGACATTCTTTCTAGGTCAATACATTGTATGCTTTGACCACCTTATTAAAATTGGAACAAAGTCAAGCGGAAAAGGGTTAATTTAAATCCAGTTCTTTAAACTGTGAACTACGATAAACACATGACGAAAGTATACATCTCACCATCAGTCTAATGATATTGTGTTGTATTTGTTTCATTTAGGTTCACACTAATATAAGGTCAAACTACTCTGCAGCGGTAATGTGACCTCATTCTTCCTCACCACTGATAACATTCTTGGTCCCCAGACTGTGTAAACAGTCTCTCATACCTCATACGCATCAATGGTCGGTGACATTGCGAACTTAATACAATTTAAATATATATAGTGAATTATAAAGGTAAATCTCTAACTCAGTGAAACAGATTAAGCTTAACACTAACTTGTATATGATTATATGTGTGTGTGTGTGTGTGTGTGTGTGTGCAAGATGTACGTACATGCATCGGCAACATAAATAATTGAGTCTATTTCAATAGTACTTTGAATTAAAACACGAAGTGCATTTGGTAGCCTTATATAAGTGTTTAATGTTCCAAAGAAACAAATACTCAGGAGTGTTTACTCTTTATTTCATGGAAAATGGCTCAATTATCAGGACAGTTATTCACTCGTCATTAGTGAAGAATATTTATATACAAATAGGGGACAGAGTGTCGGACAGTCCTGCAAAGTTACACAAGAGTAACTACTCTTTTTACAGTATAACAAAAGAGCAACTACTCATTTTGCAGAGTGACAAAAGAGAAACATAATTAATTGCACAGTGCTTAATGAGTAACAATTTTTTTTTTTTTAAAACGCAATTATGATAGAATATTAAAGAAAATGACAGAAAAGGTAATATAATATTGCTAAAAATGTAGACCTTAATATATCAAAATCATTTTAAAGTTATCGTGTCATAATTTGTTTTCTCGTTGTATAAATGAGGTAGAATTTGAAACCTGCGTTTTAAGATGGCTATTAATGTTCCTAAAATTACATCCTCATCATTTGACCCTTATATTTCGTGCGACGAAGTCAAATAATCATGATTAAGTATCTGCAAAGTTATGAGAGCTATGATTTGTTATCCTGACAATAAACCATGGCATTTTAAAATACATTTAAAAACATCCCTTATATTTGACGGAAAGTGGGAAATCGCGTTAGCGGAATATCAATCATCATCGTTTAAAACAAAATCGACAAACAATACGACCCAAACTTTGTTCATATTTTTAAGTATGTGTGATGAAAGTATTCTGAATTTCAGGTTTTGCGACGTGTTTCACCCGCCAAAAGTAACCAATGGAATATATGTTTTGATACACCCAATTATCTTCCGTTGAAGAAAAGGGAATTGTTAGAATTCACCGTCCTTATGAAAGATCGAAAGGATCGTGAAGCATCATTCTTACAAGAACCAGTACTTCTAACATTACAGTTTATTAAACAATTATGAATTAAAGGAACATTATATGTACCATTTTATGACTGATTAATGGGCATCTGCAAAAGGAAACTACAACATAATGATGGAATATGAAAGGAAATGACAGAATAAAAGTATTCCAAGTACCTTATCTGAAGACAAAAGTGTAAATAGGAGACAAAGAGTATCAATCAATCCTGCAGAGTAACAAAAGAGCAACATCAATAACTGCACAGTGGTTAATGGGTAACAAGAACGATTTTAAAAACCTGTTATAATAATAGAAAATTAAAGAAAATGACATAAAAGTAATATAATATTGCTGCGATTGACTACACTATATATATTCACTCATATGAATGCCATTTTATTGTGTCATGTTGTGATTTCAGTGTGTAAATAATAGACTGCAATTTTAAAAAGGCTATCTTCATTCTTTCTAACTAAGACTGTTCTTGTATTGAGAGAAAAACAAATCTACAGACACAAAATAATACTTCCCCATTCTCTTTTATCTCGAAATGCATATTTAATGAGGAATAAACACAATGTCGTTATTTTGATACTTGGTATGCACAATACATTGTCTTACAGTTAATTATATCAAGTATAATATAAAAATGAATATATGTTAAGTGTACATTATGTATAAATGTTTGTATTTACCATGGTTCTCCTCTCTCTGTGATTCTAGTCAGGGGTATTGGGGTAAGAATAAATGGACTGTCAGGTGTCATCTGTGATGTTGGCCTTTTTGCATGTAAAATTCATATTGATAAATTAGATTTCTGAAATAAAGTATAAGAAACATGCTATATTGGTATCAATGGAATTATTTTCCATCAAACTGTTACACATGGGATAATGTATGTATTGAATCAATATCTCTTTTAGTCATCACACTAATTCACTGATTTCAAATTGTGATTTAGTTATACATATATATAAACACTTTTTGCAAAATACATGATGACAAAATCAATTTATTTAATTCATCAGCACTTTCAGTTTATCTAACAGCCTAAACTATATATGGGTCTGAAGCCTATATTATAATTATTTACTTGAAGAACTGTTCATAACTATATGCATTTATTTTCTTAAATTGTTTACCTTTTATTCTCTTTGTCATGGGAGGAGTAGATCCTTGGTATTGTATCTCTGTCATTCTTCGGATTAGAACCATCCCTTGTTTTTGTGGACCTCTCATAAAATTCCAAATATTTCTACCCATCTTTTTCCTTAAACATATATAATATGAACCGTATATAGCTTTAAGTAAGATGTATCACTCTTCATTTGGATCTATGCGTTTAAACCTTTATAAATATGTACATAATACATGTATCAAGTCTTCAAAGAAGTTAAATGACATCTATAATAATCATGTGTGATCCTCTCTTTAGAAGAAATAAATACATTAGAAATACATCAAGAAATTATATGCAAGGCATTTTGTTAAAATAGTTATAAAATTGTACAGATATAAACATACCTTCAACTGAATATCACCAATAGTAATCTGTCTTGCCTCATCTCTAGCTCTTAAAGTAAGCCAAACAGTCTTCCAAATATAACAAATAAGACTGTTATCGAGCTTCTAGGGTTATTGTCACCAAGTGCTCCACATTTTATTTTCGTCTTCTAGGGGTAATATGGCAGGATTTGTTTGGTTGTCTCCCCATCCCTTGTTTCTTCAATTCAATTTTGTTTGAAGTCAAAGCTTTTATTGCCTTTTGAAACACTCTGTCTTTGGGAGAATGTTCATTGTCTTTTTCTTTTATATATCTCTCTATGCTGTTTTTCAAAGCCTCTAATGAAACTGTTTCATAATTGTGTCCATCACTTTTTCTAATGCATATAAACATTTCAGCCAAGAGATCATTTATTTGGTGAGCTGGAATATTTTCAATATACCTTGGCTCTCTCTTGTTGTCAAATAGCCATCTTTGTATATTCTTCAAATCTCGTTCCATACTCAGTTTTGTATTTTTCTTTTTCTGATCGTCAATGAACCGATCTATGTCCACACCCTGCAGATCACGGGATTTCTTAGGTTCGAATGGCTCGAAAATGTCATCATTTTCTTTTTCTGTAAGTTCCTGGAAGACAGCGTCAATAAGCGACCTGAATCAACATCCATGTTTACATCGAATGACAGATGGCGCGTCTCATTAGCGTCACGTGAAAAGGTCTCAGTACAATATCAACCCATGCAATATCAACTGATATTGCATCCTTTTACCAATTGGAAAATAGAAGGAAAAATATCAAAGTATACCATAAATTGAGGTATTACCCAGTCACCTATATGTGCATCTGTCACAGTTAAGACTCTCGTCACACCATTTAAAGGTAGAGTCCGGACGTTATGCCGACCAATATGTTGAATATAACCAGCGACTGTGTGCTTTTTTTGAAAGAAAATGACATAGAAGACGAATATCATTTTGTTTTAATTTGTTCGGCACACTCTATTATTATAACTAAATATTTAAAAGCTTACTATACAACCAAGCCATGTGTCTATAAATTTGTCCAACTCTTAAAAAGTGATAGCAAGAAAACATTGACAAATTTTGCTAAATATATCCGAGAGGCATCTACTCTACGTTTGACATTTACACATAGAAATAAATCTGCCATTAACCATGAACGAAAATGTTGACATTGCTTTGTCAAAACTTTTTTATTATTATTATTTATGAAGTATATTGTTTACTTATACATGTAAATATCTATGTTTTATTCATCCTCGTATATATCTGTGATATATCGAATTAATGCTTATAACTCATTCGTGATTTTGTATAAATATGCATATACATTTTTGTATGTAACCAGAAACTTTGTAAAGTTTACCTTACAAAATAAAGAATATCTATCTATCTATTTAAAAGTGGTAAAGTCACACTATTTGTGTATGTATAAATTTTCCCAGATGAAGTCAGTTGTGTAAAAGCGACCACGTTTACCGTTGCTGTTACCGTATCAAACAACACAGACGGTGGTTATCTCTAAACTATTTTGGTTAAACACTTGTAAACTATTGGAACAAACTGGTTAAGGTAACATGCGATTTGTAAGAAACCGAGTCACATTTGTGTATAGTTGGGTATGTAGAATTATCACCTGAGGAGGTCAGTTATGTAAAAGCGACCACTTTGACCGTTGCTGTTACCGTATTAAACAACAACAAAGATAGTTACCCCGAAATTATGTTGGTAAAACCCTTGTAAACTATTGGAACAATCAGGTTCAGGAAACATGCGATTTGTAAGAAACCGAGTCACACAAACTAAATTATTGATTAATAACATTTCTTACACCTCGTAGAGATTCGAACCAGAACAATATAGCAAAATCTACTCTTGAGTTATAGAACCATCAGCTGGAATGATGTAATATGCGGAGATTCGAACCAGAACATCACAGCAAAATCTACTGTTGAGTTATATAACCAACAGTTGGAATGATGTAATACACGGAGATTCGAACCAGAACATCACAGCAGTAGTTGGAATGATGTAATACACGGAGATTCGAACCAGAACATCACAGCAGTACCTACTGTTGAGTTATATAACCAACAGTTGGAATGATGTAATACACGGAGATTCGAACCAGAACATCACAGCAGTATCTACTGTTGAGTTATATAACCAACAGTTGGAATGATGTAATACACGGAGATTCGAACCAGAACATCACAGCAGTATCTACTGTTGAGTTATAGAACCAACAGTTGGAATGATGTCACACACGGAGATTCGAACCAGAACAATACAGCAAAATGTACTGTTGAGTTATAGAACCAACAGTTGGAATGATGTCACACACAGAGAAGATGATATAGAGTTTAAGTTACAACCTCGAATTTGACATTCTCCTGTTACCACAGTATTAGCAAGTAAATGATATTATAGAACAATAATTTGAAGAGATGTTTCATTGTTTTGCTTTATTGTCTTTGGGAGATAGCCAAATGCAAAACATGTTTTCATCAATGTTACAGTAATATCACCATTACTAGACTAGGGAATCGTACTTTGCAGATGAACATAAAATTTAACTGATTTTATTCATGAGCTCATTCGCTTCACTCCAACACTTTCTCTTGTTAGAAAAGTACGGCACGCAGATTTCTTCGGGTGAAGTTAAGGGAAACGAACTTGACTTAAATTATGATGGAGATTGAGGTTTTAATGACCTAAGGTATATTCACCTTGGTTAAAATTTATTTTAAACTTGAAATTACTAAGTTTAGGTGAATAAAGAGGTGAATGCTGGGATAGTTGAAGGTGTTAAACAAACAAAAGATAAACCTCTGATTTAGAAGGTCAACATTTTTGGATAGTATTGTTAAAATAACCCTCTTGGCTTACCTAACTATGACCTTGAAAACGGACCCCAATTTTGGACTAACCCTCTGGACCCTCCTCCACGACCGGTAGTTTGGTACTACTATAACCAATTCAATATCTTGTATCTTGTGATAACTGTGTTGAAAAAGTCGCATTGTTTTTTCAGACTTCTGGAGTTGTACGAACTTTTTGAACGTTCTTCGTATATATCATTTGTTATACCACTGAAAACATCATGGTTCGAGTCTGTGTTATCGGTGCTAGGCCGAGCGGTATGGCGGCGGTCTACCAGCTGAGAGGAATGGAAAATCCACCCGATGTTGTTTGTTACGACAAACAAGAGACTTGGGGAGGGATGTGGAATTATTCCTGGAGAACAGGTATGTTTAGTTCGTTTTATTTGTTTATCCGTTCTGGATTCAGTAACATCTTCTGATATTTCGTCTGTAGATCATTTTATTTGTTTATCCGTTCTGGGTTCAGTAGCATCTACTGATATTTCGTCTGTAGATATTTTTATTTGTTTATCAATTTTAACAATGTAACATGTCGTCTACTGCTTTGACCCGTTTTTGTAAAAACGTATAAACATGTACCTCATTTAAGACTGATTTCGCTCGAGCAGGTTATCTGGACTTATTAGAAACCAAATCATTTCGACAATCAATTGCCAAACTTAGACTTTCATCCCATAATCTAATGATAGAAAGTGGTAGACATAGACAAATTGACAGAAACAACAGGAAATGTGAGCGTTGTACTTTAAACGATTTAGAAGACGAATACCACTTTGTTATAATTTGTCCATTTTTTACCCAAAAAGAAATAAATACATTGAAAAATACTACGTTAATCAACCAAATGTATTCAAATTTACAAAACTGATTGATTCTACAAATAAAAAAAACCTAACCAAACTTGCTCTTTATTGTATATATGCTTTTAAGCTGAGAAACCAATACATGTCGAATACCAATAACTGATGTACTAATATGATAAGATTTGTATCATATATATATTATTTTATTTTATTTTTTGAATTATACTCTCTCACCATCTAAAATAGTAATATTCTAAAAATGTTCTGTTATTTTTCAAAATGATAGTTACATGCTGTCATTCATGTATGTTAATAATAATTTGTCTGGTTTTCCCAACTTGGATACATATCAGTATCTAACTTGGTTAAACAAGATTCATTATTTAACGAAAATCAACAAAATAACATAACCATCAATTAATAAATGTATTTACTTTGTTTAGAAACTATAAATTGAATGATTACTATTTTCATTACCATGTATGTTAATTACGTATGCTATGCACAATGAGCTTATATGCTTGTGTTGTAAATAAATTATGTTCTGTTCTGTTCTGTTCTGTTATTGCAATGGCGAAGGAGTCACACTCCCTTTTCCACCCAAAACATTTCTATGAACTGGTTTTATCTGTCTGCCTTGATTGTTACTGATGCGTATTTTGTTTATCGCACCAATTTATAAACCCTTTCCCATATACAGACGCTTTATGACGACTCTGTAGCAGACTAATTTTGAAAAAACAGTGTGACAAACGGCGAAATTGATCAAATTATAAAACTTAATTTCTATAATGATATTTCTATATTTTTCTCCGGATGATTTCAAAGTCGTCTCGTCTGCTGCATATTTATGAAGCTGCTCCATATTTTTCTGATGTGCTTTTAAGTGTCTCTCACTAAACTAGTGGACAAGTAATGGTCCTTTCCGGGAAAAGGTGCCTTGCGTGTATCGGAACACGTTAAAGAACCCCCCCCCCCCTTTTTTTATTTTTTTTGCTTCGGAAAAAGCAAATACTCCCCCGTATATATAACTCTGTCTCTTAAAATCTGCACCTGTCAGATGCTTGTGAATGACATAATGTACACTGTCAATTAGGCATATAGGGGCTAAAAGGCTTATGCTCAGTCAGAGCAATTGGTCTCTATAATAACACAAATAAGTTTAAAAGAAATAAAAAAATAAAAAAATGTGATTACGGTTATTGTTGTATCTACATTTTAACATGACATACGAGCAACGACACTCGAAAATACACCTTCACGAGGGTTTTTGAAATGTATGGTTGTTATGAACACACACCATAATAAATTAAAGAGGTCATTACCGTTCGTCCATGGTGCTTGGAAGACTAGATTCGAAGATCATGGTCTTTCTTGGCGGGTGCAAAGGTTGAACCACATCGTCGATTGACACAACTCCGGAAGGTCGATGTTTGCTTGACGTGGCACTTAAAGATAAATTTCTATACACCTTATTTAGATACGACTTAAGGTTTGTTGCCAACAGTATTACATAATGCGTATATTGCATTCAGTGGACAGTTTGTTCGTATACTGTTAAGCGCCGCTTTCAGCAATTTTGCAAATGTATCACGGCGTTTTCTCGGTAAGTTACAAGTACATGTACCACTGGTCCATTTTTCCTGAAAAATCGAGTCAGTCGGAAAGTGAAACCCTCACACTCCTGAGCGCCAAGAAGGGAAGTCATTACAACAATTGAAGTATTGTAGAGGATAGTGTGAATGCCCTAGTGAAACTGCATGATACAGAGACATGATTTGAGCCGTCCCACGTAAAAAACAACATTATGGTCCGGGCAGACACATTCCGTCTCATGGGGATCGAGCTATAGAAAAATGATTCATGAAACAGAAAATTCACAGGAGGCGAAAAGTGTCTGCCAGGATTAACCTTCGCGGCATGCTTAGGCTGATCCGGGTCGATAATTTACGAAGAGTCCACAATGTTGATTTTCTCCTGGAACGGTTCATATGTACACATATCGAGGGCTTGGCGTGAGACGGTTGTAACTAAAAACCTATTTTGAAAACCCTGGTTTACGGGCTATTTTGACCCCTTTGTAAACAATGCAAATTTAGGGGCCATTGCTCAGAACGAGCAATGGCACCTAAATTTCCATTGTTTACCAAGAAAAATTATTTAACGCTCATAAAGACTTTATGGTGAGGTGATTAACCTTGGTAAAGAAATACCAATTTTAGTTACAACCGTTTCACGCCAAGCCCTCGATATGTATAGTCAATTTATAACAACGATTTCTTTCAGGGACTGATAAGTATGGCGAGCCAAACCATAATGGGATGTACAAAAACCTATGGTCTAACGGGCCAAAGGAAGCCCTCGAGTTCCCGGACTATACGTTTGAAGATCACTTTAAAAAGCCCGTACCGTCATTTCCACCAAGGGCCGCAATAAGAGATTATTTAGAAGGTATCCAACTCTCGTTCTCTCAGTCAGTCTGTCTGTCTGATTATCTGTATGTATGTATGTCTGTCTGTGTCTGTGTCTGTCTCTCTGTGTCTGTGTCTGTCTCTCTATGTCTGTCTGGCTATGTATGGGTGTCACTCTCTCTGTCTCCCTCTGTCTCTCTCTCTCTGTCTCTCTCTCTCTCTCTGTCTCTCTCTCTCTCTCTCTCTGTCTCTCTCTCTGTCTCTCTCTGTCTCCCTCTGTCTCTCTCTGTCTCTCTCTGTCTCTCTCTCTCTCTCTCTCTCTCTCTCTCTCTCCCTCTCTCTCTCTCTGTCTCTCTCTCTCTCTGTCTCTCTCTCTTCTGTGTCTCTGTCTCTCTCTGTATCCCTCCCTCTCTCTCTCTCGCTGTCTCTCTCTCTCTATATAGACATGTATTCCTCTTTTTTTGTCTCTCTCTCTCTATGTATGTCTCTCTTTCTGTCTGTTTCTCTCTGTGTCTCTGTGTCTCTCTCTCCCTCTCTATATGTCTGTGTGTGTGTGTGTGTGTGTGTGTGTGTGTGTGTGTGTGTGTGTGTGTGGGTGTGTGTGTGTGTGTGTGTGTGTGTGTGTCTCTCTCTCTCTCTCTTTTCTCTCTCTCTCTCTCTCTCTCTCTCTCTCTCTCTCTCTCACTCTCTCTCTCTCTCTCCTTCTCTCTCTCTCTCTTTCTCTCTCTCTCTTTCTCTCTCTCTTTGATTGATTTTTATATAGGGGCTTAACGCCGTTTTCAGCA
Source organism: Serripes groenlandicus (assembly GCA_031761405.1). Taxonomy (NCBI): domain Eukaryota; kingdom Metazoa; phylum Mollusca; class Bivalvia; order Cardiida; family Cardiidae; genus Serripes; species Serripes groenlandicus. Next base: position 97,984,127 of record JASEVX010000003.1, read on the forward strand.
TATTTTATATTATCATATCAAGGCCAACTTTTATGGCTTTTTATCACCAGGATAAGGACCAGAAGTGTCATTCGTCTACGACCAATAGGCTAACCGTTTGTTGTGGTAAAGCAGTCAATTGCTTTGAAATACTGTTGTGTGGAGTACTGGCTAGATAGAGCCTGGACATTATGCCTATATGTGAATTAGCAATTGTGAAACGACGGGAAATTGGTTGAAAACGACATAAAGCCAGAATCAATTAAGCATGTATTTACATTCTTTTTATGGTAATGTTATATATATATAAATGTCAGGCTAATCTAAGTCTGATTTATCAATCTTAAGTGCCTGTTACAAGCATGCGTACTCATGTATGTACGGTCTATCATCAGACAGAGATCATGACATTAGATGAAAATGTTTAATTAATATTATTGTGTTTGATAGGTCGGTTGACGAGCGGCAAAGATGATCTGAAGAAGTATGTCAAATTTGGCCACGTGGTCCGAAATGTTCAATATAGAGAACAACCCCGGGATTTCTTGGTTATCACTGAAAACCTCTCTGAAAGAAAACGGTCAGAGGAAGTTTTCAGTCACGTGATCGTTGCAACAGGAATCTTCAATGTCCCGGATGTTCCAAATTTTCCGGGAACGGAAAGTTTCATTGGGCGTGTCATACATAGCCACGACTTCCGGGATGCTCGAGATTATAAAGATAAAAGGCTTCTTGTGGTCGGATCCAGTTATTCGGCAGAGGACATCAGTCTTCAATGTTTGAAGTATGGAGCGAAAAGTGTCATTGTATCATGGCGGACAAACCGGCCTGGTTTAAAGTGGCCCAAAAATGTCGAGGAACGCCCACTTGTAGAGCGACTGGATGAAAAGCACGCCCACTTTATAGATGGGTCCAGTGCGGAGGTAGACAGTATCATCTTGTGCACTGGGTATAAGTACAACTTTCCGTTCATGGAAGATAATCTGAGACTAGTATCCGACCGTAGCATGTACCCGGATAACCTGTACAAAGGTACCCTGTGGGTCAACGGAGGAAACAACAAGGTTTTCTACATCGGTATTCAGGATCAGTACTATTCGTACACCATGTTTGACGTACAGGCGTTTTGGGCTTGCAAGTAAGATACTCAAGATTTATCATCCTATAAATAAAGTCGAATCTCAGCATGGAACCTAGATAAGTCTCGACGTACCTAATGTATGTAGTCTTAACTATCCACACGTCAAAATATTTTTTAAGTTGACAGTTACCTTTATCAAATAAAATATTTGACCTTGTGTATATTCAGATAATCCTAAAACATCTTTCATTCGGCTATCGCATGGCTGCTTATTTTACTACAACACTGCGGTAGTTTTAACATGATCGTTGTACAATCGACTGAACTTCAAGTTAATGATTCAGCGAATATATGTGACCTACGCCTAATGATTTTCGGGTCTTATTTCCTTACCGTAACGGAATCATAATAGGCAAAGTGGGGTAAAACTAATCGGGTTAAAATTGCCACTTCTTTGTTAGAAGACGAGTTTCTAGATATGACCCTGATGAGACTGTCCGGATACCAGGGGTCTGTTTCATCAACGGTCGTAACTCGGTCTTAGTGCTCTGAACTCCAGATTATAGATAGTATAGTCAAAAGTTTAAAATTGTTCAAAAGTTGTCTTGAAATATCATAATTATTCTTGGATAAAATTAGAGTAATAATTTCAACTTCCAGTACAATAAACATCTAAATATTGATCGTTCATGCTTTATTTATACTGGAGAGACATACCCAGTAAGACAAATTTTGTAAATTGTCATGACTTTCAATGGACTGTTTTTCAACATTTACTGCCAAAATAGTTATGATCTATGTATTACTTACTTTGTTGTTACTATTAGCAATATTTGCAGAAGTTTCAACATTTCAAAATGTTCATCTCCATCTGGAGTTGGTCCCATATTAGCTAGACGTGGCTCACACAAATCCATTAGTAAATTGGCTTAAGACATTTCAAAAATTATATTTGAGCCGTTCCACGAGAAAACTAACATTGTGTTCTGTACATGCTGATCTGGGTCAGTACATTACGGAGAGTCCGTAATGTTGGTTTTCTCGTAGAACTGCTCATTTATATTGTCCATCTTTAGTTCAATTTAAAAGCGTTTCACCGCAATTGAACATCCGGTTAATTAGCATTACAAGACCATGTACTTAACAATATTATAAACGTCAATAGTGGACTCCTTATTTGTTTTTAAAAACATCTAAATGTAATATTACTTTATAGATACATCATGGGTCAATTGAAAGACGAACCTCAAAGCGAAGCGGACATGCGAAAGGACATCGCAAAATGGCGTCAAGAGAACGACAAGCTGTCAGGCCACCATGCCAAAAACGACTTTCAAACGGCGTTTATAGCAGACCTGTGTATATCGTCTGGCTATGATTCCAGAATAACGAAGGGTGGCGATTTGCTCCGTCGATGGCTCGACGATAAAAAGGACGACATCATGACGTTCAGGGATAAATCCTTCACCAGCATCTTTACGCCCAATCCATCGCCGGCGAGAACTCCGTGGTTCGAGTCATTCGATGATAGCATTACGGGGTTTGTTTAGATTGAGGCGAAGTAGAAAGGCACCAGTTATATATTGCAAAATGTGCTGGGAACATTAATAAATCAGTCAATTAAGTTCGTGATGGAATTAGTTATGCTTTTAAATAGATATATGAGTCGTCTTAGGGCATATAGGTTTTATTGAATTTCTTGTTTCACATCATTTACAGTTTCATTGTGGTTCAATAAGTTTGGCTTCACTTTTTGTATTTCGTTATTGTTAGGACTAATAATATATAGACGGATAGTACTGACAGGTGTGACTGTGAGTATGTACATGCTAACGTGAATATGTACTGTACGTAGCTGCAAAATTATTCTTATAATATCAGAAGATAGTTTTAGGTCTATATAACATATAGACTGCCAATAAATAGTTCCCATAACCACACTAATGATCTCCCTTGCGTGCCGTTTCGAGGTTACAATACACCAAATAAATTCCTTCTTTGTTTCCATGTAAATCGACCAGTTTCAGTCCTCAGTTGTCACACTTTCTAAGCGTTTCTCATGTAGAACACCATATATCATTAGAAAAAGTTACCTCTATGCTTTAAAACAATCCAAAGAAAATGGGGGCGGGGGGGTCATGTCATGCGTTATGCAAGAAAGAACTCACCGTCATTTTGGACCAAATCGTGCCCGGACAAAACCGGTGTATAGCATTCTCTACTTTCACTATCAAACAAGGTCAAAATACTAAAAGTGTTATCAAATCTATCATTTCCAATGCATCCCATACACATTTACAATTTACTCATTGTCTTAATTCAATGCATTCTGGTGATGGTATACACTCATTATTATGCAAACAATATTTTTCTTATGAATTATTTGGGTTAAGTTCCGCAGTCATGTTTTTTGGGTAATTTGACCTTGATAGGAAAGTATGATGAGCATTAATAGAGATATTTATATAAACAAATGTGATGATTAGAAAAAACACCATTTTCTTTGCACATGCAATTGTTTAATTTAATTATATTTGATATGTTTCTATTCAACATAAAGAATTTGTCTATAGGTCCCGACAAGGGAGATAATTAGTGTAGTGTTGGAACTATGTATACTGAAAGGTGTTACTGTCCCTTATGTCACGCTTTCGCAAGTCTTCACTGTACGCAAAACCGTAAGACGCGACTTGTATGTTAAACCTTTCCCACATATAGAAGGTATCTGACGCCTCTGTAGCAGACGACTTTTGAAAACATGGTGACAAAAGGCAAACTTGCTTCTAATGAGCAATTTCTCCTTTTACCACCATGTTTTCACCTCTATGCAATGATTAAACTGTCATTTATAGAGATTTTCCATATGTTTTCCTAGATGTTTTAAAAGTTGTCTGCTGCAAATTTGTTGTATGTGGGTTAACTGTTATATATGTGTGCACATCTTTGTCATTGTTAATACGTATTTTAGAACACCCGACCATCATGTTTAAGGAATAGAGCGTTTCAAATGTCGTTTCCTGCAGGATTCCTTACATATGCATTATTTTGTATCAGTAATACTTAAACTGTATATGAGCCGTCCAACTAGAAAACCAACAGTGTGGACTCTGCGTTCAGTATCGACCCGATCATCCTAAGCATGTCGCCCGCGCAGGCAACTCCTGTGGATTTTCTGTTTCAGGAGTGATTATTCTATACCTCTATTCTCCTGAGACGGAATGTGTCGACGCGGATTAGCCTGCACGGACTCCGTAAACTGATCTGGATCGATACATTACGCAGAGTTCATAATGTTGACTTTCTCATGGGACGGCTCATATCGAGGGCTTGGCGTAAAACGGTTGTAACTAAGATTGGTAATTTTTTACCAATGTTAATCACCTCGCCATAAAGTCTTTATAAGCGTTGAATCATTTTTATTGGTAAAAAATGGAAATATAGGTGCCATTGCTCGTTCTGAGCAATGGCACCTAAATTTGCATTGTTTACAAAAGGGTCAGAATTGCCCCTAAACCAGGGTTTTCAAAATAGGTTTTAAGTTACAACTGTTTCACACCAAGCCCTCGATATGTCGTTACCTAGAAGAAAATTACCCAAGACCCTTACTTTCTTTTTTGCAGTTTTTGCTGTATTTTTACGAAAAGTGTATAGACAAATATTGATTATGTCAATTTCATGCTGTGAATGGTAAGACATCATCAGTCTAGACAGTCATTGATATTTTTGCTAAATCATGTATTATGTATACATGTATTATGCAATAAAAGCCAGCCATGCTTACGCGTTATTGCGCTTTATGGAGCAGATTAATTTACATGAAATAAAATTTACATAAAGCATAAAACACTTGCTCATATACAGACGCTTTCTGACGCCTCTGAAGTAGACAACTTTTGAAAACATTGTGGCAAATGGAGAAATTGCTCATATTCAACTTTAATTGTTGGGTTATTGGTTTTCTTCACTGGCACCGGAGTAGCAAGCTGGCATAAAAAAAAAGAAATACAAAAAAATCATATTTCTCTTTTTTCACATTTGACTATCCCTTTCCCTCATACGACAATTCTGCAGCAGACGAATTTGAACATATTTTGCCAAAAAAAGGAAAATCTCTTTAATTAAATGGATAACCTATGACCAAAAGAGGAAATCATTGTGTCAAAAGGAGAAATTGCACGTTTCGTGCAATTTCTCCTTGTGTCACTATGTTTTCAAAAAGCCGTCTGCTGTAGAGGCGTCAGAAAGCGTCTATCTAAGGGAAGGGTTAAATGATGTAAAAGTAAAATGTAGACTATTTCTTTATTATCAATTTGTATTTCCTCCAATTCAGTATATTTTATTTAAAATACAACAAGACAAAACAAGCACAATTTGCTACAACCACATGAAAATAAAGAGGGAAATAGATAGTTACATGCTTACATGTTACGGCTCGCTCCCCTAACGCGCATACTTACTTGAAACTTTCGCACAGATACCTGGCTTGCTGCACAACAAGAACATTGTTTAGAAGGATGCCACCGTGTGAGAGCCTTACATACGGGAGAAACAATGTATATACATGAAGTCCCAATAAATGAGATAAGGAAAATGATGAATAATGCTCACATGGAGACATGTATCCATGCAGTTATCTGAAAATGCATATTATGATCAGTGTTAATATACAAACACAACACATATCGACATAGTTATGTAAGTACTCTTACAAAACCATATCGAATATTTATAATTATACATATAACATACGTGCGATTATACATCAACTTATTTACATGAAAACCGCCAGGAGACCGGGTCCCAAATCCAAACACATACTTACCACTCGACCAGGCCACAGCATACTCCACGTCCGAAGCGACCCGCATATTTTGATAAGTAAAGTATCAACCCGGATCAGTCTAAGCATGTCGCGTCGGCTAACCTGAAATGACACTTTTCGCTTCTTGTGGATTTTCTGTTTTAGGAATCATTACTCTATACCTCTATCCCACTGAGACGGAATATGTCTGCCCGCATTAGCCTGCACGGACTGCGCAGGCTGATCTAGGTCGATACATTACGCAGAGTCCATAATGTTGGTTTTCTCGTGGGACGGCTCATATATTTTCATTCGTGACTTTTCTTAATTTTAATTAGTCTGCCTATGTGGTGTAGTAGAAGAGCGTCCTACTCGAGAGCGGGAGGTTTCGGGTTCGATCTCCCGGCGTTCGTGTCATACTAAAATACTTTAAAAATGTTTGTAATGGCTACTCTCTTTGGCGCTCAGGGTTGCGGAGTAAGCATAACGACTGACTCGCTGATGTCAAGATATACGGACCAGTAGTAGATTTATACCGGTAGCTTACCCAGGAAATGTCCCCATATATATACATGTATCACTTTAAATAAATGACAGCGGTGTAAAAAGAAACATCCAAACAAACAGATGTATGTAATAAGCTTATGTGACTCAACTGAAATAGTATACATGTTGCAGCATTCATACATTTAAACCCTTACCCGCATAAGGCAAATCTGCAGCAAAACATTGAAAATGTCTACTAAAAAAAATGGAAATTCTCTATTATTGTATGTATAATTACTGATAAAAGTCGAAAATATTGTGACAAAAGGAGAAATTGCTCGTTTTGAGCAATTTCTCCTTTTGTCACGATATTTTCAAAAGTAGTCTGCTGCAGATGTGTTGTATGCGGGAAAGGACTAACTAACACACACCTAACGGCTACACTGAACTGTGGAACATCCTGACGCAGTCGTGATCAGATGGCGTTCTGTACACCCTGCGACAAGAACTAGCTCATTAATTGAATACGGATAATTTTCTTTCGGGGTTCTTTTCAAAGTCGTCTGTATCAAATGTGTTGTTTGCGGGAAAGAATTAACTAACAAACATAACCAACTCTATTCACTCATTAAACTATCGTTTATAGAAATTGTCTTTATTTTGTGTTGATAGATGCTTTTAAAGACGTCTGTAAAAGATTTGTTGTTATGAAGGTAATATTACTCCAACTGATACACTCATTGCGGATGTGCTAAAATTGTAAAGATAAGTGACGGGTGGTATGGATAAAGAATGTGGAAATTGACAGGTGACTAGATTGTTCGCAAATGTGTATAAGGACGTGTTTACCAGGATTAACAAATGTTGTTTAAAGTCGAGTAAAGCAGGTTAACCCTTTACCCAATATCATTAAAATCATCTCCTATTAACGCTACGCATAGCTTTGGTCAGATCGTGTACTTTAGTCAGATTGACACTTTACCCTAATACAACACCCACACATCTGTAGTTGCTGACTTTGAAATCGTCTCGGGAAAACTATCCCAAACCAAGAGTTGAAAACATTTTGGCAAAAGTAGAAATTGCTCGTTTTGAGCAATTTCTTCTTTTGTCACAATGTTTTCAAAACGCTGTCTGCTGCAGAGGCGTCAGAAAGCGTATATATGTGGGAAAGAGTTAAGGGTTGAAAGACATGTGAACCAGCCGTTTCAATTTCAGTAACTCTTTCAGCGCCTTACTTCATAAAGTAGACGCTTCCGTTTTTTTTTAATTCGGGCGACATCATTTGTTTATGTTATAAGAGATCTTGATAAGTAAAATGAAAACGCTGCTAACTTCAGCCCTGTGTTCCATAGTAAACACAACGTAAACACGTTTTGTCTATGGAGCGGAACGAAACCTACCTGTATTATGCATTTACTCCCGTCAAACAGGTTTGGTTTACCGACTAATGCACGGATTATCGACGAAACATATATAGGTTTCGCAAAACAGGTTTTGAGTTTTGTGACTATGGAACACAGGGCAGGTGAGACAGCTCGTTACTATCTGACTCACCTGTATATGTTGTTAAAACATCAATATTGCAATTGATGCAAAAGATAGTAAATCAAAGCGATGAAAACCCTAATGGTATAGGGGCATATGTAAGTTGAAAATATATGGCATAGATAATATGGACAAACATTGTTGAAGCAATAAACAATGACCTTTAAAACAAACCAAACCAAAAATGTGTGAAGCAACACATACTACCTGCCAATTACATATACCTTATTTATCAAAGTTTGACCCTTTTTTTGTATAAAGAAAATAAATCAGGAAGGACAAAAGATTGACAAAAAACCGAGCAGCGACCCTTTATTAAAATATTTCCAGTTCAGAAATCACTAAAGATCCACAATGTATATTGTCATCATGCTGATAAATGAAAGACAATCGAAATCATGCTAGAGTTATGTTTCTTTTTGCACTGCACATCTGTAGCTATGAGTTCCCTATACACCAAGTCTTAAATTGATGCATTGGACATCTATTGAGACAATAACCGGAGAAATGAAAAAATGAGTTTACACCTAAAACAGGGCCCGTATTCACCAACCGATCTCAAGTTCGATTTTCGGACTTGAGACTAAATTATCGGACTCAAGTACGTTTTCGAGATTTAGTCCGTATTCACCAACCCGACTAAATTGAGAATCGAACTAAATCTTAGGATTTCGGACTCAGGATCGAAGTTCACTATGAGGCGTGCTAAATTATCGGACTAAATTGAAAACAAGATGGCGTCAGCTCAAAGCTACCGCTTCGATATTTCAGTTGGACTTTTAATCAATGTAAACTTAGTGATTTGGATGAAAAATAGGTGGAAATATACTTTTTGGCGATTATCTCCCATTGTTAGCGAACAAATTTGTAAATTTCCGGTTGGAATAGAAAATTAAATTTTGATGCAGTGGTCGGTGGTTGTCGATGTTTTCGCGGGTGAAAGTGATAGTTAAACATGTTAATACAGCAATAGGAAGTTTTATATTTGGACAATTATCAACGATATCGAAAAGGAAAGTTTCCGGATTACAAACGGACAATCCCGAGTGCAGTGAACGAGTGACCAACATTCAGAAATTCACAGATTTTATTTCAATACTCGCTCAATCCAAAAGACAGACAAGAAATACATATTTGACACAGGGACGTGTCTAGAATAATCCTTCAGTCAATATTCATCCTGAACGGTGTCGATATATGTCGCTGGTAAGTTGTTTTCAATGAAAATGGGATTATTTTAAGTGGGTGGGGTAATTTAATAACAGTCGCTCTGACGGTTGTGCACTGACAAGATATATACATACACAGAATGGTATTTCATTTGAAGTCAATAAATATAAAGCTGTTCAAATCGGAGAGTGTATGTGTGATGTTTTGGTTACTTTTTCAATATAAATGTACATATAATAAATTAGATTCTACAAATCTCATATATGCATCATGACTAGCAAGCATGTGATCAATGTATTGAGTGTAAAAGAGACATATCATGTAATGGTATGTGTTAATGACACTCCACTTTTGGCATCAGTTAAATTTATATTTATAGTTACTTTGTCATGTAACTAGCGGGAATACATTTATTTCCATTTCTTGTCAACAGTTGAATCTAGCACAAAACTGGTAAATTCCACAAAACTACACGAAGATGGTCAGTGAGAAAAGCTGCAGAGACTGCATATGCACAGGCTCAGCTGTGTCGTTACTGAACCCGGATACATTGTGAATCAAATATCACAAACAGATCTCAATGATTGCAAATGTTCTTGTTTTATACATTACATTTCTAACAATCCATCTTTATTAATTTTAAACAATCTGATAAAGAGATTGTGTGATACTGTTAGTAAAAGGAAATGCCTAAGAAAAACAGAAGTTTAACTGTCATGGCATTTCCTTGATCATTTAGATTTAAAATAGGAACACAGGGAAAAATATACTTGTGTTGATTTAATCAGTCAATTTAAGCATACATTTCATTGTGAAAGCATGACATTGATGTTTTCTTATTCTATCATTCACCATATTATTTCAACATGATAATTTATGATCTTTGTATTTTTATTTTCATTTCAGTGTTAATTGGTGACAGAAATGATACAGAATTCCTGAATTCAAGGAGATGGGATAACTGCCAGCCATAAACAGGCCTATACTCTGTGAATGCATGTGGACCAGAAAAAAACCTGTGATGCATATTATATATATATATATATATAAAACACATGTTTTTCACAACATCAGTTGAAAACTCTTATCAATTTTAAGCAGAGATATATATATACATGTATTATTTAACCCTTTCCCTCATATAGACGCTTTCTGACGCCTTTGCAGCAGACAGCTTTTTGAAAACATAATGACAAAAGAAGAAATTGCTCAAAACAAGCAATTTTGCCTTTTTCCACATTTTGTTTCCACTTTTAGTCATAGTTTATACATCTTCTGCTGTAGAATTGTCATATAACGGAAATGGTTAAGATTATGACTGTAGGAAAAGATTAATGAAAATGATATAAAAAAATGTTGTCATTTTACATCATTTCAGTGAAATTTATTCTTACCCTTGCCAATACATGTATATGATAAATTTGAAGAGTCTCTTTGAATAGGAATTTAATTATTGATTAAAGCTGATAACAATGTGACAAAAGACAGAATTGCTTGTTCGGAGCAGTTTCTCCTCTTGACATATTGTTATTTAAAGTCATCTGCACAGGACTGCTGGAGCTTGTCTTTATGTAGAATAAGGTAGCTGTTATCTCACAGTAACACTTAATAATAAGAAATGGCTATGTTAAGGACTGTATTGTGTGAAAACAAGTGCATGTAATAATATATTGAGAAAAAAATATGTCATATAAGTGGAAATGTTGTGTGAAATATAGATTTGCTAGGTTTTTAAAACCTAGAAAATTGTTATTTCACACAAGTTTTTCTACTTTTGCCACATTGCTTTCAACATTATTATAAAGCTGAACTCTAACATAGTAAACTTATAGAGTGGTTCCATATTTTTCTCCAAATTATTTCAAATTCTTTTGCTTCTGATTATTTTGTAGGGAAACATATTCTACTTTTTTCTATGTATTTTAATTATGTTACAACAGAGGAGTGACAGTAAGGAAAAGCCAGGAAATATGGAATATGTTTACTAATTATTGGTCAGTTTTATATACCTTAAAATTTATTAGGATACTATTACATAGTATAATCTGTTATAGACCATTTATAGTACATTTTAAAACACTTTTTTGTTAATCCTTTGTTAAACAGATGACTTTCAAAGCATTTGCTGGTATTAAAAAAAAGGAACCTCTCTATAATTAAATAACAATAATAATTATGTCTCCCCTTCTCCGAAAGGGGGGACATGCTGTATTTGTAGTTATTCTTATTACGATTCCCCAAGAGAGTTGGGAATCGTATTGTTTTTCTATTGTTTTTTCTTTTTATTATTATTATTATTATTGTTTATTCTCTTTCAGCTATCCAAATTTTTGTCCAGAGCAATACTCATAAACTACTTGATGGAATTGATCGAAACTTCCAACATAGATAGGTGGCAATGTGAACTTGTGTAGTTTTCAAGAATGATAACTCTGAGCCACTTTTTTGCAAAGTTATCTCCCCTTTTTCAATATTTTAATCAATTTTTGTCAGAGCTATATCTTGTGAACGAATGGTCAGATATTATTGAAACTTGGAACATAGATAGATGGCACTGTGCAGTTGTACAACATGCAAGAATTATAACTCTGGGCCACTTTTTTGCAAAGTTATCTCCCCTTTTTCATTTTTTTAATAATTGGGTGATTTGAACTTGTATAACTCGATAACGAAAAGAGATAGAGACTTGAAACTTAGTACAAATGTTCCCAATCAAGTGACCTACTTTCTCATGTGTATTTGAGCTTGACCGAATACTCGTTTCTGATTGGTCGATTTTTCGTACTTGTATAACTCGAAAATGACTAGTGATAGAGACTTGAAACTTAGTACATGTGATTCTAATCAAGTAGTACTACTTTCTCAAGTGTATTAGCGCATGACCGAATACTCGTTTCTGATTGGTCGATTTTTCTGACTTGTATAACTCAAAAACGACAAGTGATAGAGACTTGAAACTTAGTACATGTGTTTCTTATCAAGTAGTTCTACTTTTGCATGTGTATTAGCGCATGACCGAATACTCGTTTCTGATTGGTCGATTTTTCGGACTTGTATAACTCAAAAACGACAAGTGATAGAGACTTGAAACTTAGTACATGTGTTTCTAATCAAGTAGTACTACTTTCTCAAGTGAATTAGCGCATGACCGAATACTCGTTTCTGATTGGTCGATTTTTCGGACTTGTATAACTCAAAAACGACAAGTGATAGAGACTTGAAACTTAGTACATGTGTTTCTTATCAAGTAGTACTATTTTTGCATGTGTATTAGCGCATGACCGAATACTCGTTTCTGATTGGTCGATTTTTCGGACTTGTATAACTCAAAAACGACAAGTGATAGAGACTTGGAACTTAGTACATGTGTCCCTAATCAAGTAGTAGTACTTTCGCAAGTGTATTAGCGCATTACCGAATACTCTGGGCCATTGTGTTATCTGCCCTTGTTCAATAAAATGGCAAGGGAATCGTTCGTAACTGTTGCTACAGTTACAATCTCTAGTTATTACGATTCCCCAACAGAGTTGGGAATCGTATTGTTTTTCTATTGTTTTTTATTATTCTTCTTCTTCTTCTTCTTCTTATTATTATTATTATTTTCTTTCTCCTATCCAAATTTTTGTCCAGAGCAATACTCATAAACTACTTGATGGAATTGATCGAAACTTGCAACATAGATAGATGGCAATGTGAACTTGTGTAGTTTTCAAGAATGATAACTCTGAGCCACTTTTTTGCAAAGTTATCTCCCCTTTTTCAATATTTTAATCAATTTTTGTCAGAGCATATCTTGTGAACGAATGGTCAGATATTATTGAAACTTGGAACATAGATAGATGGCACTGTGCAGTTGTACAACATGCAAGAATTATAACTCTGGGCCACTTTTTTGCAAAGTTATCTCCCCTTTTTCATTTTTTTAATAATTGGGTGATTTGAACTTGTATAACTCGATAACGAAAAGAGATAGAGACTTGAAACTTAGTACAAATGTTCCCAATCAAGTGACCTACTCTCTCATGTGTATTTGAGCTTGACCGAATACTCGTTTCTGATTGGTCGATTTTTCGGACTTGTATAACTCGAAAATGACTAGTGATAGAGACTTGAAACTTAGTACATGTGATTCTAATCAAGTAGTACTACTTTCTCAAGTGTATTAGCGCATGACCGAATACTCGTTTCTGATTGGTCGATTTTTCTGACTTGTATAACTCAACAACGACAAGTGATAGAGACTTGAAACTTAGTACATGTGTTTCTTATCAAGTAGTTCTACTTTTGCATGTGTATTAGCGCATGACGGAATACTCGTTTCTGATTGGTCGATTTTTCGGACTTGTATAACTCAAAAACGACAAGTGATAGAGACTTGAAACTTAGTACATGTGTTTCTTATCAAGTAGCACTACTTTTGCATGTGTATTAGCGCATGACCGAATACTCGTTTCTGATTGGTCGATTTTTCGGACTTGTATAACTCAAAAACGACAAGTGATAGAGACTTGAAACTTAGTACATGTGTCCCTAATCAAGTAGTAGTACTTTCGCAAGTGTATTAGCGCATTACCGAATACTCTGGGCCATTGTGTTATCTGCCCTTGTTCAATAAAATGGCAAGGGAATCGTTCGTAACTGTTGCTACAGTTACAATCTCTAGTTATTATTATTATTCTCTTTCAGCTATCCAAATTTTTGTTTCCCCAACAGAGTTGGGAATCGTATTGTTTTTCTATTGTTTTTTCTTTTTATTATTACGATTCCCCAACAGAGTTAGGAATCGTATTGTTTTTCTATTGTTTTTTCTTTTTATTATTATTCTCTTTCAGCTATCCAAATTTTTGTCCATAGCAATACTCATAAACTACTTGATGGAATTGATCGAAACTTGCAACATAGATATATGGCAATGTGAACTTGTGTAGTTTTCAAGAATGATAACTCTGAGCCACTTTTTTGCAAAGTTATCTCCCCTTTTTCAATATTTTAATCAATTTTTGTCAGAGCGATATCTTGTGAACGAATGGTCAGATATTATTGAAACTTGGAACATAGATAGATGGCACTGTGCAGTTGTACAACATGCAAGAATTATAACTCTGGGCCACTTTTTTGCAAAGTTATCTCCCCTTTTTCATTTTTTTAATAATTGGGTGATTTGAACTTGTATAACTCGATAACGAAAAGACATAGAGACTTGAAACTTAGTACAAATGTTTCCAATCAAGTGACCTACTTTCTCATGTGTATTTGAGCTTGACCGAATACTCGTTTCTGATTGGTCGATTTTTCGGACTTGTATAACTCGAAAATGACTAGTGATAGAGACTTGAAACTTAGTACATGTCATTCTAATCAAGTAGTACTACTTTCTCAAGTGAATTAGCGCATGACCGAATACTCGTTTCTGATTGGTCGATTTTTCTGACTTGTATAACTCAAAAACGACAAGTGATAGAGACTTGAAACTTAGTACATGTGTTTCTTATCAAGTAGTTCTACTTTTGCATGTGTATTAGCGCATGACCGAATACTCGTTTCTGATTGGTCGATTTTTCGGACTTGTATAACTCAAAAACGACAAGTGATAGAGACTTGAAACTTAGTACATGTGTTTCTAATCAAGTAGTACTACTTTCTCAAGTGCATTAGCGCATGACCGAATACTCGTTTCTGATTGGTCGATTTTTCGGACATGTATAACTCAAAAACGACAAGTGATAGAGACTTGAAACTTAGTACAAGTGTTCCCAATCAAGTGATACTACTTTCTCATGTGTATTTGCGCATGACCGAATACTCGCTTCTGATTGGTCGATTTTTCGGACTTGTATAACTCAAAAACGACAAGTGATCGAGACTTGAAACTTAGTACATGTGTTTCTAATCAAGTAGTACTACGTTATCAAGTGTATTAGTGCATGACCGAATACTCGTGTCTGTTATCTCCCCTTGTTAAATAAAATGGCAAGGGAATCGTTCGTAACTGTTGCTACAGTTACAATCTCTAGTTATTATTATTATTCTCTTTCAGCTATCCAAATTTTTGTCCAGAGCAATACTCATAAACTACTTGATGGAATGATCGAAACTTGCAACATAGATATATGGCAATGTGAACTTGTGTAGTTTTCAAGAATGATAACTCTGAGCCACTTTTTTGCAAAGTTATCTCCCCTTTTTCAATATTTTAATCAATTTTTGTCAGAGCGATATCTTGTGAACGAATGGTCAGATATTATTGAAACTTGGAACATAGATAGATGGCACTGTGCAGTTGTACAACATGCAAGAATTATAACTCTGGGCCACTTTTTTGCAAAGTTATCTCCCCTTTTTCATTTTTTTAATAATTGGGTGATTTGAACTTGTATAACTCGATAACGAAAAGACATAGAGAATTGAAACTTAGTACAAATGTTCCCAATCAAGTGACCTACTTTCTCATGTGTATTTGAGCTTGACCGAATACTCGTTTCTGATTGGTCGATTTTTCGGACTTGTATAACTCGAAAATGACTAGTGATAGAGACTTGAAACTTAGTACATGTCATTCTAATCAAGTAGTACTACTTTCTCAAGTGTATTAGCGCATGACCGAATACTCGTTTCTGATTGGTCGATTTTTCTGACTTGTATAACTCAAAAACGACAAGTGATAGAGACTTGAAACTTAGTACATGTGTTTCTTATCAAGTAGTTCTACTTTTGCATGTGTATTAGCGCATGACCGAATACTCGTTTCTGATTGGTCGATTTTTCGGACTTGTATAACTCAAAAACGACAAGTGATAGAGACTTGAAACTTAGTACATGTGTTTCTAATCAAGTAGTACTACTTTCTCAAGTGAATTAGCGCATGACCGAATACTCGTTTCTGATTGGTCGATTTTTCGGACATGTATAACTCAAAAACGACAAGTGATAGAGACTTGAAACTTAGTACAAGTGTTCCCAATCAAGTGATACTACTTTCTCATGTGTATTTGCGCATGACCGAATACTCGCTTCTGATTGGTCGATTTTTCGGACTTGTATAATTAAAAAACGACAAGTGATCGAGACTTGAAACTTAGTACATGTGTTTCTAATCAAGTAGTACTACGTTCTCAAGTGTATTAGTGCATGACCGAATACTCGTGTCTGTTATCTCCCCTTGTTAAATAAAATGGCAAGGGAATCGTTCGTAACTGTTGCTACAGTTACAATCTCTAGTTATTATTATTATTCTCTTTCAGCTATCCAAATTTTTGTCCAGAGCAAGTAGTTTATGAAACTACTTGATGGAATTGATCGAAACTTGCAACATAGATATATGGCAATGTGAATTGTGTAGCTTTCAAGAATGATAACTCTGAGCCACTTTTTTGCAAAGTTATCTCCCCTTTTCCAATATTTTAATCAATTTTTGTCAGAGCGATATCTTGTGAACGAATGGTCAGATATTATTGAAACTTGGAACATAGATAGATGGCACTGTGCAGTTGTACAACATGCAAGAATTATAACTCTGGGCCACTTTTTTGCAAAGTTATCTCCCCTTTTTCATTTTTTTAATAATTGGGTGATTTGAACTTGTATAACTCGATAACGAAAAGACATAGAGACTTGAAACTTAGTACGAATGTTCCCAATCAAGTGACCTACTTTCTCATGTGTATTTGAGCTTGACCGAATACTCGTTTCTGATTGGTCGATTTTTCGGACTTGTATAACTCGAAAATGACTTGTGATAGAGACTTGAAACTTAGTACATGTCATTCTAATCAAGTAGTACTACTTTCTCAAGTGTATTAGCGCATGACCGAATACTCGTTTCTGATTGGTCGATTTTTCTGACTTGTATAACTCAAAAACGACAAGTGATAGAGACTTGAAACTTAGTACATGTGTTTCTTATCAAGTAGTTCTACTTTTGCATGTGTATAAGCGCATGACCGAATACTCGTTTCTGATTGGTCGATTTTTCGGACTTGTATAACTCAAAAACGACAAGTGATAGAGACTTGAAACTTAGTACATGTGTTTCTAATCAAGTAGTACTACTTTCTCAAGTGAATTAGCGCATGACCGAATACTTGTTTCTGATTGGTCGATTTTTCGGACATGTATAACTCAAAAACGACAAGTGATAGAGACTTGAAACTTAGTAAAAGTGTTCCCAATCAAGTGATACTACTTTCTCATGTGTATTTGCGCATGACCGAATACTCGCTTCTGATTGGTCGATTTTTCGGACTTGTATAACTCAAAAACGACAAGTGATAGAGACTTGAAACTTAGTACATGTGTTTCTAATCAATTAGTACTACTTTCTCAAGTGTATTAGTGCATGACCGAATACTCGTGTCTGTTATCTCCCCTTGTTAAATAAAATGGCAAGGGAATCGTTCGTAACTGTTGCTACAGTTACAATCTCTAGTTATTATTATTATTATTCTCTTTCAGCTATCCAAATTTTTGTCCAGAGCAATACTCATAAACTACTTGATGGAATTGATCGAAACTTGCAACATAGATAGATGGCAATGTGAACTTGTGTAGTTTTCAAGAATAATAACTCTGAGCCACTTTTTTTGCAAAGTTATCTCCCCTTTTTCAATATTTTAATCAATTTTTCTCAGAGCTATATCTTGTGAACGAATGGTCAGATATTATTGAAACTTGGAACATAGATAGATGGCACTGTGCAGTTGTACAACATGCAAGAATTATAACTCTGGGCCACTTTTTTGCAAAGTTATCTCCCCCTTTTCATTTTTTTAATAATTGGGTGATTTGAGCTTGTATAACTCAAAAACGACAAGTGATAGAGACTTGAAATTTAGTACAAATGTTTCCAATCAAGTGATACTACTTTCTCATGTTTATTTGAGCATGACCGAATACTCTCTTCTGATTGGTCGATTTTTCGGACTTGTATAACTCAAAAACGACTAGTGATAGAGACTTGAAACTTAGTACATGTGTTTCTAATCAAGTAGTACTACTTTCTCAAGTGAATTAGCGCATGACCGAATACTCGTTTCTGATTGGTCGATTTTTCGGACATGTATAACTCAAAAAGCACAAGTGATAGAGACTTGAAACTTAGTACAAGTGTTCCCACTCAAGTGATATTACTTTTTCATGTGTATTTGCACATGACCGATTACTCGCTTCTGATTGGTCGATTTTTCGGACTTGTATAACTCAAAAACGACAAGTGATAGTGACTTGAAACTTAGTACGTGTGTTTCTAATCAAGTAGTTCTACTTTCTCAAGTGTATTAGCGCATGACCGAATACTCGTTTCTGATTGGTCGATTTTTCGGAATTGTATAACTCAAAAACGACAAGTGATAGAGACTTGAAACTTAGTACATGTGTTCCTAATCAAGTAGTACTACTTTTGCAAGTGTATTAGCGCATGACCAAATACTCGTTTCTGTTATCTCCCATTGTTAAATAAAATGACAAGGGAATCGTTCGTAACTGTTGCTACAGTTACAATCTCTAGTTCTTCTTATTACGATTCCCCAACAGAGTTGGGAATCGTATTGTTTTTCTATTTTTTTTTATTATTATTATTCTCTTTCAGCTATCCAAATTTTTGTCCAGAGCAATACTCATAAACTACTTGATGGAATTGATCGAAACTTGCAACATAGATAGATGGCAATGTGAACTTGTGTAGTTTTTAAGAATGATAACTCTGAGCTACTTTTTTGCAAAGTTATCTCCCCTTTTTCAATATTTTAATCAATTTTTGTCAGAGCTATATCTTGTGAACGAATGGTCAGATATTATTGAAACTTGGAACATAGATAGATGGCACTGTGCAGTTGTACAACATGCAAGAATTATAACTCTGGGCCACTTTTTTGCAAAGTTATCTCCCCCTTTTCATTTTTTTAATAATTGGGTGATTTGAGCTTGTATAACTCAAAAACGACAAGTGATAGAGACTTGAAATTTAGTACAAATGTTCCCAATCAAGTGATACTACTTTCTCATGTTTATTTGAGCATGACCGAATACTCTCTTCTGATTGGTCGATTTTTCGGACTTGTATAACTCACAAACGACTAGTGATAGAGACTTGAAACTTAGTACATGTGTTTCTAATCAAGTAGTACTACTTTCTCAAGTGAATTAGCGCATGACCGAATACTCGTTTCTGATTGGTCGATTTTTCGGACATGTATAACTCAAAAAGCACAAGTGATAGAGACTTGAAACTTAGTACAAGTGTTCCCACTCAAGTGATATTACTTTCTCATGTGTATTTGCACATGACCGATTACTCGCTTCTGATTGGTCGATTTTTCGGACTTGTATAACTCAAAAACGACAAGTGATAGTGACTTGAAACTTAGTACGTGTGTTTCTAATCAAGTAGTTCTACTTTCTCAAGTGTATTAGCGCATGACCGAATACTCGTTTCTGATTGGTCGATTTTTCGGAATTGTATAACTCAAAAACGACAAGTGATAGAGACTTGAAACTTAGTACATGTGTTCCTAATCAAGTAGTACTTCTTTTGCAAGTGTATTAGCGCATGACCAAATACTCGTTTCTGTTATCTCCCATCGTTAAATAAAATGGCAAGGGAATCGTTCGTAACTGTTGCTACAGTTACAATCTCTAGTTATTATTATTCTTCTTCTTCTTAACTTGTGTTTGTCCAGAGCAGAACTCGGAAACTACTTGAAGTAATTGATTGAAACTTGGAACATAGATAGATGGCAATGTGAAGTTGTGCACCTTGCAAGAATTATAACTCTGGGCCACTTTGTTGCAAAGTTATCTGCCCTTGTTCAATATTTTAATAGTGTAAACTTTGTCCAGAGCAGAACTCAGAAAATACTTGAAGGAATTTATTGAAACTTGGAACATAGATAGATGGCAATGTGAAGTTGTGCACCTTGCAATAATTATGAGTTATCTCCCCCTTGTTCAATATTTTAATTGTGAAAATTTTGTCCAGAGCAGAACTCAGAAACTACTTGAAGGAATTTATTGAAACTTGGAATATAGATAGATGGCAATGTAAAGTTGTGCACCTTGCAATAATTATGAGTTATCTCCCCCTTGTTCAATATTTTAATAGTGTAAACTTTGTCCAGAGCAGAACTCAGAAACTACTTGAAGGAATTTATTGAAACTTGAAACATAGATAGATGGCAATGTGAAGTTGTGCACCTTGCAATAATTATGAGTTATCTCCCCCTTGTTCAATATTTTAATAGTGTAAACTTTGTCCAGAGCAGAACTCAGAAACTACTTGAAGGAATTTATTGAAACTTGGAATTTAGATAGATGGCAATGTGAAGTTGTGCACCTTGCAATAATTATGATTTATCTCCCCTTGTTCAATATTTTAATAGTGTAAACTTTCTCCAGAGCAGAACTAAGAAAGTACTTAAAGGAATTTATTGAAACTTGGAATATAGATAGATGGCAATGTGAAGTTGTGCACCTTGCAAGAATTATAACTCTGGGCTACTTCGTTGCAAAGTTATCTCCCCTTGTTCAATATTTTAATAGTCATTGACAAACTGCAATGGGGAGACATATGTTTTTTCATAAAAACAACCTTTCTAGTTATAATTGAGTCAAGTTGAAAACAATTTTTCTTTTTCAAAAATAATTTTCTGCAGAGGTGTCAGACAGTGTCTGTTTTAGAAAAAAGGGTTTAACTAAGAACTAGTTTCAGTTTGTGCATTTTAATGTTAAATATAAAATTTGGTTAGCTCCAAGTTCAGTTGAATAATAGACTTGTAAAATTAAATTAAATAAATTGTTATTTAGAAGTTTTATTACCACAATATACATCCTAAGCCTTTTCCACCTGGCATTCAAGTTGCATCTACACCAAAAATGTTGAAAATAGTGTGACAAAGGGAGCAATTGCTCAATATGAGCAATTTCTCATTTTGCTACAAATATTTTTCAAGACAATTCAATAATTAAGTCATCATTTAATGAGATTTTTTTTTAAAAAGTTCATGAATTACTGACTATATAACAATTTGCCTGAAAGCTTATTTTAAAGATGCCTGCTTCCAAAAAATGGGGGAAATGTGTTATCTTCAGAAATCTGCATCAATAAAGGATGTTTTCATGCACTTCAAATGTAATTTTATTTTAGAATAAAAACTGGTTCTGACAGTACTTATTTTATAATATTATTTTAGTGTAGTTTCCACACATGTTACATTGAAGAATTGAATGACCTTAACCATTTCCCTCATATAGACGATTTCTGATGCCTTTGCAGCAGACAGCTTTTTTGAAAACAAAGTGACAAAAGAAGAAATTGCACAAAACGTGCAATTTCTCCTTTTGTCACAATGTTTTCCACCTTTTGTCATAGGTTATCTATTTGATAAAAGAGATTTTCTATTTTTTGACCAAATATGTTCAAAGTCTTCTGCTGCAGAATTGTCCTATGAGGGAAAGGGTTAAACATGTGCTATTTAGATATTTTTTCACAAAACAAAGATTTAATAATATGTGATTATTATTATGTAGACACAGTAAACGGTTTATCTCTGTTAAATTATAGTTTGATGCATAAAGAATTTATATAGAATGAAAATAATCTTGACTTATCATTTACCCTTGGTCCCTTTCCCTTAAAGATGTCACAAATTTAAGATATTAAGCACTCAAATATGTAGTATATTCTTTGAAAACATCTTTTATAAACAACGGAAAATCTTTATAAATATAAGTATATATATATTTGTATAACAGTTTAAAACAAATTGTAGTGAAAGAAAAAAATGCTCATGATAGAGAATTTTTCCTTTACTACATGTTTTAATGCATCTGCTGTTAACTCATCAACATGTGTCTGCAAGTTGGAAAGGCTTAATAATATGTTAATATTCTATGGAGCAATATAGTCAATAGTTACTGTTAAGATATTGAATTCTTGGAAAAGCAAATTTTAGTTATTGGGAGCTGTTGCATATAGATCTATATGTTGACACATTTGTACTGTGTAAACAAGTTTTGGTTTTGACACAGTTTAATAACATGAGACAATCCAGTTAATATTGACAGTGAAATACAGTTTAGTTCACAGTGTGTTTGTAAGAACCAAAAGCTTTCATTGCATTTAAGTTTTCAAAAATCATTTCCATGATAAACATGTTGTCGTCTAGGAAAAAACCACCGAAATCTTGTTTACCGCGATAATCGTGAATCTTTATGCAGTAGCGAAAAAGACGACGAAATATATCATGCAACATATATTTCCAAAATGATTGTGATCAGTGAAATACAAAGTAAATCACAGGTCACAGTTTGTCTGTAAGAACAAAAGGCTTTCATTTAAGTTTTCTGTCAATTTAAATCACAACATTGATAAAACATGTTGTCTAGGAAAAGTACACTGAAGTCGTGTTTACCGCGATAATCGTGAACGAGATTATGCGTAGCGAAAAAGAACAAATCAATCTTGACATGGATATTTCTGTGATTTGATTCTTTGCAAGTTTGCATTTTATGCTGATATGAAGGCCGATTATTAAAACAAAGCAAATAAATGGTAACGTGAAATTATCGATTGAGATGCCAGCTTTGTTTAAAAAAAATGCGACAAAAACATAAATTCTAAAAATAGACAATAAAAGACTGGTTCCATCTTTTATTTTAGCTCTATTGCAGATAAGAGAACCAGAGTCGGTGCGCGGCCGCTTACGACATTTACAAACTGGACTAAATTGAGACCGTTTTAAAATGCGTTGGTGAATACGACTTCGGCTTAATCTTGGGGAATCCAAAAACCGATCTTGGGATTTGGATTTGGATTTAGTCTCAAGTCCAAAATAAAAAGTTTGGTGAATACGGGCCCTGATCAGATTTGTGTTCAAAATAGTGTATCGATCTCCTAATCCCAATGTATACGTGCGACGACATTGAAATGGATCCGCAAAACAGAAACAAAGTTTTGACCCATTAATGCAAACCGTAACGGACAGACGGACGAATGGATGAACACGAAGACGGACAGACAGTCAGTCGCTCCGGACAAAGTACACAGCTTGGGGAAGCACTCATTAACGAACAAGGGCATTTCACGGAACGCATGTGTTGCATGCGAAAGTCATATAATAATTGAGAACATGGAAAGACAAAAATATACACAGCATGCTAAAGTAATGGTAATGGTGCACTACAAAGCTGTAGGTCATAAGTTACATACCAACCAAGTTTGAAATGAATACAATGGGAATTAATTGAGACAATCGCTGAACTAAATAAGGAAAAATGGAGATAACTACAATAAACAGACACGAGTTATGTACCTAGTACTTTGCCGTTCTCCTGATCACACGGTATAAGTATGACCACTGTAAATTAAATCTGCCATACAGTAACAACGTGTTGACCAATACATGCAATCCATGACGGACGGACGAATGCACATTCAGTCAGATAGCCGGCCGGCCGCCGGATTATACCTCCAAGCTTTACAGACAGAGATAACTCATAAAGTATTGATTACAGAAGTCGTACAAGGTTAATTTACAAAAACCTATTTAGACTACATTTCTAGTTTATTTGTCAACAGATACATCAAGGACTAGATTACACGTTGACGGACGTTGAGTCTTCAATAAACGCTTATGCATATACATTATAAATTTTGTCTCAAAATCACTAGAAGCGCCTCAATTATAAAATAAATGATG
Organism: Serripes groenlandicus; assembly: GCA_031761405.1. Classification (NCBI taxonomy): domain Eukaryota; kingdom Metazoa; phylum Mollusca; class Bivalvia; order Cardiida; family Cardiidae; genus Serripes; species Serripes groenlandicus. Next base: position 98,007,882 of record JASEVX010000003.1, read on the forward strand.
ACCTTGCGGTTATAACTCGTGTGTATGTTGACATTTTCGGCCAAATTTCTTTCAGACGTTTGACAAAAGTCAATACGACATGCGTCATTCGTCTCTCACCAATGGGCTAAGTCTATGTGGAAAAGCAGCCAGTTGCTTGGGAAGATTGTTGTGTGGAGTACTGGTGTGAGAAAACCAGGAAATACATTTGTAGGTGAACTGGCCGCCGTGGTATTACTGAGGAAATGTTAAAAAAAGGCTTTAACCCCTATTAATTAATGTTGAAATTAACTTATCTCTAATTTGTAGATTTAATTTCTATTTCCTATTTTGAATAGTGATGAGAACATTGTGGAAAAAGACAAACTTGCTGATTATCATTCATCTGTTAAGGTGAGTCAAATGTGTCTAAAAGGGGCAACGGTTAAAATAATAATTGTAGACAAATATTTTCGTTATCTAGGTTATAGAAAAATATTGATTCATGTTTCAAAGCATTGGTTGGAAAGGAGGAATGGCTCATTGTCAGCAGTTGCTCTGTTTGCAAATACACTTTCAACATTCGAATGTAACTAAGTAGCTATAACGGTTCAACCCTTTCCCGCTTACAGTCGCTTGTTGACGCATGTGCAGCAGATGGCTTCAAAATTGTTTATCGGGACTCATTTACTTTTTTTCTACAAAGGTTTCAACTATATATTTTTCCCCTTGATGTAAGGCAACATTGCTCGTTATCATTCATATCTAGCATGTTATTCAAAATGTGTAGAGTAAAAGAATGTCCATAGTAAAACGTTCAAATATGAAAAGAATTAATTTAAAACATGTTTGAAAGCATTGTGTGAAAAGGAGGAATTGCTCATTGTCAGCAATAGCTCCATTTTCAACAATATTTTCAATATTCGAACTGTTATAGTATCACGGAAAGGGTTCCGCTTCCACGGGGAGGATGTAACCATTTTCCGCTTACAGACGACAATCGAAAACATTGTGACAAAAGGAGAAATGTCTTATCGTAGGCAATTTCTACTTTTGCCACAATGGTTTCAACTCCTTTCAATAATTTTATTTACACTGATTTGCACATTTCTCTATATAAGTCGACTGTTGTAAACTAATGGGGTCACTGCACGATCGACGTTACCTAACACCACTGACATTGAGGTCAATCATAGTTCAGAGTGTGTTTCACGCGTTGGTACTATTTTGTCTCGTTAATTAATGCAAGCGGAGGGTTTGGCGTAGGAATTCAATTGTGTGGACTGTGGTTGCAGCCGTAATCCGACTTTTCGAAACGCCCCTATCCCAAAAAAACAGTCGAAAACAAAGCTACGGTAACAAACGCACGTATACAAATATACGCACAACGAAATATTTTTGTCTATTTTTAACTTTTTCGCTGACAAAGGCAATTACATGCTTTTGCGAACAATGCAGATTCAGGTGGGACAATTCGTAACGAGCTGTCTCTACCGAAATCTGCGATTGTTTGCCACTTAGACATTAATTTAACCAAATTTCCTTTTTACGAAAACTAAAGTTGTCCAATGTGTTAACATGGAAGAGTCGACCTTGTGTTATTCGGCCGTGACATAGATTGGTATTGGCCGAGTCTGACGATAATGGGTCTTACTGACTCTCCATAACGAGATCATATGAAGGTACATTGGTGTTAACCCTTTCCCACATACAACACATCTGCAGCAGGCGACTCTAAAAATGTCTACTCAAAAATATGAAAGATCTCTATGATTGTAGGTATAATTACTGAAAATAGTTGAAAACGTTGTGACAAAAGGAGAAATTGCTCGTTTTGAGCATTTCTCCTTTTGTCACGATGTTTTCAAAAGTCGTCTGCTGCAGATGCGTCAAAATGCGTCTATAGTTGGGAAAGGGTTAATGTGAAACGGGTTGTTTGGGGGGGGGGGGGGGGGGGAGCCACGTCATACCGAACCGTTCATCAGAATTGTTCAAAGATCGAGATTAACCTGTCGATTAACCCTTTCCCACATACATATACTTTCTGACGCCCGTTCAAAGATCGAGATTAACCTGTCGATTAACCCTTTCCCATATACAGATGCTTTCTGACGTCCGTTCAAAGATCGAGATTAACCTGTCGATTAACCCTTTCCCACATACATATACTTTCTGACGCCCGTTCAAAGATCGAGATCAACCTGTCGATTAACCCTTTCCCATATACAGATGCTTTCTGACGCCTAAGCAGCAGATAACTTTTTTAAAAATATTATGGCAAAAGGATTATTTGCTCAAATGAGCAATTTCATCCTTTGACACTATGTTTTCAACTTTGTTCAAAAACATTCTTTCGGGGTTGTTTTCAAAGTCGTCTGCATCAAATGTGTTGTATGCGGGAAAGAATTAACTAACAAACACCTAACGGCTACTCTGACCTTTCGTAAATATTGATGCATTCTTGATCAGGTGGCGTTCTGTACACGCTGCGACAGGAACTGGCTCATTAATTCAATACGGGAACACATATGAAAACTTGACGGACACACGGACAGGCGCTCGGACGTACCCATGAAGTGTAGTTGTGGGGTTATTTCTTTTGTTTGAATATTGTGGGTTGCACCCCACAGATATGCTATTCATTCCGTAATTATTCCCCTATTACGGAATGAATAACATTAATATGTAAATGAGAAACCCGTTATAAAACAAACAAAAACAATATTTATCTAAGCGTCTTTATAAGGATAGTGGGTGGGCTTTAGGAACACCCCACAAGTACTCGGTCACAAGATAAAACTGTTGAGTATAACACGTGATCTCTATGCCCCTGCTCTTTTTGTAACATACCGGTCTATACCTTTTAATTTTCATTCTATGCATCACTCCCATCTCGGTACATTTAATTAAATAAGAAAATCAAGTCAGTCAAAAGTTCACCTGGCCCGTGCTCTTGCTTATCGCTCACGACAAGTACAAGTATTCATTGTAACCCCTTTCCCGATCAACCCCCTCCCACATTCAGACGCCATCTGAAATCATTGTGGCAAAAGGAGAAATTCACACCTATGATATATACACTTCGCGTGCTGTTTTTGCCGGGAAAATACTACACGAGTTTTCGTCAAATCGGTATCCCGAAATTTTAAGATGTAGTCAAACTAAAACCTTATAATTCAATTTAGATAATATTATTTTTCTCTTTTATCGATACAGTTATTTTCAGTAAAGACAAGCGACATATACTATCTTAATACGACCGTTATCAGTGTGGAGAAACATTGCCACGCTTGGTCAGTTTGACGTCTAAAACTTGTTTATTGTTCCTGTATTGTTCACAGGTATCGAAACGAAAGACAACGCCTTATATCCTAAACCATCAATTGAGCTCGATATGACAGATAGTATCAACCTATAAAAGAAAACAGAAAGATTCACCAAGTTATGAGCACGTACGATGGGTCTCGTGTTACTCATGTCAACACTGATTTATGCGATGTATGAACAGTGTACATCCGATTCTACTCTAAGACCAAAAAGACAAGTAGATCTACAGATAAATCGTTTTGAGAAATTTCTTCTTTTGTCACAATGTTTTCAAAACACTGTCTGCTGCAGAGGCGTTAGAAAGCGTATATGTGTGGGACCCTCATACGACAATTCTGCAGCAGACGACTTTGAACATATTTTGTCAAAAAATAGAAAATCTCTATAATTGAATGGATAACCTGTGACGTAAAGTGGAAAACATTGTGTCAAAAGGAGAAATTGCTCGTTTGGAGCAATTTCTTCTTTTGTCACTATGTTTTCAAAAAGCCGTCTGCTGCAGAGGCGTCAGAAAGCGTATATATGTGTGAAAGGGTTAAGGGTTGAATGACATGTGAACCAGCCGTTTCAATTTCAGTAACTCTATCAGCGCCTTACTTCATAAAGTAGACGTTTCCGTTCTTTTTAAATTGGGCATGAATAATAACATGCTTTTGCGAACAATGCAGATTCAGGTGGGACAATTCGTAACGAGCTGTCTCTCCCGAAATCTGCGATTGTTTGCCACTTAGACATTAAATTTAACCAAATTTCCTTTTTTACGAAAACTGGAGTTGTCCAATGTGTTAACATGGAAGAGTCGACCTTGTGTTATTCGGCCGTGCCATAGATTGGTATTGGCCGAGTCTGACGATAATGGGTCTTACTGACTCTCCATAACGAGATCATATGAAGGTACATTGGTGTTAACCCTTTCCCACATACAACACATCTGCAGCAGGCGACTCTAAAAATGTCTACTCAAAAATATGGAAAATCTCTATAATTGTAGGTATAATTACTGAAAATAGTTGAAAACGTTGTGACAAAACGAGAAATTGCTCGTTTTGAGCATTTCTCCTTTTGTCAAGATATTTTTAAAAGTCGTCTGCTGCAGAAACGCCCCTATCCCAAAAAACAGTCGAAAACAAAGCTACGGTAACAAACGCACGTATACAAATATACGCACAACGAAATATTTTTGTCTATTTTTAACTTTGTCGCTGACAAAGGCAATTACATGCTTTTGCGAACAATGCAGATTGAGGTGGGACAATTCGTAACGAGCTGTCTCTCCCGAAATCTGCGATTGTTTGCCACTTAGACATTATATTTTACCAAATTTCCTTGTTTACGAAAACTGGAGTTGTCCAATTGTTTACCATGGATGGGTCGACCTTGTAAACAGTGACAGAGTTAATGTGATTGGTTGTGGCCGAGTCTGACGATAATAGGTCTTACTGACTCTCCATAACGAGATCTTAGGAAGGTACATTGGTGTTAACCCTTTCCCACATACACCAAAACTGCAGCAAAACTATGGAAAATCTCTATAATTGTAGGTGCAATTACTGAAAAAAAGTTGAAAACATTGTGACAAAATGAGAAATTAGTTGTTTTGAGTAATTTCTCCTTTTGTCACAATGTTTTCAGAAGTCGCCTGCTGCAGATGCGTCAAAATGCGTCTATAGATGGGAAAGGGTTAATGTGAAACGGGTTGTTTTGGGGGCCACGTCATATCGAACCGTTCATGAGAATTGTTCAAAGATCGAGATCAACCTGTCGTTTAACCCTTTCCCACCTACAGATGCTTTCTGGCCCCCAAGCAGCAGGTAACTATTTTAAACATTGTGGCAAAAGGATTATTTGCTCATAATGAGGAATTTCACCTTTTGACACTAAGTTTTCAACATTGTTCAAAAACATGCGTTCGGGTTTCTTTTCAAAGTCGTCTACATTAAATGCCATTCATTCGTTCCGATGATATACATTGAGATAAGCGTCAGTTGTCATCCTCCAATGGGCTAAATAGTCCATGTGGAACGGTAGCCAATTAGCTGGACAAAATGTTGTGTCGAGTACTTGTACGAGAAAGTCAGTAAAAACACGTTAGGTGATCTGGCGTTCGTGGTATAACTGAACTACTGTTGTAAACGGCGCTAAACTCTAACCAATTAATCGATAAAAATGATAACATTGTTGGAAAGTTGGAAATCTGTCGTCATGAACAATCCGTTTTCCTCACAATATTTTCAAAATAAGTCGGTGTTAAATGAGTCAAATGAACTCTGTTTTAAGTCCTTCCACACCGAATTCCATACAGTTGATTGATTGATTGATTGATTGGGGTTTTACGCCGTTTTTAACAATTTCTCAGTTATATCACGACGGCCAGTTCACCTACTCATGCATTTCCTGGGTTTCTCACACCAGTACTCCACACAACAGTCTTCCCAAGCAACTAGCAGCTTTTCCATATAGACTTAGCCAATTGGTGGAATACGAATGACGCATGTCGCATTGACCTTTGTCAATCGTCGGAAAGAAAGTTGACCGAGCCGGGATTCGAACTCACAACCCCTGGATTGACAGCCCGCGTCGCTACCGACTGAGCTAACGGGGCTCGGCAATTTCATAAAGTAAACACTTCCAAGTTAACAATTGGGCGTCTCAATTGTTCATGTCATAAGAGGTTTTGAATATGTTCATAACTAAAGGCAAACCATGCTGTTTACAGGTGAGACAGCTCGTAACAAGCCGTATCACCGGAATCTGTGTAGTTAGCAAAACCTCAATATTGCCACTGGCGTTAACAGAGTTAAAGAAGGAGCTGAAATATCGTCATATATTTAAATACCGTTTGTTTGATGACGCGGTGATTCAGAATCTAAGTGTAGTGAACATTTAATAAATAAAGTTTGTAAGTGTGTACCTGGAGAAACACATTATATTTGTTAGACATACAACAGGTATAAGGATGAATCGAAGCAGCGTAAGATCTTATTCTACTTAATCTTTTCAACCTGTGCATTTTTCTATACAAATCTCTACATAGTATCATTTCATTATGCTTTTATGTTCGTGTTAGATACGTTTACCTGCATTGAGTAAAAGAAACTGGTTTAGAAGTAGAACTTTATTACTATCATTTTGTTTTCTATTTTTTTATTTTCTTTTACGTGCTTTTTACTTGATTCTTGATCGACCTAGTGGTGAAGTGTTAGAGAGTTCGCATCGGGTTCAGGAGGTCGCGGATTTGATCCTCGACCGGGTTTTACCGAAAATTTAAAACAAGAGGATCACGATGGTCCTATATCGCTCACTCGATTCAAAAGTAATTGCCTATAATCTCACTCTATACGAGCCAAACAGTCTGGTATCCAAAGGATCACAATAGTTTGAAGTACCTTTGTAGAGGGTTATCTAATAAACATTTGTGCCAAATTATTTTTAAATCGGGCAAGCACTTTACCTCAATAACCTTTTAAAAGTTTTCACTCTATAAACATTTAACTGAAAGAATCCTGGTCAGATGGCGGACATTTTTGTTCACGGATAAGAGTTATTTTAACAATCTCGGTAGAGGGTCACCGAAGGTGAACGTGTGTCAATTATTGTCAAATTGTACCAGTACTGTTGGACTAGAAGATTTTTAAGGTTTATACTGTATACGAAAAACAAACCCCTCCCCCTGGGATACTTTATAAGTCTCGAGGAAGCAGCTATTGAGCACGATTAATCCAGGCTGAAAGCTTGTTTCTCAACCAATGTTAAATAGATATGTTAAACTAAACAACAAGTCCTGGGAAATGAGCAAAACTAAATTAAACGAAATTAAAAATACATACTTGGCGGGAACAATAAACATAAACATGGGCCAGGTGAACTTTTGACTGATTTGATTTTCTTATTTAATTAAATGTACCGAGATGGGAATGTTATACATAGATTGAAAATTAAACTGTAGGCTATATAGACCGATATGTAACAAAATGAACAGGGGCATAGAGATTACGACTCCGCCGTTTGTCCTTCTGTCCGTCAGTCTGTCTGAACGTCATGTTGTTGTATGTGTTCCCGTATTGTATTACAAACTAGCTCTTGTCTTAACGTGTTTAGAACGCCATCCGATCAAGAATGCGTCAATATTTACCATATTTCAGTGTGTTACTTAATCCTTCCCCCCAATAAATCTGGAGATGACGAAGCATTTGGGCAAAGCCTCTAAGAATGAAAGGAGAAATATTGAATAAAGTTGAAACATTGTGACAAAAGGAGATATTTCTCAGCCTGAGCAATTTATTCTTTTGTCTAAATGTTTTAAGCCGAGCCCCGGTAGCTCAGTCGGCAGCGACGCGGGCTGTCAATCCAGGGGTTGTGAGTTCGAATCCCAGCTCGGCCAACATTCTTTCCGACATTTGACAAAAGTCACTGTGACCTGCATCATTCGTCTTTCACCATTGGGCTGTTTAACAGTCTATGTGGAAAAGTAGCCAGTTGCTTGGAATGTATGTTGTGTGGTGTACTGGTGTGGGAAAACCAGGAAATGCATGCGTAGGTGAACTGGTCGCCGTGATATGACTGAAAAATTGTTGAAAACGGCGTTAAACCCCAATCAATCAATCTAAATGTTTTAAAAGATTGTCTGCAACAGAGGCATCAGAAAGTATTTGTATGTGGGAAAGGGTTAACTCGTTGGCAAACTCACTATTGTTTTCTAAAGTAAAAAGTGTATGGTCAGAGTTTTGATGTACACGTTAGCTAAAGGTAACTCGCTTGAATAGGTATTCATAAAACGGAGAACAGCCACAGGTTGATCATTATTTTCGCAAAGGTATGACGGTCTGTTTCGTGTGATGTGGTTCAAATAAAACGACTACCACATTAATATTCATGAAAACTGCACAAAGGTTGATAGTTCAGTTGAGACCCTTAGCTATTTACAATGAAGAAATTTCGAGGCAAATTTGGTTTGTTTAGGTTTTATTTTTACGTCTTTTTCAAAAACTTCGGCGGTTTTGTGTTTGGCGTGCTCAGTCTTATCCTGCCTTGGATATGGCTTCGCTCGTGTGACACCCTACCCCGGAAACGTTGCCTAACCGGACTATGTTTTGTCTCCAATATTTATTGTTAAGCTACAAAAAAACTTAAAAAATCAAAGTCGTATTTAGAGACAAAATAAAAACTGTTTGTAATAATTATCAAAGGGGATGGCCGTATCTAAGTTGTGAGAACTTGTGGCCAGACCCGTTTGCCTATAACATGTATATTTATAAATCTAAAGTTTATTCTGTATATATATGTTGTGGGCAATAACATATGTTTAAAGTAAAGTTTGTTTAGGATTTACGCCGTTTACAACATTTGTTTTAGTTATATCACGGCGTTTCCTGGGTTAGAGACCAGTACAAATACAAATGAATTTCTGGTTCATTTATCCTGACACCAATAGTCAGTAATGCTTATTCCGCAACGATCACCAAGTAGGGGAACCTATTACTACCAGTGTTAAAGTATTTGGTATTACCCAGCTGGGCATCAAACCCGCGACCTCCCGCACCAGAGGCGGACGTTCTACCACTACACCACCGAGGCAATATATTTACAATAAAGAAATAATAATATATTTAATTTAATTCTGGACAATCTTTAGAAATGAATATTCTTAAGCAGAAGATGTGGGTCGCTTAGGACGTGGAGTACGCCGTAGGGTTGTCGAATTGTTAACGTTTTGGGATTTGGGACCTTGCCTCCTGGGTTCGATTCTCGCTAGCTGCGGTCATGTTGGTGATCCTCCGGGCAAAGCACATTTTGAAACTTGGTTCAGTAGTCGAAATATGACTCAAATAAATATGACAACGGCGTGAAACCCAGTCAAACAAACACAAATTGCTTCCGATGTTTGAATTTGAAATCTAACAACTCGTCTCAACAGTTTTGAGAAGTTGTAGAAAAAGATCTAATAGCTTTGGTTACAGTCAAGCATACGTGCTTGTTGGCAATACCGTATCGACTGTGTAGTGGTTAGAGCGTCCGGCATGATAGTGGCAGACAAGGGTTCGATTCCTGGTCGTCTAATACAACATGCTTTTAAAATAGTAGTAGTTGCTTTCCTCCTTTGCGCTAATATTTGCAGGGATAGCCATGCGACTGATGTCAGTGGTGATAATATACTCCGTGATATCCCTGAGATACCATTGAAAGCATCGTAAAATACCATACACACAATTAAAGCTTGATAACAATCAATAAAGAGCATTAACGAACTCATCAAATAGGATGTGGTCCTCGTTTTGTACATTTAAAATGTATTGCAAGTTCAATCAAAATAAGATTCTAGCGGTTTGGGGTCTAAATGCATTTGCGTTACGAAAAGACTCACGTGAGACCAGATCAATAAAGAGCATTAACGAACTCATCAAATAGGATGTGGTCCTCGTTTTGTACATTTAAAATGTATTGCAATCTCAATCAAAATAAGATTCTAGCGATTTGTGGTCTAAATGCATTTGCGTTACAGAAAGACTCACGTGAGACCAGATCAATAAAGAGCATTAACGAACTCATCAAATAGGATGCGGTCCTCGTTTTGTACATTTAAAATGTATTGCAAGTTCAATCAAAATAAGATTCTAGCGATTTGTGGTCTAAATGCATTTGCGTTACGAAAAGACTCACGTGAGACCAGATCAATAAAGCGCATTAACGAACTCATCAAATAGGATGTGGTCCTCGTTTTGTACATTTAAAATGTATTGCAAGTTCAATCAAAATAAGATTCTAGCGGTTTGGGGTCTAAATGCATTTGCGTTACGAAAAGACTCACGTGAGACCAGATCAATAAAGAGCATCAACGAACTCATCAAATAGGATGTGGTCCTCGTTTTGTACATTTAAAATGTATTGCAATCTCAATCAAAATAAGATTCTAGCGATTTGTGGTCTAAATGCATTTGCGTTACAGAAAGACTCACGTGAGACCAGATCAATAAAGAGCATTAACGAACTCATCAAATAGGATGCGGTCCTCGTTTTGTACATTTAAAATGTATTGCAAGTTCAATCAAAATAAGATTCTAGCGATTTGTGGTCTAAATGCATTTGCGTTACGAAAAGACTCACGTGAGACCAGATCAATAAAGCGCATTAACGAACTCATCAAACAGGATGTGGTCCTCGTTTTGTACATTTAAAATGTATTGCAAGTTCAATCAAAATAAGATTCTAGCGATTTGTGGTCTAAATGCATTTGCGTTACAGAAAGACTCACGTGAGACCTGATCAATAAAGAGCATTAACGAACTCATCACACAGGATGTGGTCCTCGTTTTGTACATTTAAAATGTATTGCAAGTTCAATCAAAATAAGATTCTAGCGATTTGTGGTCTAAATGCATTTGCGTTACAGAAAGACTCACGTGAGACCAGATCAATAAAGAGCATTAACGAACTCATCAAACAGGATGTGGTCCTCGTTTTGTACATTTAAAATGTATTGCAAGTTCAATCAAAATAAGATTCTAGCGATTTGTGGTCTAAATGCATTTGCGTTACAGAAAGACTCACGTGAGACCAGATCAATAAAGAGCATTAACGAACTCATCAAACAGGATGTGGTCCTCGTTTTGTACATTTAAAATGTATTGCAAGTTCAATCAAAATAAGATTCTAGCGATTTGTGGTCTAAATGCATTTGCGTTACAGAAAGACTCACGTGAGACCAGATCAATAAAGAGCATTAACGAACTCATCAAACAGGATGTGGTCCTCGTTTTGTACATTTAAAATGTATTGAAAGTTCAATCAAAATAAGATTCTAGCGATTTGTGGTCTAAATGCATTTGCGTTACAGAAAGACTTACGTGAGACCAGATCAATAAAGAGCATTAACGAACTCATCAAACAGGATGTGGTCCTCGTTTTGTACATTTAAAATGTATTGCAAGTTCAATCAAAATAAGATTCTAGCGATTTGTGGTCTAAATGCATTTGCGTTACAGAAAGACTCACGTGAGACCAGATCAATAAAGAGCATTAACGAACTCATCAAACAGGATGTGGTCCTCGTTTTGTACATTTAAAATGTATTGCAAGTTCAATCAAAATAAGATTCTAGCGATTTGTGGTCTAAATGCATTTGCGTTACAGAAAGACTCACGTGAGACCAGATCAATAAAGAGCATTAACGAACTCATCAAACAGGATGTGGTCCTCGTTTTGTACATTTAAAATGTATTGCAAGTTCAATCAAAATAAGATTCTAGCGATTTGTGGTCTAAATGCATTTGCGTTACAGAAAGACTCACGTGAGACCAGATCAATAAAGAGCATTAACGAACTCATCAAACAGGATGTGGTCCTCGTTTTGTACATTTAAAATGTATTGCAAGTTCAATCAAAATAAGATTCTAGCGATTTGTGGTCTAAATGCATTTGCGTTACAGAAAGACTCACGTGAGACCAGATCAATAAAGAGCATTAACGAACTCATCAAACAGGATGTGGTCCTCGTTTTGTACATTTAAAATGTATTGCAAGTTTAATCAAAATAAGATTCTAGCGATTTGTGGTCTAAATGCATTTGCGTTACAGAAAGACTCACGTGAGACCAGATCAATAAAGAGCATTAACGAACTCATCAAACAGGATGTGGTCCTCGTTTTGTACATTTAAAATGTATTGCAAGTTTAATCAAAATAAGATTCTAGCGATTTGTGGTCTAAATGCATTTGCGTTACTAAAAGACTCACGTGAGACCAGATCAATAAAGAGCATTAACGAACTCATCAAACAGGATGTGGTCCTCGTTTTGTACATTTAAAATGTATTGCAAGTTTAATCAAAATAAGATTCTAGCGGTTTGGGGTCTAAATGTATTTGCGTTACAGAAAGACTCACGTGAGACCAGATCAATAAAGAGCATTAACGAACTCATCAAACAGGATGTGGTCCTCGTTTTGTACATTTAAAATGTATTGCAAGTTTAATCAAAATAAGATTCTAGCGGTTTAGGGTCTAAATGCATTTGCGTTACAGAAAGACTCCCGTGAGACCAGAGCTCTAGATAAGAAGAGTATTTCACATCCCCAAATCCTTATTTGACCCTCACACCCTATGTTGTATGTACTCAAATGAATCGTCTCGGTGAGACTATAATTTGATTATAACAACATAGAGTTTAGTGGAGTCATAAGAGAAATATGGATGGAGATAGACCAGTTCACTGCTCCTTATCTAGTCCTCTGCTTGAGACTGTAGACACGAACCGTCTCGCTATAGTCTTTACTGCCCGCCTATTATGTTAAACAAATTTAAATGCATCTTTTGACAAAATAACTAAATTATTTGAATGATAATGTAATTAAAAAGTATGCCAAATCGCGTTCACTAAGATATTTATTGCCTTGTTGGTGTAGCGGTAGAGCGTCCACGTCGGTTGCGGGTTCGATCCCACACCGGGTCAAACCAAAGTAGTAATAGTAATAGCTCTTAACATCCTTGACCCTCAGGATTGTTAGGTAAGCATTATGACCGACTCGCTTGTGTCAGGATACTTTGACCATTAAGTAATCTTACCTTACCAAGGTAACGCCATACCAACAAACGGACCAGAAAACGCTGGACCCGGTTCACATTCGAGTATATTGAGCGGCATTACGAGAAAACCAACATCGTCGACTCTGCGTAAAGTATGAACCCGGACCAGCCTTAGCATGATGCGGAGGCTAACCCGGACAGACACTGTTCGCGTCCTGTGGATTTTCTGTTGCAGGAATCATTACTCTATACCTTTATCACCCTGAGACGGAATATGTCGGCCCGGATTAGCCCGCGCAGGCTGATTTCGGTCGATACATTACGCAGAGTCCATAATATTTGTTTTCTCGTGGAACGGCTCATACGTTTTTGTACATGACGGCTCTCCAGAGGTTCCAAAAAAGAGAAGATCCTGCTCATATTGGGCGGATATGCCCCTTAGCGAATCTAAATCTTTCCTGGTCAAAACGTCTGCAAGGTCGGTTTTGGTGTAATGTGGTTGGCTCCTTTGCCTATTTCTTTTTAACTTTAATTGCTTATCGTCTTTTTATAATTAGAATAGGAATAGTTATGATGTCACCTCTCAGGGTGTAAGTACAAGTCATTCAGACGGTGCCCGATCTGTATTCAGCACGCAAGCGTCTGGTTCCCAGAATTACAACATCGCCTCGGAGGTAGCCTATGACGACGAACCACGCGAGGTGTTTGAAGGCAAGTTTCGTTTTTTAAATAGTTCTCACGACAAAATACAATAAATTATTAATTAAAACATGTGAGTCGTTCTTCGAGAAAACTATCATTATGGACTATACATCAAGTATCGACCGTATCAGCCTAGGCATGCCGCGCAGGCTAACCCGGACAGATACTTTTCGCCTCCTGTGGATTTCCTATTTCAGGAATCATTACTCTATACCTCTATCTTCCAGATACGCACTTGTCGGATCGGATTAGCATGCGCGTACTGCGCAGGTTGATCTCGGTCGATACATTACGCAGAGGCAGTAATGTTTTTTTTTTCTTAGAACGGCTCATGTACAAACTTCAAATTGGACTGAAGATGTCCTAATTGGTATATGTATTATATCACGTCGTCATCTCAGCACTCTAGCGCAACCACCTTTAATTTGCCCTTTTACTTCAGGTTATTAACAGAAAACGGGAAATGGTTCGCAATTAAAACATCCTTTGATGTACATATCTTCGGGGAGAAACTTTAGAAAAGAGGGAAGCACCTCATTTCCAGAGGCGACCATTATTTTGAAGGATTTTACATTGCACATATAAGGAAAACAAGCTCCACCCCCTGGCGGCCATGTTTTCCAACGGATCGGATTTGATAAATGTTGGTAGATTGTCCCCCAAGGAATATTTGTGCAAAATAATTTTCAAATCGGCCATTGTCCAATTTTCTGATGCCACAGCAACCAGTTTTACGTTGACTTGAATAATTTGAACAACCTTGAAAGAGGCCCACCTAAGGAATATTAATGTGAAATTATTTTGAAATTGGTATATTGGCTTAGGAGAAGAAGTCGTTTGTAGTAAAACGGGAACAGACGGACGGACGCCGGACGAAAAGCGATCACAATAGCTCACCGCGCACACTTGATTATTTACGTATGTGTGGTAGTTGGGAAACATTGTAGAAAGTTTAAATTCAATGCATCCAGAAGTTACTGAGCTATGGTGAAATATATGTTCTTGCATGCAAAACCTTAACAAATGTGTGACGTGGACGCCGACGCTAGGGTGAGTAGAATAGCTCTCATATTCTCAAAATAATCGAGCTAAAACTCAAAAATGCGAGAGCGTTGACGTCGTTTTTGTACAGACATATTAAAACGGCGGTGACCTAAATGTCGATGAAAGCCAATTAGTCAAACATCCCATGACATTGAACCGTTATAACGAACAAACCGGATTGAGTGATAGCATCTTTTCGTATATACGTATTTTAATAAATGTGTCATTGAAATTTGACCTGTCTATTTGAAACGTGAACTTTTCAAGCTTCCTTGACACTCATGCCCAGTATAAAGTTCATTCGTCTTCCAATCAAGTCGACCCGGATTGAATTTCGTCAAATATAATTTCTTAAATCAGTAGTTCAAATTTGAATTGTGAACGCGTACGTTGAATATTTATCAATTTCTATTTTTAGATCCTGATACACCATTGACCTTGTCTGAGAAGGTGAAGTTCACATCACTGCTTGTATTTCTATATGGAATGTTCATCTTAGCGGTGGTTTTGGCAGCTGTTTATAATTAACATACACACTTTATAAAACATAACATAACTAGCTAGATCCACATGTGTAAACCTTTACCACGTACAGCAAATCTGCTGTAGGCGATTTTGAAATCATCTCCGGAAAATATGGAAAATCTCTATGAATAAAATATTATGTGCAATATCTTCTTGTTCCACAATGTTTGTAAAATGTGTCTGTTGCAAAGGCTTCGGAAACGGTTTGGAATGCATTCGTGGTCCGTGGCGTATTATATAACCAGCTCGATGCGATGTTTGGAAAATGACAAGTTTTCATCGACTCTTGCTGGATTCTTTAATCTTCTACATTAAATGAGTATGAATCTTATGAAATAAATAGTTGTTTTATTTTAAACAATTGGTGTTTAATTGTGCACTTTATGTCGCACTTGAACGTCTGAAGAATGGCATAATATTCATCAAGAAAAACAACAACAAATAAAGCACATTGTAATTTAATTCGTTAGAAAATGGTAGCATAACTTAGTTCAGTGCTTTATGTACATATTCCTGTATTCTGAAGTGTTAAAAACAACCGAAAAGATGTGTCGCCTTTTGCATCACACAATCCAGCTTGTGTGTAAAGACCATCAGAGGGGTGAACAAACTGGTATTTGTTCACAATAGATTATGCAGAAAATGAGTAATTGGGAAGTTAGAGTGTTGTTGCTATAGAAAGATATTGCTAACAAAGATAGTCTTCAGCACAGTTTTGACTTAACATGTATACATCAGATATGTTTATATGTTTTTGTAAAAATAGAAATTACTGTATAAGAATTTCAGGGGCGTAGCTTTGCAATACTCAATGTGTAGGCCGTCTCGTGAGAAAATCAACATTTTGGACTCTGCGTAAAGTATCGACCGGATCAGCCTATGAATGCCACACAGGCCTACCCGGATAGACAATTTTCGCCTCCTGTGGATTTTCTGTTTCAGGAATCACTACTCTACACATCTATCCCCCTAAGACGAAATGTGTCGGCTGGATCAGTCTGCGCGGACAGCGCAGGCTGATCTGGTCGATACATTACGCAGATGTCTATCGCCGCAGCTGCATTTTGGGGCATTTTGAGAACAAATGTGTAGGCACGTGTCTATGTGCCTACAGTGCCTAAAGGGAGCTACGCACCTGTAAGCATTACTAGACCATCTACGGCGCAGTATCTGATACATTTAATTGTATATGAGTATATTATGCTAGCTTAAAGGTGCTAAATGGAGTTCAGCACCTTTAAGCTAAGAATACGTGAACACATACTGTCAGCATGACACAATCAATAGTTGAGCCGTCCTGCGAAACAACCAACATTGTGAACTCGGCTTACCCGGATAGACACTTTTCACCTAATGTGGATTTTATGTTTCAGAAATCATTACTCTATACCTCTAAACCCCAGAGACGGAATGTGTCAGCCCGGATTAGCCTGCGCGGACTGCGCATGCTGGACTATGTCGATACATTACCCAGAGGCCATAATGTTGATTTTTCTCGAGGGACTGCTCATTTGTCTCTACAATGTACTTCAATATCTTACACATAATGACAAAAAGGCAGTAGTGGTTTCGGGTAATATTCATGTATAGTAATATGAGTATTACTGATACAAAATAACACATCCTCTGTTATACCTCCCTGCAATAGACCTGCAAGTTAAGGGACCCTGCAGGGGACGACATTTGAAACCCTCTATTCTTTAAACATGATGGTCGATTGTTCTAAAATATGTTGTTTACGTGTTTACATTGACAAAGAAGGGCATACAGATAACATTTAACTTATTAGTCGCTTTTGACTATCGGGTGTCGTTTTTTATCTGCTTACGATGAAATATAGAGTGAGCATGTATATTCGAACAGTCGAAGTAGTCATTAATGTCCGCTTATATGTTATGTTGATTAAACGTATTCCCTGGCGAAATACAACAAATGTAGCCATACAAGTTGATCGACAATGTAACTTTAAATGAAGCCAAAACCAAGAGTCAATACGATACCAAAATGCCCTTACACGGCTTATATATTTCTTTTGAAGCATACACATTTCCACCACCATCATAAATGAGCCAAGGCATGAGAAAAGTGACAAGAAGTGATTTATGAACAGTTTAGTTTCCGATCACGTTGTCGACATGCTCCGTTTTTTTCAGATTCTACACGAGTTGACAGAATCTTCAAACAAGCTTGTGTAAGTAATATGTGAATAGACATGCGAATGCCCAGGCTGGTATGGACGTTTACTGATCACGAACGACAACTTGTACCTTTTCTCACGCACTGCCTCAATTGATTAGTTCAAGTTCCTATATAATTATTATCTCCAAATTGGTGATCCATAACTGATGCACTATTTATTATATATATTTCCTATATCTGGACCACTAGATATTCGTTTGAGAAGATTTGGAAAAGAAATAAAACAATTATAATGTGTTGCTATAAATAACCCATCTATATGATATAATTTTGTATATGTCCCATGCTATTTTTAGAATATGCAAAATGCTATTATAAGAAGCGGCTTTTCACAAATATCAACGCAGACGCCTGTGTCTAGACAAACCCCTTTAGGCTATCATCGAAGGACTTGGTCCACGGAGTTCGTTTCGGCGACGAACTGGTCGTGTAGATGTTGTCGAAGGATTTATCCCTAAATGTCTCGATGTCTTCCGTTTTATCTTCGAGCCATCGACGGAACACTGCTGCACCCTTCGTTATTCTCGAATCGTAGCCAGACGACGAGCACAGGTCCGCTAGAAACGCTGTTTGATAGGCGATACTCGCATGGTGGCCCGACAGCTTGTCATTCTCTTGACGCCATTTTGCTATGTCTTTTCGCATGTCCGCTTCGCTTTGAGGTTCGTCTTTCAGTTTGCCCATGATGTACCTAACAAAAAATAATAAATGCATCCTGGTGATTTTAGAAACATATGGCTATCTGGTGATAACATACTCGGATGTGTATTTGCAGAGAAATACTCTTAAATTAATTAAAGATGAACGATATAGATATAACTTATTAAGTGACTTTACATGCTTTGATTGATTGGGGTTTAAACGCCCTTTTCAACAATTTTTTAGTCTTTCTCACATCAGTACTTCAAACAACAATCCTTCTAAGCAACTGGCTGTTTTTCTACATAGACTGAAACCCCATTGGTGGAAGACGGATGACGCTTGTCACAATGACATTTGTCAAACGTCGGAAAGAATGTTGGCCGAGCTGCTGTTCGAACAAACACACACTGGATTGACAGCCCGCGTCGCTAGCGACTGAGTACTGGGGCTCGGCCTTTACATGCATGGTAGCATATATTATGACCCGCGTCTAGCAATTTGGGGCCTTAATGAATTTGCGTACAGACAGTCTCAGCAGTCTTCGACGTCTGCATATATATGTTATATCTACAACAATGCGTCTTCTCTGATCCCCGTAATACACGCTGCTGATTCGGTTAGATACCCGTATAAAGGCCGTTCTTTTACTCCCGTGACAAAGAAATTGATATTTTAACTCCATTAGTTAATCTAAAAGGTGACTTAATATGATCTCGTTACGGTGAGTAAAATAGACCCCGAATCGCTAAACACGGCATCGATGTAGTCGCGGAATGATCAAACATTATATATATTGCTCAACTATTCGAATCATGTCAAAAGAAACTACCACAGTTGTGTGAGATAGAAAAGAGCATCAACCTTGGCAACGGGACACTAAGGTTCAATTCTCGGTCTACAAATACCAAATAATTATATAAATGGCTTCCTTCATTGGTGATCTTGGTTGAAAGTATAGATATATGACCAATGCGCTGTTGTTAGGATGGGAAACTATGTCAAGTTCCTGTTTATATCGCTATCGCATAAATAGTATATAAGTAAATATACCATTTCGTTTCGTAAACTCTACTGCGTGCCAATACAATACGATGTTTGGAATCAATAAATGAATTATGAAACAAACTACTTTCAGAGATTGAAATGTTAAAAAGATTGATCCATAAAAATGTTGCCTCTTTAGCTTTTTACTTGGTACAATATGTCCAAAGTGCGCTGCCATTATTGTTGTATGTCAGACCCTATATTGTAATGGTAGAAGCAGTTTCCCCTGACTACATACTTGCTGGCCCATAACGCCTGTACGTCAAACATATTGTACGAATAGTACTGATTTTGAACCCCGATATAGAAAACCTTGTTGTTTCCTCCGTTGACCCACAGGGTACCTTTGTACAAGTTATCCGGGTACAAGCTACACTCGGATACTAGTCTCATTTTATCTTCCATGAAGGGAAAGTTGTACTTATACCCAGTGCACAAGATGATACTGTCTACCTCCGCACTGGAACCATCTTTAAAGTGGGCGTGCTTTCCATCCAGTCGCTCTACAAGTGGGCGTTCCTCAATATTCCTTGGCCATTTGAAACCCAGCGCTTTTGTCCGCCATGATATAATTACACTTTTCGCTCCATACTTCATACATTGAAGGGTGATATCCTCTGCCGAATAACTGGATCCGATCACGAGAACGCTTTTATCTGAATACACTCGCGCATCCCGGAAGTCGTGACTATGAATGACTTGCCCATTGAAAGTTTCCGTTCCTGGGAAATTTGGAACATCCGGGACATTGAAAATGCCTACTGCAACGATCACGTGACTGAAAACATCCTCGGACCTTTTTCTTTCAGAGAGGTTTTCAGTGATAACTAAGAAATCTCGGAACTGTTCTCTATACTGCACATTTCGTACCACGTGACCAAATTTGACATACTTCTTCAGATCATCTTTGCTGCTCCTCGTCCATCGACCTATCAAACACAAGAATGTTAATTATACATTTTCATCTAATGTCATGAACGCTGTCTGGTGATAGACAGTACATACATGAGCCGCGTTGGGCGCAATGTGCGCTTGTCAGACTTAGATTAGCTAAATCATCGTCATGTTCGGCTTCCATTTTGAATACGGACCTACTAGTTCCAATCTACACAATGGTTGATTGATGGATTTGGGCTTCACGCCGTTTTTAACCAATATTTCGTCATATAACAGTTGCTAGTTCACACACACACTTAATTTTTCAGACTTATCTCACCAGTACTCAACGCAACAGTATTTTCAAGCAATTTGAAACTTTGCCACGAAAAACATTCAGCCTATTGGTGAAAAGACGAATGCCACTACTGGTCCTTATCCTGGTGTAAAAAAGCCAGAAAAGTGATGAACTGATCGCCTTGATATGACTAAATATACTATAAACGGCGTTAAGCCCCTATACAAAAATCAATCAAAGACATAGAGAGGTGAGAGAAAGAGAAGAGAGATAAAGAGAGAGAGAGAGGAGAGAGAGATACATACATACATACATAGACTATGGTAGCCAGGTGAGCAATATAGGCACATTTGGCCTTCTTGTCCGAAATATCAATCTGACTAAAGTACACGATCTTACTAAATGTATGAGCAATTTCTCTTTTTTCCACAATGATTTCAATGATGTTTACTCTGACAGACTTTAAAATCATCAAGTACAAAACATAGAAAATCTCTATAAATGATAGTAAGATAATTGAAAAGAGTTGAAATGATTGTGGCAAATTGAGCAATTGAAAATCAAAGCTGTCGGATTACAAACGCACAATCTCGAGTTGAAGAAACTGATGTGAACTCGGTGTCGTGATTAGCATTCAGAAAATCAAGTAAACGTATTTCTATGTACACGTAATCCGAAAGACTGACAATAGCTGCAGCGACTTTTGAAAACATTGTGACAAAAAGAGAAATTGATCACGAGGAAGTTATCCTTTTACTACAATGTTTTCTACTTTATGCCCATAAATTATACCTTCATTTAGCAAGAGGGAAAGGCTTAACATAGGAACTATTTTTTTTTTTTTTTGAAAACGTTAAACCAGTGCTTGAAAGTTTACTTGAATTTATTTCTCAAACTGTAAATTTACCAGTTGATATAAGAGTTGAAATGCTGTCTACATTTACAGTGATAAGTTAAATACAGTTCAGTTAATCCGATCACACTTTGTTTGTAAGAACCAGAAGATTTCATTTCATTTAAGTATTCTGGATGTTCACATCGCATCCGTGATAAAACATGTTGTTGGCTAGGCAAAATACACCGATATCGTGAAATGTGGAACTGCAACAGCGAAATAGAACGAAATTGATATTGAAACAGATATTTCTGTGGTTTAAATCTTTTCATGTCTGCATTTTGCGATGACAATATTACTCAAAGTTGACTTTGAATCCAGTATGTACTGAACATGAAAGTCAGATTATTAAAAGCAAAGCAAATGAAAAATGTATGTGAAATTGCGATAAAAATGAAAATCTATAAATAGACTATAGATGAATGGTACTGTCTCTTATTTTAGCTCTTAACTTGATTTGGGAACCAGAGTCGCTGCGTGGCCGCTTACGACATTTACACACTAGACCAAATTGAGATCGGTTTAAAACGCGTTGGTGAATACGGATTAAATATAAAACGTGGACTAAATATTAAGATTTAGATTTAGACAAATATCTAAATTGAAAAGATTAGTGAATACGGGACGAGGCTTCTTCGTCTAATTACTGCGTAATATATCATAGCATGTAATTTTAAGGAACCAGACTACATTTACAAATTCAATAGAAGGGTTCTCTATTTTACTGTCTAGAGTAGATACAGTAAGAACTTCCATTAAATAAAAATAAATTCAATTAATATACTGGCATTTGTCTTTTGTTTTTAATTTGTAAAACTCACACATGTATATAGAGTGTAAAAGGGATGTTTTAAAAGTCATTACCTTAAATTAATGTACTTAGAAAGGACAAAGAGAAATCAAGATATGTTGTCACGCTGGCAGGTCTTACTATTCTCCTTGACCGAAAATTAAAAGCATCCCTACAGGAAGCCGCCCCCTGGCGGCTTCCAGTAAAAGAATAATGTTTCTATGAAAAAAAAGGTATAAAAATATCTTTGTTTGTAAAACAGTTAAATTGATTGATCCTTGAACATCATGTGGTGTGATGTCAAATGTGTGATAAATGCACAATGTCGCTGGAGAAGGCAGACTGTTGATACATGAGACTAAAATCTTTTTAGATTTCAAAATGTAGCGACATCTGTTGACAAGTGAAGGTAACTCTAGATACCTTTCTGCTTATGACCCTTGTTTACATTTTGGCAAATACAGAGATGTTTTATTTGTCTTTTGCTGCAAACAATTTGTTTTAATTGCAAGCACTACATAAAGTCGAGCGCGCTGTCTTTCGGACAGCTCTTGTTCAATAACTATTTTTCTTCATATTATTTTTCTTTGAACTCTTATGCTTCACGTTACTTTTGATCTATTGTTATGTTTCACTTATTGATATCTTTTAAGTATATTAAGTACTTTGAGATCGTGTTCGATCCCGCGTTTGCCAAAGTGTATGATTATTATTATTTCTTAATCTTGGATTAAGACATGCATACCAGTGATACCCAATAATCTCTGCCAGGGATGGCGTTTCTTCAGCAGTTGATGTCTCCTTCAGGGAAACAAAAGCCATCTTCATGGTTGTGCAGACTGTAATTAATTGAAAGGTCTTGGAATGCCACTCTGTACTTGGCTGTTCCTGTTGCCTTTTCTGCATTTGGGAAGCACTTTTCTAAGCACGTCTGCCTCATTAAAGCTGAAATATTGTTGTCGCAGGCTTTCATTTTGCTGGGATGCAAGGAAACTGACTTATATGTCCTATCAGGTATAATTGTTGCAATATCTTAAATGGTTCCATGGTAATTGTTTCTTCTTACAGTCGTTGCACTAGAGGGCGTTGATGAAGCCAAGTTGTAGAGGTCGGAAATATATTTTATTTTTTCTGATAACCTGGTAAAGGCCACGGTATGATAATTCCGATTGCTGGCATGTTGATTGTGGACAGAAATCTTGGACGCGCCACATCTTTATTAACAGAAACAGTCCGTATTCAAATAATTTACTAACAATGGGGTTATCTGAGAAACTATTGGGGGTTCTGGGGGATTCCACCAGAGCTTGGTTACCAGGTGAAAGTGCATGTGAGCAAATCCGCGTTTGTCATATTGTAAGAGTGCATATGCATCTCTGATCAGACTCGGTTTAATTACTTCTCAATTTTTAAAAATAAAGAACCTGAATAAGAAACGATGCAAGTCAAATATAAAGAATAGTGTGTTCATCATGTAGATGCTTTTTATTCTATCAGCAACCGATGCAGGTCTAGAAAAGCCTGAACACATAGAATGTTGTAACCTCTCACATGTGTCAACTGATATGGTTATTCAATGGTTGACATTCATTTACAAGAGGACAATTATGGTCCTACATCGCTCACCTGATTTAATAGAACTAAAATAATTGTCAATGTTCTTACTATATACATATAAGAACCGTTGTTGGCGGTTGATCTTTTTACCGACTAATTTTCTGCTATGCAGGCACTCTAGAATGAGAAGAATGAACATCCTCTTGTTGTTAGCCTTCTGACTGTCAAAGCTATCCGGTAGCTGTGCCGCATCACATTGTGTTTCGCTGGGTCCCCAGTCACTTTGGTTCCATTTGTACTTAAAAGGCAGACACAATTGCTAGGTCTGCATTGTTTACAGATTTTAAACCTTTTATTAATTCATGTTTGTATGATGCTCCACTGAACACCGACAATAAGTTACATTCTATAGAGAAAACAATTATTCGAGAATATTTAACAGGTCTTTTTTAGATTATCCCGGCGTGAAGAACTTGATAACAAATGTTTACTTACTTAAAGGAGAAGATGCTCCACAGTCTGTACCATGTTTTACAAACCTTTCAAACGAGCTCAGTCAGTAGCGACGCGGGCTGTCAATCTAGGTATTGTGAGTTCGAACTCCAACTCGGCCAAAAATTATTTTTTTCCGACGTTTGACAAAAGCCACTGTGACAAGCGACATTTGTCTTCCACAAATGGGCGAACAGTCTATGTGGAAGAGCAGCCAGTTCCTTGGAAATAATTTTGTGTGGAGTACTAGTGTGAGATAGCCAGGAAACACTTGAGTATTTGAACTGGCCACCGTGATATGACTGAAACATTGTTGAAAACTTCGTTAAACCCCAATCAATCAACAAACCTTCCAGTACAGCGAATTGTCTTTGAATGCTCTGATCTTGCACCAACACGTGACAGGCTCAAAGTATGTATCAGCTCTGAGTCTGTAAACCGGAATTAATATTTTTTTATTAAAGTGACTTGATTTTGCTTATATATTACATTAATTTTTTTTTTGCATCTATTTTTCTTTTGCTTATCATCTATATTACATTTTTAGCTCGTCTGAAGAAGAAAAATCGGGGCATTGTTATTTCCACAATATTTTCAAATGAAACTTGGTACACATGTTCCTAGGAACAATGCGCATGTCTATACCAAGTCACATAACTCTGGCTTTAATAATTATTCAGTAATGCCACTTTTTTCGATTAAAAAAAAGGCAGACGAGCGTTGGCATTCACTTGCTGCGCTCTTATTATATTTATGTTAAGTATCTCATGATTCGAGCATGTGACCTGTTGATCGCTAGATAGGCACTGAGCTACTGTTTCATGTATTGACCTATCTTATATGTTGCAACAACACTACACTATGGAGGAAGAATACGGTCAACAGGAGAACATAACGTTGACCTTAATTTAAAGCGTTTGAACACGACTTTGATTCTACATTGAAACATTAAGCTTCTGTTCAAGATACATGTCGTGTTTTAATGTACCGTATTGGAACACGGGTACGAAAGCAGTGGTTAATTATGAATACATAACAAGGTCATGAGACAGTTGAATGTACAGTAGTACGACGTAATGTTAAATCGTTGAAGGCTCTTCAAAATACAAAGCAAACATAAATGTCAACTCGAATAACGAATGGATATGTTGCGCAACATAATGCTAATCGTTAAGATTTATCTGAAGTACTTAACCCTGTCCCACCTATAGACATATTTGACGCATCTACAGCAGACGTCTTTTGAAAACATCGTGTCAAAAGGAGACATTGCTCAAACGAGCAATTTCTCCTTTTGCCACAATGTTTTCAACTGTTTTCACTAATTATACCTACAATTATAAGGATTTTTAATATTTTTGAGTAGACATTTTCAAAGTCGTCTGCTGCAGATTTGCTGTATGTGGGGAAGGCAAACGAGCTATTTGACCTTTTGCCACAATGTTTTCAACTTTTTTCACTAATTATACCTACAATTATAAGGATTTTCCATATTTTTGAGTAGACATTTTCAAAGTCGTCTGCTGCAGATTTGCTGTATGTGGTGAAGGGAAACGAGCAATTTCACCTTTTGCCACAATGTTTTCAACTTTTTTCACTAATTATACCTACAATTATAAGGATTTTCCATATTTTTGAGTAGACATTTTCAAAGTTGTCTGCTGCAGATTTGCTGTATGAGGGGAAGGGAAACGAGCAATTTCACCTTTTGCCACAATGTTTTCAACTTTTTTCACTAATTATACCTACAATTATAAGGATTTTCCATATTCTTTAGTAGACATTTTCAAAGTTGTCAGATTTGCTGTATGAGGGGAAGGGAAACGAGCAATTTCAACTTTTGCCACAATGTTTTCAACTTTTTTCACTAATTGACATTTGCAAAGTCGTCTGCTGCAGATTTGCTGTATGTGGGGAAGGGAAACGAGCAATTTCACCTTTTGCCACAATGTTTTCAACTTTTTTCAGTAATTTCTGCTAAAATTATAGGAATTTCCATATTTTTGAGTAGACATTTTCAAAGTCGTCTGCTGCAGATTTGCTGTATAAGGGAAAGAGTTAACTCTTCCACTGCTGAATGTTTAAAACGGAATTACCCCTCATCTGATAATTGCAGGAATATCAAGTTAAAACTGTGTTCTTTAGCATTTACCAGTTGAGAGCCTGGTCAAAAGTCGCCGATGAGCCAGCTGGCCTGGCTCGATAGTCGATACTGATGAAACAAATTTCATAAAATCCGGATTAATGGGTTAAATGAAAGTATGCTTATTTAGTAAAGTAGTTTAGCATTGTTGTAAAAAGAAAGATAGAGTCTATATTTCAAGTATATGATCATCAAGATAAATCTGTGTTGTTAAGATTAATGGGTTAAATGAAAGTATGCTTATTTAGAAAAGTTGTAAAACTTTTGGGTAAACAGAAAGATAGAGTCTATTGGCAATTATATGAACATCATGATAAATCTGAGTTGTTGATAATTTAACAGTTAAGAGCCTGATCGGTCGGTAGAGCAGGCCGGCCTGGCTCGATACTGATGGCACATATTTCTCAAAATCCATTCAGACAGTTAAAGGGTAATTTAAATGTATGCTTATTTTGAAAAGTTAAAAGCATTGCGGTAAAAGGAAAAAATGTTCCATCATTAGCAATATCCCTTCCTACCAAAACGTGTAAAATAGTTTTCTAATGCAAAGGAGTCAAAATGTTCCTGCATATTTGAAAGTGTTAAACTTTCCGTTGGTTTTGCAATAGAATATTTATGCCAACTATTGTTTCAGATTTATTGTTGAAAACAATTCCCTTCCATTCAGTACCCTGTTTGAAAGTCAATCAAAATACCTCATGCCGATAGATAATTTAAACACAATTAATAATGCAACGTTATTTCAACATAAATCTTGACTTGCCATTGTGAAACTGCATAGTAACGACCAACTGAGAGTGGTGAAGCAACAAACACGCTTGTTGAATACAATTAAAAGCTGCTTTATACAAACAAAGTGTGTGCATGTGCAGAATAATTTACTTCATACATTAAATCTGCAACGGAATTTACTGGTTTTTTTCTAAATTAATGTATAATTATTGAATAGAGTTTAAAATATTGTGGCAAAAGGAGACATTTCTCTTAATGTTCAATATCTCAATTTACCAACGTGTTTGTAAAAGTCGCCTACAATTTGGAATGGATTTATTATATCAAGTCAAAGATATTTGAGCCCATCCGTTTGAAAAGGTACAAGTTGGTAAGTAATCCGTCCCGTCCTTCTGCTCAATTTCATCGGAATCTACACAAAGTTATAGAATCTTCTAACAAGCCTATGTAAGTTATATGTGACAGTGTTAATCGTTACTAGACTATGCAGATCTGCATCTACATAGTTCACAAAAGTAAATTAGTATCTTTTCCCAATAGCAGACTAATATAACTGCAACACATTTTAGCTGGTAGTAACAAAAAAAGACCCTCCCCTTTTAGTTATAACAATTCATAGGCGGCCCATAGTACTCATTAACCCTTTCTCTCATATAAACGCTTTCGGACGCCTCTGCAGCAGGCGGCCTTTTGAAAACATAGTGACAAAAGAAGAAATTGCACAAAACGTGCAATTTCTCCTTATGCCACAATGTTTTCCACTTTTAGTCATAGGTTATCCATTCAATTATGGAGATTTTCTATGTTTTGACAAAATACGTTCAAAGTCGTCTGCTGCAGAATTGTTGGATGAGGGAAAGGGTTAAAAGTGATTATTCCTACTCTTTTATAATGCTCTTTTACCAAATGTTTTTCCAATAAGAGATAAATAGTGGTTATGAGGTTACAGGATGATATTGATTTACGGTTTAACCGTTTTCGCAGTAATTGGCAAAAGTAGTACATTCTGTTGCAGGATAATACCTTTATTCTTAGAACAAAGCAAATATATGTTTTCCGTCTGTTCTCTAATATACATAAAGAATATGTTGCAGCCGATAACAAAGTATGTTTCAGACGACCTTGAAACCATCTGTAGTCAAATGTATATGTAGTAAATCTAGTAAGTCGAATCTTTGTTTACAACGGTATTATCAAAATGCAAAACATTCGCGCCCAGATAGCTCAATCAGTAAGAACGGTGGTTATCAATTCAGGGATCGTGAGTTTGAACCCCGACTCGGCCATTCTATCTTTCCGATGATTGACAACATAAATTATCAGCTACGTCCATCGTCTTCGAAAGAAGGTAACCTGTTGGTATATTGTATAGAGCACTAGTGCGCGAAAAAACAAGAAAACACGCATTTGGTGAACTAGCCGATGTGGAATAAATGAAATCCGCTGAAAACGGCGTTAAACTCCAATCAATCAATGCAAATAGAAAATAACGTTTAATAATTTGCCAATTTTTTTTGTTTTTTTTTGTTTTTCATGACCCCATTATGATAACGGCATTCGTATTTGTGTATTTCGATGAATACGTTAAAAAAAATAAAGAATTGAGCGTTGCTCCAGGAAAATCAGCCTTAGCGTTATTGTAACTATTGTAGGAAAAAGTCCAAATGTATACTGCTCCATAGAAGTCAATTTAAACAATTGCGAACAGAGCTGAACGAGATCAGATTGCAAGTATTGTACACTGGCCGTGAATAGACATGACGCTTGAACATAAAATTAAATTTACAATGCTTTCTTACATGATTTGAGCTTTTCAAAGTCATGATTTGAGCTTTTCAAAGTTTGTTTGTAATTCATCTCACCAGATGACAGATAGACGCTGTGTTGTTGTGTGATACATTCCGCTAGAGGGCAAGCAGGTGCTCATCGATGATAACTTTCCGGAAGCAGTTTACGATTTCAAACGACATAATGCGAAACATTTCTGAAAGGATAATGTACATGTACGGATCCGATTTTAACTTCATAAAAAGCTTGCAGAAAAGTATAATTAATGATTGTGTGCTTCTATGTAATCCGTTTTAGAGAAATCCCAAACCCATTCAACTACTAATTTTTAGAAAATGCGACTTGAAAACCCCCCCAAAAAAATATGGATGTCTCCTCTCGGTATAAAATGCAACTTTAAGGCAAAGCGCCGCTGAATTAAACAAACCGTCTTTCAAAGTCATCAATATGTCTTATTCTAGTGATAACAGAGAAATAAACTCGCAATACATTATTACTAAACGGTAACATATAGGCCTAGATACATTCGATTTTTAGCTCGTCTGTTTTTCGAAGAGAATAAGTCGGGCTATTGTGATACACTTTGCGTCGACGTCGTCTGCGTCGTCGTCACAAAACTTTAACCCTTTCCCTCATGCTTTCTGACGCCTCTGCAGCAAATGGCTTTTTGAAAACATTGTGACAAAAGAAGAAATTGCACAAAACGTGCAATTTCTCCTTTTGCCACAATGTTTTCCTCTTTTTGTCATAGGTTATCCATTCAATTATAGAGATTTTCCATTTTTTGACAAAATATGATCAAAGTCGTCTGCTGCAGAATTGTCGTATGAGGGAAAGGGTTAACCTTACCTCAAAACGCAAAAACCGTTCAACACTTTCAAATGAAACTTGAACCTTGGTACACATGTTCCTAGGAACAATACGCATGTATATATGCCAAGTCATATTACTCTGGCTTTAATAGTTACGCCCCTTTTTCGACTTAGAAAAAAAGAGGACGAGCGTTGGTGTTCGCTCCGCCGCGATCTTCTTTATTGTATAATATATTTTTTGTTATTCACATTTCTCTATAATAAAATTATTATAAACACGTGTGTACTAAGATTTGACTACACATGTGTCCAATCTGGTAGATGTGGAATATAACATTGCAGTTGCGCTAGCTGTCTTTGTATTGTACTAAGAGGCGCATGTCAATTTTCCCACGCTCTGATTAGACAATATTAGATATGTGTCGCTTTTGCGACAAAACTGTCCTTTTTCTCTCGTATAGGTACCTAGTTTAACTCTTGAGACAGAATAAAAACAATTCAAACAAATTTCAATACTTTCAATAATGAAATAAATTAATGAATAAAATTGGATACCAGTGACGTCTCATTACCTGTTTTGGTACCATAAAAAAACATCATTCCAATCCGTCGTTTAGTATTTACCCGTGACAATACGCATGCTTTTTCGCCGGAAAATGTGCAGGTATATAATAAAATCTAAGGTATGCGGTGTTCACACATTATATCATAGTTTCACGTGTATAGAGTGGCAGGAAAAAGAAGCCTTCCACCATGTGCGCTAAATCAAGATCGAGGCTATCTGGATCGGCATTGTTCGCCAGTTAGTAACAGAAAATTCCAATAAACATCAGACAATCAATGTATTTGGATCAGAATGTATGGATGTGCAGTCAGATCTTTATCTTTTACATGTGTCGTAATTACGTCAAGGTTAGTTTTTATCGAGCACGACTCAATCGTTAATGATAAAGAATAAGCCACGCCCTTTTAAAACGCCCATTGCTAAACCTCCTTTCCCACACACAAAACACATCTGCAGCAGATAACATCGAAAACATCGAGGCCAATATTTGGTAATAAAAAAAAGTATTATCATTGAATATCATTTAAAACATTGTAGCAAAACGATGAAGAGCGCAGTGTGAGCAATATCTCCTTTAGTGCATTTCGAAATGTTGTCTGCTGCAAATGTGTGTCCATGCGGTACAGGGTTATCTTCTTTGTGTTGGATTTAACTGACAGCTTCATTTGCTTACGTCATACATCGACAATCGATTTAGCAGTTTAAAGCAGTCGCGCATTAGTTGTGCATCTACAAACAATTGGTTGTCACTGAAACAACCATGAAACTTTATTTCATACCGCTGATCGATTTGCTCTGCATTTTCAACGTTACGTGTTTGCAAGGGACGAACAACTCGATGAGTTTCAGCAAGGATGCAAGCATTATGGGAAAGACCTGCCCGGACAATAAGGCATTTTCAGCACAGAATATCCAAAGCATGTTTGTTTGTGCAACGCTGTGCCACCAGGACGAAATGTGTGCGAGTTTCTTCTTCTCCTCCAGCGCTGGAATGTGTGATGGCTGTAAGCTAGTCTATGACGACGCCTTGTGGCTAACTGAGGAAATGGAAGGCAGTATGTATTACAAACGTATGTATCAACCACAACTTGAAGGTACACCTTGGTATTTCTGAAAAAAATAGGTTTAGATCCGCCTGGGTGTCTGATCCGTCTCATCGGAATGTACACATGTTGTCATAAACGTCTAACAAGCTTGTGTAAATAATTTGTGAATAGTGTAGATAATGATTTGACCTTGCGGTTTTTTCACATCCATGCTGTCTCATCCAAATTGTTATAACAAAATTTGCTACAGGTACTATTTTACACTTTCTACATGTGATCTAATCTTCAACAGATGGATGATAGGAGCAATTTCGACAGTTTCCTCAATGTTTTCCTCACAAGTCAATACTTTTAGTTTCATCAATACAGATTTACCAATATCTTTGTCTAGACATTTTCAAATCATCTGCTGTAGATGTTGTCTATGTAATGTTTACAGTCTGCTTAACCCCTTATCATTAACAATCGCATTTCAGTGCGTTTGAAAATTACCTATCACATTTATTTGGTTATCTAAACTATGTCTACCGATCAAGAGTTGTTTTGTAGATCTCTGGAAATAAGGTTAACCCTGTCTTAAATAAATGTTTGAACTGTATGAATTTCTTCTTTTATGTTTACATTCTTTGAAATAATGTGACTCGTGTTGTAACTTCCCAAAAATTGGAACAGTTGACCATCTCTTTCCACTCAAACCATGGGTACCGTCACACAGCACTTGAGCACTTGAGCACTTGAGCTTTTTTAAAACTGTTTTCCTTATGTCATATGTCACAGTGTACACTTGAAAGGACCCAATTTGAAAATAAATTGGTACAAAATGTTTCTCTGTGACACTCTGCGAATATTGTTAAAATGATTCAGATCCGCTGAAAAAAATGGCTTGTTTTTTCTTACAAGTATAGGGTAAGGAAATGGAAAACCATTTAAGTTCTATTAAACCACGTGATGTATATATGACCATCATATGTTTCCTGAATCATTTATTGTATTATTGAATTTACAAAAGACATAGGCATTATTGCAGTGGAGCAACGGCCCATTTTGTCATCTTTTTTATTCAATGTAATCCGATTAATTGGCCGTTTTCATTTCATTGTAGGATCCAAATCCCTTTGTAACAATGGATGGGTGACTTTCAACGGAAAATGCTTTCTCTTTGAAAACAGAACGGAACTTACATGGGATGAAGCTGTGGTAGGTTGGAAGCCAAATAAAAGCGGTTATGCTTTCATGGTATTATGGGCTTGGGTGGGGGAAAACTGCAAGGTTTTCATGTTTAAAACATTGTTTGATTGTTGAAGAAAAATATCTAGGGTTAATCAATTAACACATAGATTTTATGTTGAGAACAATGGTAATGATGTTACACATCAACGGACTGGAAAATATTGGTTATGCTTTAGATCAAAGGGAAGAAAATCGGATCGGCTTGCCGGGCAGACAATTTTGTCGAGGGAATTTCAGATGAATATATAAGACTGATGTTGGCTCCCATTGGACAATAATGATTTTGTTGAAAGTTGAAAGTGATTTTCATGAAGTTGAATAACCTCTGACTTATTTATAACCAAAATAGTGTTTGCTTTTAGCTATGTTGACACTCTAATAGCCATGTTCAGAACATGCTGTATTTTCTGAAATTGAAAGTAAAATTGAGTGCGGGATAAGGGTCACCTTTGAATCGACCTCCTAGCTCTTTCAAAAAACGGTGAACATGTGAGTTTGTTTGCTTTTCTGGTAGTTCTAAGAATTAACTTTAGTTTAATACAGGTATATGTGTTAATCCATTTGCTAGTAACGAACCATAATCCATAATGCTATAATGGTCGCATATGGAAAATGATTCAATCCTTAATTGTCACACTGGGTCAAAACTGGATTTTCACGTTCTCTACTTTCACTTTCAATCTAGGTCAAAATACTAAATATTATTAAATCAATCATTTCCAGTGCATCCTACACACATTTACTATGACATAAACTTAATGTCGTATTTTCAATGCATTCCGTTGAAGGTATACACTTATTTTAATGCAAACATATGTTTTTAGGGACTATTTGGCTCTACATCAGTATGGTCGCGGATGTATTTAGCGTAATTTAACATTAAAATGGGAAAAAGTTTTGTATTGAGTGTTATTAATGAGAAACGGGCTAGTCGCTGAAAAGGTTTGGTTATGATTTCATAAATGTAGAACGGGATTGGTCACGCCAAATGTTTGGTTGCAATTTTATATAAACAATGAGAAACGGGCTGGTCGCTAAAATAGGTTTGACATGGATTTTAAAAATGAGGAACGGGCTAGTCACTGAAAACAGATTAGTAAGGATTTAGTTAATGAGACAATATATAATTGCTGAAAGAAAGTTGATAAAGATTTCTTAAAGGAGTGAGTCTCCCGACAGTTTTAGTGAGGATTTTATAAATGCTAACGGAGCTAATCGCTGAAAAAAGTCTGTAATCATTTCATAGATGAGAAACCAGCTGGTCGCTCTGATGGTTTGTTTAATTTATATAAACGGGTAATCGGATGGTCAATAAAACAAAATGAAAGTTATTTTATTCAAGAAAAGACAAGCTGGTCGCTGAAATCGTTTGATGAGGATTTTATAATTGCGCTATGGGATGGTTATGGGCTGGTTGCTGAACCATTGTGTTAGGAAACAATATGATATCATCGCATACACATTTGGAGATTATTTTCATAAAGAGTTGAAGAAAGTGTTGCAAGATTAAAATGTTATCCTTATGTCATTTTTTTTATTGCCTTTACCTTCCAATTGACTACATTTCTAGCGTGGTGTGACAAAGCGCATCTAGTCTGTAAATAATTGAAGTCGTCCGAACTGATCGCGTTAATGAAAACCGTGGATATTTCTCTTTATTTTCTAATATTATATACATCTTTGTAGGATTACTGTTCTAAAGAAGCTGCACAACTTGTCACCATTCGAAGTCAAGAGGTTGATACGTTCCTACAAAAGTTTGTAAAGCAACTATTTACGGGTAAGCACGCTTCCATTCGTCAATCCATTCAAGTAGACAAACAGACATATATAATGATATACTGGAAGACAATAAGACATATATACTGACAAACTGGAAGGCAATAAAACAGACATACTGACAAACTGGAAGAAAAACAACGGACATACTGACATACAAGTAGACACAAAGACAGACATACTGACACACTGGAAGACAATAAAACAGACATACTGACACAGGAATTTAAATGACAGCTATACTGACCAATGGGAATATAATTACAGACATACTGACAAACAGGAATATAAATAACAGACATACTGACAAACAGGAATATAAATGACAGACATACTCACAATCAATACTACACAAAAGACAAACATACTGACAAACAGGGAGATAACTGACATACATACTGATAAACAGGAATATGAATGACAGACATAATGACAAACAAGTAGACGCTTAGACAGAAATACCGACAAACACGTAGACAAAATATAGACATACTGACACAATGTTTTCAACTGTATTTCAGTTATTATACATTCATTTATAGAGGAGATCAATATATTTGCCTATATGTTTTCAAAGTCTTCTGCTGCATATTTGTTTTAAATAGGAAAAGATTAACTTCCGCCAAATGTCACAGTATCTCGTTTTGATAAATACACTGTATGTATACGCCATAGATATTAAAGTTAGTTTAGTTTATTTATACGGACAGATAGTAAAGCAAAATAATGTTTCATTGAGCGATACCCTGCGTAAAAAAAGGCCGAGCAAAGTTTAGACCAAATGAGATTGAGAACAACTTGCGCATCCGTGCAGCTTAATCTGACATCACTTATTCCCCAATTAGTCAAATAAGACTTCATAACATTTCTGGAAAAAGAGAATACATTTTAATCCTTTAACAAATAAGACCTAATAACATTTCTGGAAAGACAGAATACATTTGAATCCTTTGTGCGCACTTGAACGCAATACGCAAAGGTTGCTTTCGTGGAGCATCGTGGTCGAGTGGTTAGCGTCGGGGATTTCGAAACCGGGTGTCCCGGGTTCGATCCCCAGTTGCGGCACTACGGTCATGGTGGAGTGCCCTTGGGCAAGGCACATTTTCTAGCCTAGTACTGGTTTGTTTACCCAGGGATCATGAATAATTAAATTTAATTGCGCGCTAAATGACCTTAGCTGTCGATGCGCCATATACAATATACATTCATTCGTGGAGCATCGATCAATTATTTGGCGTTTAGTACGTTAACATATTGCACATTGCCCTGTAAAGCGGGTATGCAGAAAATATAACCGTAAAGCTGGAATTCACAACGTACATACATACATGTATTGTACATACTTAGAAATGTTGCAAGCAGCGTTATACAACAATCAGACACAATGGTTCATTTTCAGGAGATTCGTACAAGGGCATGTGGATAGGTTGTTCCGACATCAAGAATGAAGGTTCGTGGAGATGGAACGCAGACCAGAGCCTCGTAGGCTCGGGATACTCGAACTGGGGGCCGAATGAAGGAAACAACGCAATGAGAACAACTCAAAACTGTGGTATCATGAGGGGTTACAACGCATTTAAGTGGCACGATTTTCCTTGCCACCGCAAATCTTATTTCATTTGTGAGAAATGAAGAGCACATACGGTTTAACCTCTTTCTGTATTGTTGGAATAATGTTCTAAAAGGTTTCGACAAACATTAAACAAGCCAGTGAATGATAAGAGGGACACGCTGGCATTCCTGCACAGTGTAGGTTCAGATCATCTTGTCTATATACGTAGTCTTATCATAATCTACACAAGTTGACAGCCTGAACATTCTAACAAATGATCATTAAACCCAATAAATTTATTGTACATTTTTATGACCATTTATTACATGTTTTACAGTGTACTATTGATAAGTAACAATGGATCATATTAATATAAACAGATTAGATTAAACAATATTGTATATACATTAATTTTACATAGTCATTTACAAGCTAAAAAAACTTACTATTGATTTATTTATCAGAATGGATTACGAAAATCTGATATACATTCTACTCAATGCAAAATAGAATTTTCTCAATCTGATATTAACCTGTTAACATCATGTTGATAAATCATCCTCCATACAAAATATAATTTTCTCAATCCGATATTACCCTGTTAACATCATGTTGATAAATCATCCTCCATACAAAATATAATTTTCTCAATCTAATATATTACCCTGTTAACATCATGTTGATAAACAAATTGCTTCGAACAGTGTGTTTTACCAAATGATAAGTTTCATTATTTACGCTGTTTTTATCCAATATTTACATAGCGTCAGTGTGATGTATCTTTACCCATTATATTGCTTGGATTCAATGGATAACATCAAAAGTATCGCCCCGTTTATTTAACGTTCTACAAAACCGGATATCCCATTCCGTCAACAAATCCCTATTACCCGGTCTCTAAATACCAGGACTTTCCGGGTCTTAACATATTATGGTCAAAGGGATGTATTTTCTGAAATCGAATATAAAATTCACTGCGGGATAGGGGTGACCTTTGATTTGACGTCATATCTCATAAAAAGGAAGATTAATATTTGAGTTTTCTGTGCTTTTTTTGGTAGTTTTAAGAGTGAAATTTAATTGAATATAGGTTTCTGGGTTATTTGGATTGTTGGGAAGAGCCATAGCCCAAAACGCTATAATCGTCGCCTATGGTAAAATTGCGTCCATCTTATTATTAATTATACTCATGCTTTTCTCCAAAAATTATGATAATAAAGTTGATATTTCACGCTTTAGTGGACACCACTGTTTATTTACATGTTTTGACAATACACACAAAAGAGAATCTTTATCTATAGTTCAATTCGTGTATACCCAAACAGCTGTTTTTACTCTGGACATAACCACTCCTGAAAGAATCACCCAGCGAAAATATATCTTACACCGAAATAAACAATTATCTTCTATATTTACTATGTCTTCTTTTACTATACAATGTCAAATGATTGAAGTTAAACGCCGCTTTCAACATTTTCCCCCAAGTAATTAAGCAGAGGCCATTTCACCTTACCGTGTTTCGTGGCAGTATGGCAACAGTACTCCACACAGCACATTATGCCCATGCAACCAACTACCTTCCCACATAGACTAGGTAGCCAATTAATGGAAGACGTGTGACGTCAGTCAGAATTACTTGTGTCGATCATTGGAAAGAAAGAATGGTTGACCTAAGTATCGAGCTCTCGACCCATGAGTTGACATACCTCAACGTTACCGACATAACTTGTAAATATAATTAATGTACAATGCCTTTTCAATTATTCATATGTGAGCTTTTGCACTTAAACCGTTATAATTTAGATTTCGCAATTATACCGCTATAATTAGGTTTCTCATTTATACCATTATAATTTAAATTCCCCACTTTAACCGTCCGATTTCCTATGTAGATTCGATCCGCCAGCGAATCCATGCACTATGATCTGACTCTACACTATACGTCAATTAGTCATAGAAGCTTTATATAAACATCTGTGAAGCTATATGAGCCGAGTAACGAGAAAACCAACATTGTGGATTCTGCTCTTTAAGTATCGACCAGGATCAGCCGAAGCATGCCGCGCATGCCAACCCGGACAGACACTTTTTACCTCATGTGGATTTTCTGTTTCAGGAATTATTACTCTATATCTATATCATCCTGAGACAGAATGTGTCGGCCCGGATTAGTGTGCGTTGAGTCCATAATGTTGGTTTTCTCTCATATATATTTGAATCCATTGCGATAGATGCACAGGCGGGTGTTTTATTTTCCATACGTGTAATAATTATATTAATTTTGGTTCAACTGGGCACCTCTCATTTTTGAACGCGTGACTTCCCTATGATGTTAAATGTTATAACAACAGTTAAAATGCCCTTAGTTTTGCGATGTATCGTACATTGTTTTAGAATTAGCGCTGGAGTATCAAATATTAACTCCGCATACTGAAAATATTCGGAATTACCTCATGACGCACCGTCTGTCGTACGTCCGTGCGTTAACATTTTGATTTAAACGACTTATTACGTCCTCTTCCACATGATTTCAAAACTGTTTTATCCATTAAAAATTCTGATTGCCATCGAAATCGATAGAAAATCAAAGCACTGTCTTGGATGACATTCTACCAGATTCCGTCAACCCATGTTGATTGTTGAGTTTTGCCTTATATGGCTTTGGTGAAATCTTTTAAAATCTTCTCCTGAAAATTCATTAATCCAGTTCTCAAAATGATTTTGGAGAACTGTCCGTCGGATGACGTTCTACTAGATTGCTTTATCGTGTCTAATGGCTTCGAACTGGTTTACCCTTTACGTCTAAACATTTTAAACGTCTTCTGCTCGCATTAGAATGACCCGATTTGCAAATTATTGTTGAGAAATTTTACGAGATTGGCACTTTTCCTGATTGATTCCTTCAAGTCATGTTGATTGATCCAAAACATTGGGCAGAGTCGTTGTATCCTTTATAGTTGCATAAAGTTAAAATATTATAAATTGTCTTCTCAGAACTCATTGGCATGTTTTTTTTAAAAAAAAAAATTTCATGTTAATGTTCCTATGGTTAACATGTACATGTTCCTATGGTTACCCTCAACCATATTTCTTCAAATCATTTCATTTGGCCATAAAACATGGAGTCCAGGTACAGGGCTGTTTCAACCTTTATGCCTAAATTGAAAACATTAAAAATTATTTTCTGAGAACTTATAGACCCGATTTTTTCAAATTATTTCACAAAATTGTTCATTGAGTCCACCTCCATAACATTTTAACATCAATGTTGATTTTCGAAATGCATGGCGACCAGGGGTTTCGATTGTTTATACCAAAACGCAACTAATTGAGCTTGAGGATAAGAAATTGGATAAATCTGAACAAGTTAAAGTCTTTCCAACATACAACAAATCTGCAGCAGACGTCTTTAAAACCATTAAGGTTAAATATTCGACATAATATAAGTATAATCATTAACTTCAGTTTAAAACATTTTGGGAAAAGGAGAAGAAGAATAATGTCTGCTGCAGATGCACCAAAAGTCGTAATTAAATTGGAAAGGGAAATGGCTAACGTTGAGGCAGCGTTTCTGGAAAAGAAGAAATCTATGTCGTCTGTCGGCATATTGCCCAATGTCCTTTGCGCCATTGAGAAACTGACTGCCGCAAAAGTTCAGGTCTCCGATTAAACCAGACCGCAGATCGAACCCGGGTCTCTTGGTGTCGAGACCGCAAATTTTACAACATGACCCCGGGTCTCATTGTGTCGAGACCACAACTTTTACTACACGACACAGGGTCTCATGGTGTCAAGACCGCTCCTTTTACTACAAGTCACCGGGTATCATGGTGTCGAGACCGCAACTTTTACTACACGACACCGGGTCTCATGGTGTCGAGACCGCAACTTTTACTACACGACACCGGATTTCATGATGTCGAGACCGCAACCTTTACTACACGACACCGGGTTTCATGATGTCGAGACCGCAACCTTTACTACACGACACCGGGTCTCATGATGTCGAGACCGCAACCTTTACTACACGATACCGGGTTTCATGATGTCGAGACCGCAACCTTTACTATACGACACCGGGTATCATGGTGACGAGACCGCAACTTTTACTACACGACACCGGGTCTCATGGTGTCAAGACCGCAACCTTTACTACACGACAGCGGGTATCATGGTGACGAGACCGCAACTTTTACTACACGACACCGGGTATCATGGTGACGGGACCGCAACTTTTACTACACGACACCGGGTCTCATGGTGTCGAGACCGCAACCTTTACTACACGACACTTGGTCTCATGGTGTCGAGACCGCAACTTTTACTACACGACACCGGGTATCATGGTGTCGAGACCGCAACTTTTACTACACGACACCGGGTCTCATGGTGTCGAGACCGCAACCTTTACTACACGACACCGGGTATCATGGTGACGAGACCGCAACTTTTACTACACGACACCGGGTCTCATGGTGTCGAGACCGCAACCTTTACTACACGACAGCGGGTATCATGGTGACGAGACCGCAACTTTTACTACACGACACCGGGTATCATGGTGACGAGACCGCAACTTTTACTACACGACACCGGGTCTCATGGTGTCGAGACCGCAACCTTTACTACACGACAACGGGTATCATGGTGACGAGACCGCAACTTTTACTACACGACACCGGGTATCATGGTGACGGGACCGCAACTTTTACTACACGACACTGGGTCTCATGGTGTCGAGACCGCAACCTTTACTACACGACACTTGGTCTCATGGTGTCGAGACCGCAACTTTTACTACACGACACCGGGTCTCATGGTGTCGAGACCGCAACTTTTACTACACAACACCGGGTCTCATGGTGTCAAGACCGCTCCTTTTACTACAAGTCACCGGGTCTCATGGTGTCGAGACCGCAACTTTTACTACACGACACCGGGTTTCATGATGTCGAGACCGCAACTTTTACTACACGACACAGGGTCTCATAGTGTCGAGACCGCAACCTTTACTACACGACACCGGGTCTCATGGTGTCGAGACCGCAACCTTTAATACACGACACTGGGTCTTATGGTGTGGATACCGTAACTTTTACTACTCGACACCGGGTCTCATGGTGTCAAGACCGCAACTTTTACTACACGGCACAGGGTCTGATAGTATCGGGACCGCAATTTCTAACTACACGACACCGGGTCTTATGGTGTCCGGACCGCAACCTTTACTACACGACACAGGCTTTCATTGTGTAGAGACCGCAACTTTTGCTACACGACACAGGCTTTCATTGTGTAGAGACCGCAACTGTAGTAAAAGTTGCGGTCTCTACACAATGAAATGCTGTGTTGTGTAGTAAAAGTTGCGGTCTCGACACCATGAGACTCGGTGTCGAGACCGCAACTTTTACTACACGACACGTGCTTTCATTGTGTAGAGACCGCAACTTTTACTACACAACACAGGTTTTCATTGTGTAGAGATCGCAACTTTTACTACACGACACGGGCTTTCATTGTGTAGAGACCGCAACTTTTACTACACAACACAGCCTTTCATTGTTTAGAGACCGCAACTTTTACTACACGACACAGGCTTGCATTGTGTAGAGACCGCAACTTTTACTACACGACAAAGGCTTTCATTGTGTAGAGACCGTAACT
This sequence comes from Serripes groenlandicus, assembly GCA_031761405.1. Classification (NCBI taxonomy): domain Eukaryota; kingdom Metazoa; phylum Mollusca; class Bivalvia; order Cardiida; family Cardiidae; genus Serripes; species Serripes groenlandicus. The sequence goes on from JASEVX010000003.1 coordinate 98,049,058, forward strand.
TTTACTTCACGACACCGGGTCTCATGGTGTCGAGACCGAAGCTTTTACTACACGACACCGGGTCTCATGGTGTCGAGACCACAGGGTGTACTAGACGGCAGAGTCGGATTTGATTCGTGTTTGATCGAGAATACTAGAGTTTCAATTCAAACAGTAAATAAAGAGAAGGGTGTTTCTATTAATAAATTTTTTGGAACTTGAACGCTATCCGAATTTCTGGAGTAATTCCAACTACCGGGCGATGGTTTGCAGCACTCTCTGTGGTATGCAGACAGTGACTCACTTATTTAGCACTTTATTTGAAAAACAAAATGGGTATATCCTCTTTTCTTTGAAACGTATGAATGTACAATGATCATTTGGGTTTTTTAAATATCAAATGCTAATTCACGACTCTTTTATGTTGAAGAAAAAGCCAGAAGTGAACAATATCTCCTTTTTCAAAAGTATTTTCAATATTCGTATGTACAAAGGCGTCAACATCTGCATTATCAGGTATAAGAAACCATAACGTGGCGCCTCTGTGAAACGTTGCAAGCTGCAACCTAAACTATGTCAAAGGCTATACAATTATGATTGATTGTTCAGTCATATCACGGCGGCCAGTTCACCTACTCACGAGTTTCCAGGCTATCTCATACCATTACTCAACACAACATACTTTCCAAGCAACTGGATGCCTTTACACATAGACTGTAAGACGAATGACGCAGTTCACAGTGACTTTTGTCCAAAGGTTATACAAGGGCTATCGGACCTAGATCGGCTATTTACGAAAATACTCTAAATTGAGTTTACGAGTTTAACCGAGGCGGTCCGATTGGACATGGCAATTCAATAACTGAATCACGTGATATTATTAGTATTTATATGCGGATGATGACTGGATCCACAATTCTATTGAGCGCGATTTTGAAGGAAAATGTTTTCTTTGCGGGATTTTATACGTTTGTCTGTGAGCTTTCTTGCTGTGCAGGCACTGCTGGGTAAGTTTCGATCTTAAAACATTTACATGCCATTATTATATTTGCTCTGCTACAAAATAAATCATAAACATTAACTGCCTTTTAACCTTTCATAATACAATCTATCCGTAGCAGAGGAATTTGTTTTTTAAAAGGCAATCTCTGTAATGAAAATATAATTATTGAATGGCGTTATAAACATTTGAGCCGTTAGGAGACACAACCAACATTATGGACTCTGCGTGATGTATCAAAACAGACGGATCAACCTGCGCAATCCGCACAGGCTAATCCGGGTCGACACATTCCGTCTCAGGGAGATATAGAAGTATAGCGTAATGATTCCTGAAACAACTCCACAGGAGGCCTAAATAGTCTGTCCGGGTTCGTCTGCGCGGCATGTCTAGTCTGATCCGGGTCGATACTTTACGCAGAGTCCACACTGTTGGTTTTCTACTGGAATGGCTCATTTTAACATAAACAAAGCAGAGTATGAATGAATCATACGATAACACAACACGGCGTCTATTTAACCATTTCCCATATGCAGGCGCTTTTCGACTCGTCTGCAGCAGACGAAGGAAAAGATGCTCTCTTAATAAAGTATATTTTCAATACTTAATGTATGTGTTTCTTTTATATATTAATAGCGTATATTTGCCTTGATGTTTACCAGGGGCGTAACTTTGTGAAACTCGAGTATACACACACATGGGGTAGAGGGTCGCGACAATTCTGTAGGAAAACTTTAAAATCCTACATTGCATATGGTCAACTCAAGTGGTTATTTTGTTCATACCGTAAATACATACTATAACCACATGCAGATTTATTGACATTTTCAGACGACAGTAAGCCTTCAAACTTTCAGCCTTCAATTTATAATGCATTATTTTCACCCTCCCAGACGATTTGGTACGCATGGCTTACGTGCGTATACCTAGGTACGAACCTGGCTGCATATGTGTTATTATGTGGTCAATGTTTAACGTCGTGAATGCCTGGGTACGAACTTGGCTGCATATGTGTTATTATGTGGTCAATGTTTAACGTCGTGAATGCCTGGGTACGAACCTGGCTGCATATGTGTTATTATGTGGTCAATGTTTAACGTCGTGAATACCTAGGTACGAACCTGGCTGCATATGTGTTATTATGTGGTCAATGTTTAACGTCGTGAATGCCTGGGTACGAACTTGGCTGCATATGTGTTATTATGTGGTCAATGTTTAACGTCGTGAATGCCTGGGTACGAACTTGGCTGCATATGTGTTATTAGGTGGTCAATGTTTAACGTCGTGAATACCTAGGTACGAACCTGGCTGCATATGTGTTATTATGTGGTCAATGTTTAACGTCGTGAATGCCTGGGTACGAACTTGGCTGCATATGTGTTATTATGTGGTCAATGTTTAACGTCGTGAATGCCTGGGTACGAACCTGGCTGCATATGTGTTATTATGTGGTCAAGGTTCAACGTCGTGAATGCCTGTATACGTATTCATATCATCAAGTTTCTGTTCCGTCTTTTGATTTGAACACGAATTGTGAGAATTTGTGTATGTTCAGTTTTAGCTAGGCTAAATCCTTTCCCTCACTCACGCTATTGCCACTTTTAAAGCATTGTGAGCGAACATGTAATTGGTTTACGTTGTAAGAAGGGGGCGGGGGTTGATTGGAAGAGATACAGTTGCATAGTATGAGGAAATGAGCTTTGCTACATGAAACCAGATGTTAGAAGGTTTCGAAATTAATAGTAATTATATCTAAATAATGATCCTTTGCATGCCAGTCTAGAGTCGGAAATTGATCCATTCGATCACATTGGATATTTATGCACACGTACCTTTTGTTTGGCCATGAAAGGTCTCTAAATGTTTCCTTTGCGAAAAAGGAAGATCATGATCAGGTTCCATAGAAGCGCAGGCTGATCTGATGTAAATTTTTCACAATAGTCGTCTGCTGCTGGGGGCAAATCAGATTTTACGACTGGGTTTTTGGCTTCAAGTGTTTTCGAGGATGATATATACTTTGGCTTCTTGAATGAGAAAAATACGCCTTGGAACTGCTACTATGGCTGTAAATGGCAAGGATCGGACCTGAACGCACACGAATAAGTGGTTATCGGTAGTGCTTAACTGATATGGTATTTTAATTATTAACCAGCTTTGAAATCGCATGAAAACCAAATGTAATGGCAGTGTCCGTATTTCCGAATGTAATGGCGGTGTCCGTATGCCCAAAATCTTAATTCGGTTATCGGGCTAGATCCTAATTGCTGAAATATTAGAAATTTCAGTTTTGATACAGAACTGAAAAAGATGTGGGAAATCCTCATTATTCTTTAAAAACGAGTCCCGTGGTGTAATGTGTCCACACAAACGGTGCGAGTACTGGTTAAGTTTCCAGGAAGCAGACATCGAGCCTGATTATTATTAGCTGGGACTACTAATACATATTAGTAGTCCAATATGCTGAAAGCTTGTTTCGCAGCCGATTTAAAATAAAAAAAATAAAATAAAAAAAGTTTGAGTTAATGGATCTATTTAAATATTTTAGTAGACAGTGAACCGAACTGCCGATTTGACCATGATTACAAGGTTCTACAGAAATTAGCCGAATTGGAATCCCGTCTAAACAGGCAGGCCGAAGACATCATCGAACGTAAGTGCATTATATGTACGAATGTGCAGATAAGTAGTTTTTCTGATAAGATTTTAAAATAACACAAATGTGAGGTTTCTGCAACTGTATTCAAGAATAAATGACAAACAAGAGGAAGATAGAGCAAGCGAGTTACAGACGATAGTTATACGAGTATGCGTATTACAATTACGCGAAACAATAGTTCATTTAATAATGGGACGTATACTACACTATACTACACTATAATTACTACACTATACTACACTATACTACTCTATACTACACTATACTACACTATACTACATTATACTACACTATACTACACTATACTACACTATACTACTCTATACTACACTATACTACACTATACTACAGTATACTACAGTATACTACACTATACTACACTATACTACACTATACTACACTATACTACACTATACTACACTATACAACACTATACTACACTATACTACTCTATACTACACTATAATTACTACACAATACTACACTATACTACACTATAATTACTACACTATACTACACTATATACACTATACTACACTATATACACTATATACACTATACTACACTATACTACACTATGCTACACTATACTACACTATACTACACTATAATTACTACACTATACTACACTATACTACACTATAATTACTACACTATACTACACTATACTACACTATAATTACTACACTATACTACACTATACTACACTATAATTACTACACTATAATTACTACACTATACTACACTATAATTACTACACTATACTACACTATACTACACTATACTACACTATACTACACTATACTACACTATACTACACTATACTACACTATACTACACTATACTACACTATACTACACTATACTACACTATACTACACTATAGTACACTATACTACACTATAATTACTACACCATACTACACTATACTACTCTATACTACATTATACTACACTATACTACACTATAATTACTACACTATAATTACTACACTATAATTACTACACTATACTACACTATACTACACTATACTACACTATACTACACTATACTACACTATACTACACTATACTACACTATACTACACTATACTACACTATACTACACTATACTACACTATACTGCACTATACTGCACTATACTACACTATACTACACTATACTACACTATACTACACTATACTACACCATACTACACTATACTACACTATACTACACTATACTACACTATAATTACTACACTATACTACACTATAATTACTACACTATAATTACTACACTATAATTACTACACTATAATTACTACACTATAATTACTACACTATACTACACTATACTACACTATACTACACTATACTACACTATACTACACTATACTACACTATACTGCACTATACTGCACTATACTACACTATACTACACTATACTACACTATACTACACCATACTACACTATACTACACTATACTACACTATACTACACTATAATTACTACACTATACTACACTATAATTACTACACTATAATTACTACACCATACTACACTATACTACACTATACTACACTATACTACACTATAATTAATACACTATACTACACTATAATTACTACACGATACTACACTATAATTACTACACTATACTACTCTATACTACAGTATACTACTCTATACTACAGTATACTACACTATACTACACTATGCTACACTATACTACACTATACTACACTATACTACACTATACTACACTATACTACACTATACTACACTATACTACACTATACTACACTATACTACACTATACTACACTATACTACACTATACTACACTATACTACACTATACTACACTATACTACACTATACTACACTATAATTACTACACTATACTACACTATAATTACTACACTATACTACACCATAATTACTACACTATACTACACTATACTACACTATACTACACTATACTACACTATACTACACTATACTACACTATACTACACTATACTACACTATACTACACTATACTACACTATACTACACTATACTACACTATACTACACTATACTACACTATACTACACTATACTACACTATACTACACTATACTACACTATACTACACTATACTACACTATACTACACCATACTACACCATACTACACTATACTACACTATAATTACTACACTATACTACACTATAATTACTACACTATACTACACTATAATTACTACACTATACCACACTATAATTACTACACTATACTACACTATAATTACTACACTATACTACACTATAATTACTACACCATACTACACTATACTACACCATACTACACTATACTACACTATAATTACTACACTATACTACACTATACTACACTATAATTACTACACTATACAACACTATACTACACTATAATTACTACACTATACTACACTATACTTACTACACTATACTACACTATAATTACTACACTATACTACACTATACTACACTATACTACACCATACTACACTATAATTATATATATACTACACTATACTACAGTATACTACACCATACTACACCATACTACAGTATACTACAGTACACTACACTATACTACACTATACTACACTATACTACACTATACTACACTATACTACACTATACTACACTATACTACTCTATACTACATTATACTACACTATACTACACTATACTACACTATACTACACTATACTACACTATACTACACTATACTACACCATACTACACCATACTACACTATACTACACTATACTACACTATAGTTACTACACTATACTACACTATACTACACTATACTACTCTATACTACAGTATACTACACTATACTACACTATACTACACTATAATACACCATACTACACTATACTACACTATACTACAGTATACTAAACTATTACTATACTACACTATACTACTCTATACTACAGTATACTACACTATACTACACCATACTACAGTATACTACACTATACTACACTATACTACTCTATACTACAGTATACTACACTATACTACACCATACTACAGTATACTACAGTATACTACAGTATACTACAGTATACTACACCATACTACAGTATATTACACTATACTACACTATACTACTCTATACTACAGTATACTACACTATACTACACCATACTACACTATACTACACTATACTACACTATACTACACTATACTACTCTATACTACACTATACTACACTATAATTACTACACTATACTACACCATACTACACTATACTACACTATACTACAGTATACTACACTATACTACACTATACTACACCATACTACACTATACTACACTCTACTATACTATACTACACTATACCACCTTATACTGCACCGTTCAGCCTTATAACTCTTTCTACGCTAATTTGCAATATTGAAGTCTTTGCGAACAATACAGATAAAGGTGATTCTCTGAAATTGTCATCGTTTGCCTTTTAGCTATTATAATATTCCAAAACTCTTAGTACATGATGAAAAACGGAGTCGCCCATTGTGAACAAGGAAAAGCCTACTTTAGGAAGAGTTAAACCTTTTCCACATACATTAATCTGCAGCAGACAACATAAAGGCAACAATGTGAAAAAAAAAGGTTACAAATGAAGTCATAGTTTTTCAATAGAGTTGAAAACATTGTGACAACAGGGGAAACTGCTAATAATGAGCAATTTCTCCTTTCGCCACAATGTTTTCAAAGGTCAGCTGTTGCATATGTGCCAAATGCATCTACAAGTGTGAAGGGTAACATATGTTTCACAAACAATGGTTTTCGGACTACGGTCGGTAGCTTTTGTCCAAGTCATACTTTCAGTGTTAATGCAACACATCTGCAGCAGACAACCTTGAAAACGTAGACACAATATTTAAGAAATAAACATATTATCCCGTTAGCTCAGTCGGTAGCGACGCGGGCTGTCAATCCAGGGGTTGTGAGTTCGAACCCCAGCACGGCCAACATTCCTTCCGAAGTTGGACAAAGGTCACTGTGACAAGCGTCATTCGTTTTTCACCAATGTCTATGTGGAAAAGCAGACAGTTGTTTGGAAAGTATGTTGTGTGGAGTACTGGTGTGAGGACACATATGAGCAGGTGAACTGGCCGCCGTTATATGACTGACTTTTGTTTTAAAACGGCTTTAAACCTAAATCAATCAACTCATTACATATACAGTTGAAAACACTATGGTAAATTGGGAAATGCGTATAACGAGCAGTTTTCCTTTTGTAACATTGTTTTCAAACGTTATCTGATGTAGATGCGTCAAAATGTGTCTGCATGTTTACACGGTTTCATGTGACTATTCAGCGCAACAGGCTCTTTGCAAGTCGAGCATACGTCATTGCGAATTGTCCGCCGTGCGTGCGTTGGTCAGTGTGTTCGTTTACTTTTGGCTTCAAACTTAGCCAATCGTGATGGCACTTCAAAACAAGCATCTCCTCGGTGTTCTCTCCTACATTCTTTTGTAACGTTTAGATCGTTGCAGAATTATGGCTGCTTTGGCAACAAGAATTTTTTAGTAAAAAAAAAATCTTCGTATCAAAACATTATGGCGCGATTTTCTTTCTTTTTTTAAATTAATGTTCCCATACGGTGAATCAGATTCATGGCCGCTAGGGGATGGCGCTGTTTCTTTCTGTTTAACCAAGTACAGTCTAAAAAATCATTTTTTAAAACGTAGGTTTTAATATTGTATGGAATCCGCTGTGGTCGAGTGGTTAGCGTAGGTGATTTCGAAACCGGGTGTCCCGGGTTCGATCCCCAGTCGCGGCACTACGGTCATGGTGGAGTGCGTTGGGCAAGGCTTCTTTCAAGAATATTAATATTACACATTTAAGAAGTAGATTTTGAGGTTAAATGAAATATATCTAGAATGGGTTATGAGCATCAATCATGTCAGTCAAGGGGAATAACTTTGTCTGATATATGTTTTCTAAATTATGTTTATAACATAAAAGAGACAAAGAGAGCAATTGCCCGCCCTGATTTCAGAGGTCGTTTTGTTTGTATTGTTGGGTGTTTTAGGCCGTTTTCAACAGCATTCATGTCCAATCACCCTCACAGTTCATAAACTCATGGGACCTGGGTGAATCAACCCAGCTATGAGTTATGACTGAAAACAGTGTGGAAAGAGGAGCCATCGTTATCATGATTTCAAAGGTCGTTTTGTTTGTATTGTTGGATGTTTTACGCCTTTTTTCAACATCATATATGTCAAATCACCCGCACTGTTCACATACTCATGCGTCCTGGGTGATTCAACCCAGCTACTCAATAGAACTGAACACACTGTGACAAAGGGAGCAATTGCCCCACCTGATTTCAGAGGTCGTTTTGTTGGGTGTTTTAGGCCGTTTTCAACAGCATGTATGCCCAATCGCCATCACAGTTCACATACTCATGTTTTCTGGGTGATTCTACCCAGCTAGGCAATATGACTGAAAACATTGTGGTAAGAGGAGACTTTGCTCATCATGTTTTCAAAGGTCGTTTTGATTGCGTTGTTGGGGTTGTTAGGCCGTTTTCAACAGCATTTATGTCCAATCACCCTCACAGTTCAGATACTCATGCGTCCTGGGTGAATCAACCCAACTATGCGATAGGACTAAAACACAGTGTGGTAAGAGAAGCCATTGCCCATCGTGCTTTCAGTGGTCGTTTTGATTGCGTTGTTGGGGTTTATAGGCCGTTTTCAACAGCATTTATGTTAAATAACCGTCACTGCTCACACACACATGCTTCCTGGATGAATCAACCCATCTATGCGAAAGGACTGAAAACAGTGTCATAAAAGGAGCCATGACTCATCATGTTTTCAAAGGTCGTTTTGAGTGCACTGTACGGAGTTTTAGGCCGTTTTCAACAGCATTTATGTCCAATCACCCCCACAGTTCACATACTCATGCGTCCTGGGCGAATCAAGCCAACTATGTAATAGGACTGAAATCAGTGTGGTAAGAAGAGCCATTGCTCATCATGTTTTCAAAGGTCAATGTGATTGCATTGTTGGCGTTTATAGGCCGTTTTCAACAGCGTTTATGTCCAATCACCCTCACTGTTTACAAACTCATAGGACCTGGGTGATTCAACCCAGCTATGCGTTAATACTGCAAACAGTGTGGAAAGAGCAGCCATTGCTAAACCTGATTTCAAAGGTCGTTTTGTTTGTATTGTTGGGTGTTTTACGTCGTTTTCAACCTCATATATGTCAAATCACTCGCACTGTTCACCTACTCATGCGTCCTGGGTGATTCAACCCAGCTACTCAAAAGAATAGAACACACTTTGACAAAGAGAGCAATTGCCCGCCCTGATTTCAGAGGTCGTTTTGTTTGCATTGTTGGGTGTTTTAGGCCGTTTCCAACAGTATTCCAGTCATACCACCCCGTCAGTTCACACACTCGTGATCCCAGGGTGAATCAACCCAGCTATGCAATACATCTGAACACATTATGGCAAAAGAAGCAATTGCCATCCATACTTTAAAATGTCGTTTTGTTTGCATTGTAGGGGTTTTGATCTTGGAAGCGAGATGTTGCATGACTAAATAAGTGTGGAAAGTGGCATAAAAAATATATCTGCATGTGGGAAAGGGTTAGTATGTGTTCACTGGTCTTCGCACGTCTGCAGGCCAAATCACTTTCGGAGGTACAGTGAACGATTTTCCCATAACCCCGTTCCCACAAGCATAAACTCCCTATAAATGAACTGTCGAAAACATTGTGATAAAAAACAGCCATTGCTCATCATGTTTTCAAAGGTCGTTTTACTTGCATTGTTGGGGTTTTAGGCCGTTTTCAACATCATGTATGTCCAATCGCCATCACAGTTCACATGCTTATGTTTTCTGTGTGATTATACCCAGCTAGGCAATAGGACTAAACAACAGTGTGGTAAGAGGAGCCATTGCTCATCATGTTTTCAAAGGTCGTTTTGATTGCTTTGTTGGGGTTTTTAGGCCGTTTTCAACATCATTTATGTCCAATCACCCTCACAGTTCACATACTCATGCGTCCTGGGTGAATCAACCCAACTATGCGATAGGACTAAACAACAGTGTGGTAAGAGGAGCCAATGCCCATCGTGCTTTCAATGATCGTTTTGATTGAGTTGTGTGGGTTTATAGGCCGTTTTCAACAGCATTTATGTCCAATCACCCCCACGGTTCACATACTCATGAGTCCTCGGCGAATCAAGCCAACTATGCAATAGGACTGAAACAGTGTGGTAAGAGGAGCCATTGCTCATCATGTTTTCAAAGGTCAATGTGATTGCATTGTTGGGTTTTATAGGCCGTTTTCAATAGCATTAATGTTCAATCACCCTCACAATTCAGAAACTCATGGGACCTGGGTGAATCAACCCAGCAATGCGTTAGGACTGAAAACAGTGTGGAAAGAGGAGCAATTGATAAATCATGATTTCAAAGGTTGTGTAAGTTTATAGGCCGTTTTCAACAGCATTTATGTCCAATCACCCCCACAGTTCACATACTCATGCGTCCTCGGCGAATCAAGCCAACTATGCAATAGGACTGAAAACAGTGTGGGAAGAGGAGCAATTGATAATAATGATTTCAAAGGTCGTTTTGTTTGTAATGTTGGTTGTTTTACGCCGTTTTCAACATCATATATGTCAAATCACCCGCACTGTTCACATACGCATGCGTCCTGGGTGATTCAACCCAGCTGCTCAATAGTACTGAACATTCTGTGACAAAGGGAGCAATTGCCAGCCCTGCTTTCAGAGGTCGTTTTGTTCGTATTGATTTGTGTTTTAGGCCGTTTTCAACATCATTCTAGTCATACCACCCCGTCAGTTCACACACTCGTGATCCCAGGGTGAATCAACGCAGCTATGCAATACAACTGAACACATTATGGCAAAAGAAGCAATTGCCCGCCATGCTTTAAAATGTCGTTTTGTTTACATTGTAGGGGTTTTGATCTTTGAAGCGAGTTGTTGCATGACTAAATAAGTGTGGAAAGTGACATAACAAATATCTGCATGTGGGAAAGGGTTAGTATGTGTTCACTGGTCTTCGCACCTCTGCAGGCCAAATCCCTTTCGGCGGTACAGTGAACGATTTTCCCATAACCCCGTTCCCACATGCATAAACTCCCTATAAATGAACTATCGAAAACATTGTGATAAAATCAGCCATTGCTCATCCTGTTTTCAAAGGTCTTTCTGCTGGCATTGTTGGGGTTTTAGGCCGTTTTCAACAGCATGTATGCCCAATCGCCATCACAGTTCACATACTCATGTTTTCTGGGTGATTCTACCCAGCTAGGCAATAGGACTGAAAACAGTGTGATAACAGGAGTCATTGCCCATCGTGTTTTCAAAGGTCGTTTTGATAGCGTTGTTTTGGGGTTTTATACTGAAAACAGTGTGGTAAGAGGAGCCATGGCCCATCGTGCTTTCAATGGTCGTTTTGATTGCGTTGTTGGGGTTTATAGGCCGTTTTCAACAGCATTTATGTTAAATAACCCTCACTGCTCACACGCTTCCTAGGTGAATCAACCCATCTACGCGATAGGACTGAAAACCGTGTGGTATAAGGAGCCATTACTCATCATGTTTTCAAAGGTCGTTTTGAGTGTACTGCAAGGAGCTTTAGACCGCTTTCAACAGCATGTATGTCCAATCATCCCCACAGTTCACATACTCATGCGTCCTAGGTGAATCAAGCCAACTATGCAATAGGACTGAAAACAGTGTGGTAAGAGGAGCCATTGCTCATCATGTTTTCAAAGGTCAATGTGATTGCATTGTTGGCATTTATAGACCGTTTTCAACAGCATTTATGTCCAATCACCCTCACAGTTCACAAACTCATGGGACCTGGGTTAATCAACCCAGCGATGCGTTAGTCCTGAAAACAGTGTTGAAAGAGGAGCAATTGATAATCATGATTTCAAAGGTCGTTTTGTTTGTAATGTTGGGTGTTTTACGCCGTTTTCAACATCATGTATGTCAAATCACTCGCATTGTTCACATACTCATGCGTCCTGGGTGATTCAACCCAGCTACTCAAAAGAACAGAACACACTTTGACAAAGAGAGCAATTGCCGGCCCTGATTTCAGAGGTCGTTTTGTTTGTATTGTTGGGTGTTTTAGGCCGTTTTCAACAGCATTCATGTCCAATCACCTTCACAGTTCACAAACTCATGGGACCTGGGTGAATCAACCCAGCTATGCGTTATGACTGAAAACAGTGTGGAAAGAGGAGCCATTGTTAATCATGATTTCAAAGGTCGTTTTGTTTGTATTGTTGGGTGTTTTACGCCGTTTTCAACATCATATATGTCAAAACACCCGCACTGTTCACATACTCATGCGTCCTGGTCGATTCAACCCAGCTACTCAATAGAACTGAACACACTGTGACAAAGGGAGCATTTGCCCCACCTGATTTCAGAGGTCGTTTTGTTGGGGTTTCGGCCGTTTTCAATAGCATGTATGCCCAATCGCCATCACAGTTCACATACTCATGTTTTCTGGGTGATTCTACCCAGCTAGGCAATAGGTCTGAAAATAGTGTGGTAAGAGGAGCCATTGTTCATCATGTTTTCAAAGGTCGTTTTTATTGCAATGTGGCGGGTTTTAGGCCGTTTTAACAGCATTTATGTCCAATCACATTACAGTTCACATACTCATGCGTCCTGGGTGAATCAACCCAACTATGCGATAGGACTAAAAAAACAGTGTGGTAAGAGGATCCATTGCCCATTGTGCTTTCAATCGTCGTTTTGATTGCGTTGTTGGGGTTTATAGGCCGTTTTCAATAGCATTTATGTTAAATAACCCTCACTGCTCACACACACATGCTTCCTGTGTGAATCAACCCATCTACGCGATAGGACTGAAAACAGTGTGATATTAGGAGCCATTACTCATCATGTTTTCAAAGGTCGTTTTGATTGCGCGTTGTTGGGGTTTATAGGCCGTTTTCAACAGCATTTATGTCCAATCACCCGCACTGTTCACATACTCATGCGTCCTGGGTGATTCAACCCAGCTACTCAATAGTACTGAACACACTGTGATAAAGGGAGCAATTGCCCCCCTGATTTCAGAGGTCATTTTGTTTGTATTGTTTGGTGTTTTAGGCCGTTTTCAACATCATTCCAGTCATACCACCCCGTCAGTTCACACACTCGTGATCCCTGGGTGAATCAACCCAGCTATGCAATAGAACTGAACACATTATGGCAAAAGAAGCAATTGCCCGCGATGCCTTAAAATGTCGTTTTGTTTGCATTGTAGGGGTTTTGATCTTGGAAGCGAGTTGTTGCATGACTTAATAAGTTTGGAAAGTGGCATACAAAATATCTGCATGTGGGAAAGGGTTAGTATGTGTTCACTGGTCTTCGCACCTCTGCATGCCAAATCCCTTTCGGCGGTACAGTGATTGATGTTCCCATAACCCCGTTCCCACATGCATAAACTCCCTATAAATGAACTATCGAAAACATTGTGATAAAAACAGCCATTGCTCATCATGTTTTCAAAGGTCGTTTTGCTTGCATTGTTGGGGTTTTAGGCCGTTTTCAACAGCATGTTTGCCCAATCGCCATCACGGTTCACATACTCATGTTTTCTGGGTGATTCTACCCAGCTAGGCAATAGGACTGAAAACAGTGTGGTAAGAGGTGCCATTGCTCATCATGTTTTTAAAGGTTGTTTTGATTGCGTTGTTGGGTGTTTTAGGCCGTTTTTTCAACAGCATTTATGTCCAATCACCCTCACAGTTCACATACTCATGCGTCCTGGGTGAATCAACCCAACTATGCGATAGGAATGAAAACAGTGTGGTAAGAGGAGCTATTGCCCATCGTGCTTCAATTGGTCATTTTGATTGCGTTGTTGTGGTTTATAGGCCATTTTCAACAGCATTTATGTTAAATAATACTGACTGCTCACACACACATGCTTCCTGGGTGAATCAACACATCTACGCGATAGGACTGAAAACAGTGTGGTATAAGGAGCCATTACTCATCATGTTTTCAAATGTCGTTTTGAGTGCACTGCATGGAGCTTTAGGCCGCTTTCAACAGCATTTATGTCCAATCACCCCCACAGTTCACATACTCATGCGTCCTGGGTGAATTAAGCCAACTATGCAATAGGACTGAAAACAGTGTGGTAAGAGGAGCCATTGCTCATCATGTTTTAAAAGGTCAATGTGATTGCATTGCTGGGGTTTATAGGCCGTTTTCAACAGCATGTATGTTCAATCACCCTCACAGTTCACAAACTCATGGGACCTAGGTGAATCAACCCAGCTATGCGTTAGGACTGAAAACAGAGTGGAAAAAGGAGCCATTGCTAATCATGATTTCAAAGGTCGTTTTGTTTGTATTTTTGGGTGTTTTGCAGGAGAACATTCAAGTCACTGCAGAAGTGAGTAACCTCCACAACCAGATAGGTGACCTTGTGTCCAAATGTAATTTCCTTGAATCTGCATTAGACGAATCTGAACAGTACTCCCGCCGCAACTGTCTCAGGATAAGTGGCATTCCGGTTACAGATGCTGAAAACACTGACGAAATTGTGCTCGATATCGCTTCAAAGTGCAACACTCAACTGAATATTAGTGATATAGAACGATCCCACAGAGTCAAAAGGAAAGTTATTAAACCGTCAAAACCAGAAGACATAATAGTGAAATTTGTGTCGTACAGATCGCGAGCCAACTTCGTCTTTGCGAAATCAAAGTTAAAGGAGAGTGATGCATACAGCAACGTTTTTATAAACGAAGACTTGACAAAAACGCGTAGTAACATCTTATTTGAAGCGAGAAAACTAGTTAGGCAAAAATCCTTAAAGCAAGCATTCTCAAGAGACGGACGCATTTTTGTGAAAGATACAAATGACCAAAAGCACACGATCCATTCCGTCGAAGACCTCCATAAAGTCTGCAGTACATAGCTTTGACATTCTAATACAGTTAACATATAACTAGTTGTCACATGTATAATCTTTTCTTTCAATAAGTAATATAAATATACTCTGTTTCTTTTTTGTCGCCTTCATGTCACCGAAGGTCAAGTTTCATTTTGAAATGGAGATCCGGTGTCATGTTTGTCTAGTATTAACTATATATCTTATCTTGCATATGCTTCAAATCATTGATGTAATGTTACATGACATTGATAAGTAAGTTTCATTATGAAGGAAGCCAGTTATGTTATGTGTAGTGAATGTCCTTGTAACTATCTAATATTAAAGTAAACAATAACACAAAAAAGGTAAACACCCCATACTATGGAATTTACTATGTGTTTACATTAGGTTTCATTCAGATCGATCAATCGATCAATCAACCAAACACATTTCAAATATTCACTGCGACCTGAGAAACACGTGCAATTGTTATCAGTAATGAAGTATAGCGAATTATGGGTGTACCGGTCTAGGTTGGAAATGTTCTTGTCTTGTTGTTTGGTACATTGTTTCGTGATAATGCATTTTCCCGCATCTGGAATGGGATGCTCTTGGGGACAGTATAAAGAGAGTTTAGTTTGCTCGTAACGAGCGATCTGAACTCTACATGCACTGGTTTTAAGCTCTGTCAGTGAGTGTAAATGTGCTTCACCCTTTTGATTAGGGGATTCCAAAAAAGGTACTTATGGGGCATGGAGTTAAATAGAGATACACCTGTATTCTTAAGCAGCGTGAACAATGCCGGGTTGACACGGTGCGCATGTTAATGTTGTTCTTTATAAGGAACAGATTAGATCTGATAAATATCCCGTCATATATCACTGTATTCCTGTTGTGTTAAGAAAACCAATTTTGTTTCCTTTATTTTGCTTTTCATGCTTATTGTTTTTTTGGTTTTTTTTTTCTTGATTGTTTTCACTCTTACTTGACTTATGTACATGTCTGGCACTTTAGTCGTTGCACTGCTGGATACGTCGGTGGAGACTTCGAGATTAGTGAAGGTCAAGATGAGACGGCTCACGATGATAAGTCTCATCAGGATTGGCATTTATTTCCATTATGATCAAGGACATAGACAGGTCAATCTTGCGGTTTCAGGGGTGTAAGGGTAAATCCGCACAATTGTTGTATTGTTTTTTAAGCTTTCCTGATTTTTGTTGTTTTCGATATTTGTCTTTCATGCATACCTTATCTTTCGTACATATCTTGAATTTATAGCACTTTGATCATTTTTGATTGTTTTTGTTTGTTTTATTACATTGTCTATAGTTTGTCATGCTTACCTGTTTTTAAGTACACACTGCTGGATGCTGAAATTGAGGCTTTTGAAATAAGTGAAGATCCAGATGAGACGGCTCTTAACGAGATATCACATCTGGACCTTCATTGCTTTCCACTCAGATTAGTGACAAGAAAGGACATCTGGTCCACTTTGTGATGGTCTTTGGAAAAGTCCATTTCGAGGTTTAAGCGGTGTCACGCTTACCTGATTGTGTACATGTTGTTCAAACTGTTACCCACTACTGTCAAATTTTGTAATTTTCACTTAAACAAAGTGTATGAGTTCTTGTTACTACTTTTTAAGTTAGTAATAATATGTCATACAATTAAAAACCTGCTTTTTCATCATATTTCCCATTGGATCAGTTCATACGTTTAATTCAGTATGAACATGTATGTATTATCCTCTAAAATCATCATTTCATCGTTCTTATTTTTCATGTTACTTGCAAGTGTTACACTGTTTACTGGCATGGTCGTTGTTTGTGCTGTTGGTCATGGGCGAGGCGTATACTCATTCTGTACGGGAACAAAACGATTGGCACTTCATTGGGCTTTTCACATGAGACAATATCCCAATGGGTAACGATATAAATTCATGGCGTGTGTCAATCGGTTTGTTCCACAATTGCACAAGCGGAGTATTCGGGAGACTGACCTTAAACTGTTACCTTTTAAATGAATTGTCATTGTTTTTTTAATGTATATTTAGCATCACATGGTTCTATCTCAGATATATTGCTGCATATTTACAACAAAGTATTATTAATAGCCACTGTGCTTTGGTCATTCTGTTATTATTATTGGTGTCGGGTGATGTTGAGACAAACCCCGGTCCGGACCCTCAGGATACTTCTAACATACTAGGTGACATTTCAATTATTCATTTAAACATACGGAGTATTATCCATAAACTTGATTTTGTTGCTCAAACTTTTTCAGACTTTGATATTTTGTGTTTTACTGAAACTCATCTTAACAATACAATATCTTCTGACGATTTAGCTATAGATAACTTTGATGGTTGTATATATAGAGAAGATTGTACCTCCCATTCGGGAGGTATTTTAACTTACATTTCTAATGCAATTTTATCTAAAAGACGCAAGGATCTAGAAAGTACTTCAGTTCATGCTATATGGGTGGAGATATGTTACAAATCTTCTTCCTTTTTACTTTGTAATGTGTATCGTTCTCCCAAGACACCAGTTTGTTTTTGGGACAATCTTAACATTTCTATTGAACGTGCTTTCGAATCAAATTCAAACATTATTATTGTCGGTGATTTAAACCAAGACTTTTTAAACAAAAATTACCGTCATTTACATAACATTATCATCATCAACAACATGAAAAATGTGATTGACAAACCGACACGAGTGACAGATACCTCAGCAACCTTACTTGACCCTATTCTCGTATCTGACAATATTCTTATTCTAAACTCTGACGTAATAAAAATCGACAGCAGAATTAGTGATCATAAGGCTACAATTCTAATAATGAGATTTCACGAATTTCAACAAACATGTTCAAAACGAAAATGTTGGAATTACAATAAAGGTGACTATGTAAAGTTAAACCGACTGATAACTGAACAAAATTGGGATTTCATTGATAACAGTGACATTAATAGCTCATGCTTACGACTTACTGAGACACTTCTTTCACTCATGACTCTATGTATTCCGTCCAAACTTGTTACAATCAGACCTAACGACAAACCCTGGTATGACTCTCAAGTAAGAACGTTCTCGAGACAAAGAGACAGACATAAGAAAATAGCGACCAAAAGTACTAAGCAAACTGATTGGGTAAAATACAAACAGTTAAGAAATAAGGTTAACAACTTGAAAAAGCATGCAAAAGAACGTTTTTTCAGCAACTTGGAGCAAAATATTGCCAACTCTCGCTCAGACAATCCCAATCAATATTGGAAAATGTTACGAAATCTAATTAAAACTAACAGTAAATCTGAAACAATTCCAATACTGAAAACAACTTGTACCGACGGCTCCGAAAATATAAGCTTCTCTGACAAGGAGAAAGCAGACTGTTTTAACGATTTTTTCTGTTCTATCTCTAACGTAGATGATAGAGGGACAACACTACCAGCACCGAATAAACGGACAACTACATCAATTGACAATATTACTATCACACAGGACGATGTTGAAGACAAGATTTCTTCTTTGGGTGTTAATAAAGCTGTAGGCCCAGACTTAATAAGCCATAAAATCTTAAAACTAACTAAGAGATCAATTTCGAAACCTTTATGTATTTTATTTAATAAGTCTATTCGTGAGGAGTCGTTTCCATGCAACTGGAAACATGCAATTGTTATGCCCCTTTACAAGAAAGGCGACTCGTCTTGTGTTAGTAATTACAGACCCATTTCTCTGCTGAGCTGTATTGGTAAACTTATGGAACGTTGTGTGTATAAGTATATATATAATCACCTTATTTCTGATGGTCTTATATATTCAAGACAATCAGGATTTTTGACTGGTCACTCAACTGTATACCAACTCATAGATATATATCACCAAATTGTTAATTCTCTTGATTCGAAACTAAACACGTGTATGGTCTTCTGTGATATATCTAAAGCATTTGACCGTGTCTGGCACAAAGGTCTTCTATACAAACTTCAACAACACGGCATAAATGGTAAAATCCTAAATTGGTTCCAAAACTATCTTTCTGGTAGGAGCCAAACAGTATTTGTCGGCTCATCATCTTCCCATACAAAGTCAATAAATGCAGGTGTACCACAAGGGTCTGTTCTGGGTCCATTACTCTTTTTAATCTACGTAAATGATATAGCCGACAATTTTCTAAGTCTTGCTCGTTTGTTTGCAGATGACACCTCCTTAGCAAGCTCTGCTACAAATATTTCAGATCTGGAAGGCATTATGAATCATGATTTAGTTATGTTATCTACCTGGTCAAAACAATGGTTAGTCACATTTAATCCCTTGAAAACGGAAGCAATATTATTTACAACCCAAAATGTCCATTATCCTTCACTGTATTTTGAAAATATATCATTTGTTCAAATCCACAAACACTTGGGCGTTACAATCAGTAATAATGGTAAATGGCATGCTCATATTGAAAACATAATCAAATCTGCTTCTAAAGTTCTCGGCATGATGAGAAAGTTTAAATTCCAAATACGTAGGGATTCTCTTAATCAAATTTATACTTCATTTATTCGTCCAATCTTAGAATACGCTTCGGTAGTGTGGGACAATTGTACCTGTTCCGAAAAAGAAAATTTAGAGAAAGTTCAAAACGAAGCGGCAAGAATAGTTACAGGCACAACTAGATCAATATCGCTATCAAAATTATACAAAGAGATTGGCTGGTTGTCTCTTTCAGACAGACGAAAATACCAAAAATTAATATTGGCATTCAAAATCAATCATGGTATGACCCCAAACTATTTATTTGATATATTTCCCGATACGGTTAGTAACAGAACGTCTTACAATCTTAGAAACTCGCAAGATCTGGATATCCTATCTAGACGAACTGAACTCTTTGCAAACTCCTTCGTTCCATCAACAGTCACATTATGGAATCAATTACCAGTTGTTTTAAGGGAAGCACCGTCATTGTCAATGTATAAACGAAATCTCTTAACCACTTATTTTCAACGAATTGTAGTACCTATATACTTTAAGTACGGTAAACGAATATCATCTGCAATGCAAACACGACTAAGAAATAATTGTAGTAATTTAAAAAATGACCTTTACATTAACCATATTGAAAATTGCCCTACTTGCATCTGCACACACGGAGTAGAAGATGCGGAACATTACTTTTTTAAATGCAATCGATTTGTACAACAACGAACTAAACTGTTTCAAAAAACAAGAAGGTTCCATCCACTTAATGTTAAAAAGGTCTTATATGGTTCAGAACAATATTCAGATGACGAAAACATAAACCTATTCGAAAGTGTTCAAATTTTCATTCATGAATCAAGAAGATTCGAAGTTTCTAATAAATAACTTTGAAAAAGAGATATGTTTCTCTCCCCTATCTCTGTCATATTTATCACTTCAGGGCCGATCGCGCGACAATCAATGACCAATCAGTGACCAATCAGAAAATACTTGCTTGTATACATATATGCATGTGTGAATGTATGTGTGTGAGAGAGTGTGTGTGTGTGTGTGTGTGTGTGTGTGTGTGTGTGTGTGTGTGTGTGTGTGTGTTTCATCAATCATATTTGTTACCATTCATAATTACCTGTCATAATGTTAACTTCAATATTTCAAAGCCATCTTTAAGAATGTAAAATATAGTTGAAAGGGAATGGCCGTATCTAATGTTGTGAGAACTTGTGGCCAGACCCTTTTGCCTATACTAGTATATGATATATATGTACAATGTATAATGTTGAATAATTTTATATGGCAATAAAATATGTTTAAACTAAACTGTGACAAAGGGAGCAATTGCCCGCCCTGATTTCAGAGGTCGTTTTGTTTGTATTGATTGGTGTTTCAGGCCGTTTTCAACATCATTCCAGTCATACCACTCCGTCAGTTCACACACTCGTGATCCCTGGGTGAATCAACCCAGCTATGCAATATAACTGAACACATTATGGCAAAAGAAGCAATTGCCCGCGATGCCTTAAAATGTCGTTTTGTTTGCATTGTAGGGGTTTTGATCTTGGAAGCGAGTTGTTGCATGACAAAATATGTTTGGAAAGTGGCATACAAAATATCTGCATGTGGGAAAGGGTTAGTATGTGTTCACTGGTCTTCGCACCTTTCGGCGGTACAGTGATTGATGCTCCCATAACCCCGTTCCCACATGCATAAACTCCCTATAAATGAACTATCGAAAACATTGTGATAAAAACAGCCATTGCTCATCATGTTTTCAAAGGTCGTTTTGCTTGCATGTATGCCCAATTAACATCACAGTTCACATACTCATGTTTTCTGGGTGATTCTACCCAGCTAGGCAATAGGACTGAAAACAGTGTGGTAAGAAGAGCGATTGCTCATCATGTTTTCAAATGTCGTTTTGATTGCATTGTTCGGGGTTTTAGGCCGTTTTCATCATGTTTTCAAAGGTTGTTTTGATTGCGTTGTTGGGTGTTTTAGGCCGTTTTCAACAGCATTTATGTCCAACCAACCCCACAGTTCACATACTCATGCGTACTGGGTGAATCAACCCTACTGTGCGATAGGACTGAAAACAACGCATCAAGTAGTTACTAAGATATGGACTCTTATTGTAGTTGCAAGCAAAACTTTAACCATAATTATTAAGTAGAAAAAGGGCCATAATTTGCATTATATGCTGGATAGAGTTATTGTACTTAATTGTTTATATAGGTGTGATAGATGGAAAGAGTTGTATAAAGTGATAATGCAATACATCAAGTAGTAAGAAAGATGTGGACTCTTTATGTAGTTGCATGCTCATCATGTTTTCAAAGGTCGTTTTGATTGCATTGTTCGGGGTTTATGGCCGTTTTCATAATGTTTTCAAAGGTTGTTTTGATTGCGTTGTTGGGTGTTTTAGGCCGTTTTCAACAGCATTTATGTCCAATCAACCTCACAGTTCACATACTCATGCGTCCTGGGTGAATCAACCCTACTGTGCTATAGGACTGAAAACAACGTGGCTTACTTTCACATTCAAAAGTTTGATCATCATCTGGAGTTCAGCATCTTTAAATTGGATCCAGTTGCTTCTCCGTCCTCATCCAGCATTGCAGATGGTGTTTTGTTTTTATTTATCAACACGACCTATTTCTCCTTGTGTCACAACGTTTCTCAAAAGTCGTCTGCTGCAGATGCATCAAAATGTGTATGTATGTGGTTGGAAAGCGAAAGAATGACGGACGTTTCCAAACCTCTTGACTATTCCAATACACCGATCACGTATAACGCCCTGGTTCTCCTTTTTAAGGTTTGTACTATTTAACAATATTATACGTCCTTTTTTCCGAGAATTTACATAGTTTACCTAGATGTTCTCAAAGCCGTCTGCGGGAGATTTGTGTTTGGTTGGAAATTATTAATTCTTTCCCACATACAACACATCTTCAGCAGGTGAATATGAAGACATCCAGTCAAAAATATTGAAACTGTATATTTAATGAAAGAACTATTAATTAACACAACTGACATGTTCATTGTTGCACACGGAGAAATGGCATATAATGAGCCGTTTCTCCTTTCGCCACACTGTTTTCAAAAATCATCGACTGCAGAGCTACCAGAAAGCGTCTGTGTGGAGGAAAGGTTTAACTCGGGATTTATTTATAATTATCTAACAAAGCATTCGTTGAGTGGACGTTAGTTTATTACTGTATTTTAATTGGTTGGCGAGCTCCTGTTAGGCTAACGATCAAACAAATAGCCCTACTACATGGGCCCGACTTACATTTGGTCAGATCGTGTACTTTAGTCAGATTGACAAATAGCCCTACTACATGGGCCCGACTAATGTGCAAATACGTATGTTAATCAAAACACTGAAAGTGCTGACAGCAAGGTGCTTACTGGTTGGCTATTGTCCGTTCACTTTTAAAAAATATTCCACAGATGCCTGTGCTTTCATTGACATTATAAGTATACGATCTACGAATGTTAAGACATCTCTCTGAACCCGAAATGGTGTTCAGTGATGGAGAGCTACTGTAGAAAGGGATAATTGAAGTAATTCATTGCCGATATTGTAATAAGTCTTTAACAATAGGGACTGATTCCAGTCTAGATTTTGAGGAGTGTGTTGGGAGTTCGCCTACTATAGCAATTTGCTCTAAAGAACCCATTGTATACATTTTTGCCATCTGCTCCATGCAAGACCTATTATAGTTTAACCAGTACTTGGAACCGAGAATTCCATGCAAATGTAGAAATAAGTAGGAGCATGCTCACAATAATTAATGATTAATTGATTGGGGTTTAACGTTTTCAACAATTTTCAGTCATATCACGGGGGCAAGTTCAGCTACCCACGTGTTTCCTTGCTTTCTTACACCAGTACTCCACACAAGTCTTTCCAAGCAAATGAATGCTTTTCTACAAAATGACAACCCGCGTCGCTACCGACTGAGTTACCTGGGCTCAATGGTAGAATTAAAGTATAATGGAAATTTAAATGTATAGTTGATTGTTAGAACTGTCTTAATGTAAAGTTTCCAGAAGGGGAAGTTATAAACAGATAACTGTTTAAAAGGTTTATAGGTACAATGGATCTGCGATAACTCGAATATTTGATAATTCGAATATAACGTATTTGTATTTTGTAATGGATCCATCTTTTGAAAACAGCGTATCATTAGTACTAATTACACCGACGAGCAATCCGAAGTTCATCTAGGCTGTTTTCTTGATATGATTTGTTCACTGGTTTGCTTTTCGTACTAACTATTTATGAATAAATGAATTAGAACTTAAAATACATAGATATATCGAGCATACGTCGAGGGATCACGATGATATGTCGATAACTCTAATTAATTGATGGGTCTTATTCGACGTCCACTGTATATATATACTTCGACCAAAAACACAATACCAGTTTATAGATACTTGACATCACACTGAAATATAGATGATGTGTTCATAAGTTCATATTAACTATTAACACATCGTTTGAATCCTGTAAACTTCGGTGGTTTAGTGGTAGAGCGACCTCCTGGGGTGCGTTCGGTCACGAGTTTGATCCAGAACCGGGTCATACCAAATACTAATAACTTTACCTCCTTTGCGCTCATGATTGTTGGGGTTAACATTACGGCTGACTCGTTGATGTCAGAATAAATGGACCAGTAGTACTGGTAACTTACCCAGGAAGCGAAATAAAGGCGTAATAACGCCTTTAAGGAGACATATAAGATTAAATTATTCACGCTTATCAGCATATTTCTATATACTCATGGTTTTGACATTGCATGATGTTTCAAGTCGACCATCTTAGCAACAAAGAGATTTTAACTGTATCAGCTTATTCAGACGGAGTTATCATTAGTACGTCTACCTTGTAAAGGAAGTTGAGGTCACATTGCTATTAATGGTTACATATACGGTTTTTCAAGGTGTGTAATTTGGCTTTAAGCGGCAACAACAAGCAGCGATCCGAAGGTTATAGCAAGTTTCACTTAAAGTTGTTTGTAAATGGCCAAAGGCATGTTTTTATGCCGATTGCTAATAAAGTTGAATTGAATTGAATTGAAATTGAATTGTTATTACATAGACGCAGTTCGTAAGAAGGGTGGATGCCCTAAACGAGTAAGAATATATCAGCCCGATAAATATTTTGGTTTTTATTTAGGATGTTAGTTATTTGACAAGGAAGGCGTTAGCCCAAGTGGTCTGCTGGAGAATTGTTTTATAGAACACAATGTGATACCGGAATTGTGTCCTTGGGAAGCCCGTTGTATACATTCGGTTTCCCTCAAACGACAATTCTTCAGCAGACGACTTTGAACATATTTTGTCAAAAGATAGAAAATCTCTATAACTGAATAGACCTCTATAACTGAATGGATAACCCATTTGACTTGCGGTGACTGCTGTGATTTTAACGTGAAATATTTTATCATTCATACCCATCTTAAAAAGTCTTACTCTACATAATTATAATCACGTGATTCACGTGATTCGTTAAAAGATACCCCATTGAAGATGAACCGTGTTTGCACCTGTTCACGGGGAAAGGCCCTGTTATTCAGGCTAGCGGCTAATAAACGCAGACGGTCAATAAAAGTACTATCGTAGTAAAGAGTGTTCATAATATTTCCTTTTGTTATTTAAGTAACATCCCACAGAGTGGCTGTATGTGGGAAAGGGATAAGTAAATAAAGGTGCTCTGCATGACACTTGATTACTTGCAAACGATTACTTACCATTCATGCACGACATTATTTATTATTTGATTTTGTTTACCCTCGCTGTGCAGAATGAACTATTTGGCGAGCAAAACAAATGCACCCAACGTGTGGCCCGTATCCAAGTAAGTAAGTAAGTAAGATATTTACTTATTTCTTATCTAACTTTATGCTTAACCGAGTGATTGATATAATCTTTAAAGAGTTTTCTGCCTTTAAAATATCCGAGGGAAAAGTGATTTCAGATGGACATTGGAAGTCAAATATTGAAACGGAGATAAACATAATGGGAAGGGAAAAGACTGTTCTTGTTTTGAGCAATTTCTTAACTCCTGGCAATGTTTACATCATATGCCTGTTGCGTCAAAATCGAATTTTATTATAATTATACCGATAAAATGAAATGGCCTTACACATATGGATTTACTTAGAGACAATGTAACATATTTACTTGTATATATACAAATAAAGTTTTAATTAAATCAAATGTGTTTAAAAACAAAAGTAGCATTACGTTGATTGTTCATCTAGTCAATGTGTGCAGGTAGACATGGTTGTCTAAACAGGTAATGTCGAAATGCATTCTTGAATGATTTTATCATGCAATGAGCAGATTACGTGACGTATAACACTGGTATGATAAACCTTTTGTTTACATGTCTACTGGTATGATAAACTTTTATCTTTATCAGTCTACTTATTTTTAGAAATGACGTAATCGCTGGAACTACTTTTCTGAAATATAAATCAGCCGTTCCTCTGAAAACCAACTGTCAAAAGCTTCGACTTAGATCACCCTAAGCATGCCGCGCAGGCTAAACCGGGCAGACACGTTTCGACTCCTGTGGATTTTCTGTTTCAGTCGGAACTCTTTAACTTCCGTATGACGTGTATATACAATGTAATTCGGCGCGTATTTGTGCACGCGCGTGACGTCATTCTATTTTAGGTGACGTAATTTATGAATGAGCTTTTGTTATTGTGAATGCTATTTCTTAAAACTAGTGAGACTGTAGCAGTGTATTGGAACCTGTGACCTATTAGTTATGCTTTGAAGGACCGATATATGGCAAGCAAGGTAAGTTAGCCAATTAACTCACAAGGTTGCATTACTTACTTGGTGGTTGGCGTCGGAGATTTGAAATCGGGTTTCCCGGGTTCGATCCCCAGTCGCGGCACTACGGTCAGGGTGGAGTGCCCTTTGGCAAGGCACATTGTCTAGCCTGGTACTGGTTTGTTTACCTAGGGATCATAAATAAGCGAACTGTCGCCGTGATATAACTGAAATAATGTTGAAAGCGGCGTAAAACCCCAATAAACAAATGACTTGCCTGTTATACAAATTAGGTATTTGTACAAGCATACCTCTAAATATGGCAACGTAAAGTTGCAAGAGGCGTGAAATAACCAGTTAGAGATAATACGTTTATAAGCCTGGTCACGGTAAAAGGCCCTGCTGTTCAGGCTATTGCTGTATCATTCAGGATAAGTTGGACAATCAACTAACGCGGTCATGATGTCGGCATTTCTACCTGTTATAACTATCAGATATGTTTACATGCATACATTTCAATAAATCAACGTAAAAATAAATTAAAAACTGTCACAAGAGGTGTTGATTAATTTTATTAAGCAAAAATATGCACTACAATCTTTTGCCACAATATTTTCAAATCTTCAATAAGTGAACAGTCCTTTATAAAGAGTATTAATAATGTTGCCTTGTGTTTTCAAAGATGCCTTCCACAGATTGGCTACATAAGGGAATGGGATAAAGGGATACGTTGATAAAGGTGTTCTGTATTAGCCTGTTATTACTTGCAAACGCTTACATACCATTATTTCACGACGTGATATTTATATATAATTATAAGTGTATACTGTGCATCCCCAGTTCATCATTTCGCAACGCATTCGAACAGTCGTTTTTTCTAGAAGCTTTCCGAAGTAAGATATTTACTTATTTCTTTTTTAACTTTATACTTAACCGTCTGTCGGATAAACATGTAACATTTTAAGAGTAGTCTGCATTAAAGGTACATGTGTAACATTGTTACAAATGGAAATTGGAAGTCTAATTTTGAAACCGAATTGAAACAGAATGGCAGCAAGGTAGTGGGGACACCAGCTCTAGGTAGAGAAGTGACTGTGGTTTTTCTGACACTGTGGTTTGAGACTTTTTTGTGAATATTAGCCATGGAAGCTGCATCTTTCATCAACTTTCCAAGTGTGTTCTCTCCAATTTTCCTTGGATAAAACCTGAAGATGATTTAATGATACATTACTGCTATTATCAATTTATATTTTCATGCATAGCTTCAAATTATATATTAAATAACACTATTTCTTTTAATTAACAACAACATTTTACCTAATTCAAATCTGCAGACACAAAGTAATAGTTCCCCATTCTCTTTTATCTCGAATTACAAATTAAATGAGGAATAAACACAATGTCGTTATTTTGATACTTGGTATGCACAATACATTGTATAACAGTTAATTATATCAAGTATAATATAAAAATGAATATATGTTAAGTGTACATTATGTATAAATGTTTGTATTTACCATGGTTCTCCTCTCTCCGTGATTTTAATCATAGGTATTGGGGTAAGAATAAAGGGACTGTCAGGTGTCATCTGTGTAGTTGGCCTCTTTTGCATGTAAAATTCATATAGATAATTGGATTTAAGAAACATGCTATTGGTATCAATGGAACTATTTTCCATCAAACTGTTACACATGGGATAATGTGTGTATTGAATCAATATATATATTTTAGTCATCACATTAATTCACTGATTTCAAATTGTGATTTAGTTATACATATATATATAATGACAGAATCAATTTATTTAATTCATCAGCACTTTTAGTTTTTCTAACAGCCTATACTACAATTATTTATTTGAAGAACTGTTCATTTTCTTTAATTGTTTAGCTTTTATTCTCTGTGTCATGTGATGAGTAGTTCCTTCGTATTGTATCTCTGGCATTCTTCAGATTAGAACCATCCCTTGTTTTTGTGGACCTCTCATAAATTCCAAATATTTCTACCAATTCTTAAACATATATAATATGAACCTTATATAGCTTAAAGTAAGATTTATCACTCTTCATTCGGATCTATGCGTTGAAACCTTTATAAATATGTACATAATACATGTATCCAGTCTTCAAAAAAGTTAGATAACATCTATAATAATCATGTGTGATCCTCTCTTTAGAATAAATAAATACATTAGAATTACATCAAGAAATTATATGCAAGGCATTTTGTTAAAATAGTTATAAAATTGTACAGATATATATATATACCTTCAACTGAATATCACCAATAGTAATCTGTCTTGCCTCATCCCTATCTCTTAAAGTAAGCCCAGCAGTCTTCCAAAAATAACACATAAGGCTGTTATCAAGCTTCTAGAGTTATTGTCACCAAGTGCTCCATAATTAAAAAATTTATTTTCCTCTTCTAGGGGTAATATTGCAGGATTTGTTTGGCTGTCTCCCCATTTTTGAAACACTCTGTCTTTAAGAGAATGTTCATTGTCTTTTTCCTTTAGATGTCTCTCTATGCTGTTTTTCATAGCCTCTAATGAAACTGGTTCATAATTGTGTCCATCACTTTTGCTAATGCATATAAACATTTCTGCCAAGAGATTATATAATTGGTGAGCTGGAATATTTTCAATATACCTTGGCTCTCTCTTGCTGTCAAAAAGCCATCTTTGTACATTCTTTAAATCTCGTTCCATACTCAGTCTTGTATTTTTATTTTTCTGATCGTCAATGAACCGACCTATGTCCACACCCTGCAGATCACGGGATTTCTTAGGTTCGAATGGCTCGAAAATGTCATCATTTTCTTTTTCTGTAAGTTCCTGGAAGACAGCGTCATTAAGCGAAACACCTGAATCAACATCCATGTTTACATCGAATGATAGATGGCGCGTCTCATTAGCGTCACGTGAAAAAGATGTCAGTGCAATATCAACCCGTGCAATATCAACTGATATTGCACCCTTTTACCAATTGGAAAATAGAAAATATATGTGCATCTGTCACAGTTAAGACTCTCATCACACCATTTAAAGGTAGAGTTCGGACGTTATGCCGGCCAATATGTTGAGTATAACCAGCGACTGTGTGCTTTTTGTGAAAAGAAATGACATAGAAGACGAATATCATTTTGTTTTAATTTGTCCGGCACACTGTATTATTAGAACTAACTATTTAAAAGCTTACTATACAACCAAGCCATGTGTCTATACATTTGTTGAACTCTTATAAAGTGATAGCAAGAAAACATTGACAAATTTTGCTAAATATATCCGAGAGGCATCTAATCTACGTTTGACATTTACACATAGAAATAAATCTGCCATTAACCATGAACGAAAGTGTTGACATTGCTTTGTCAAAACCTTTTTTTAATTATTTTGTATTCATGAATGAAGTATATTGTTTACTTATACATGTAAATATCTATGTTTTGTTCATCCTCGTATATATCTGTGTTATATCGAATAAATGCTTATAACACTCATTCGTGACTTTGTTAAAATATGTATCTACTCTTTTGTATGTAACCAGAAGCTTTGTAAAGTTAACCTTACAAAATAAGGAATATCGATCTATCTAAAAGTGGTAAAGTCACACTGTTTGTGTATGTATAAATTTCCCCAGATGAAGTCAGTTGTGTAAAATCGACCACGTTTACCGTTGCTGTTACCGTATCAAACAACACAGACGGTGGTTATCTCTTAACTATTTTGGTTAAACCCTTGTAAACTGTTTGAACAAACTGGTTAAGGTAACATGCGATTTGTAAGAAACCAAGTCACATTTGTGTATAGTTGGGTATGTAGAATTATCACCTGAGGAGGTCAGTTATGTAAAGACGACCACTTTGACCGTTGGTGTTACCGTATTAAACAACAAAGAAGGTGATTACCCCGAAATTATTTTGGTAAAACCCTTGTAAACTATTGGAACAGACTGGTTCAGGAAACATGCGATTTGTAAGAAACCGAGTCACACAAACTAAATTGTTGATTGATAACATTTCTTACATCTCGTAGAGATTCGAACCAGAACAATATAGCAAAATATACTGTTGAGTTATAGAACCTACAGGTGGAATGATGTAACACACGGAGATTCGAACCAGAACATCACAGCAAAATTTACTGTTGAGATATATAACCAACAGTTGGAATGATGTAGTACACGGAGATTCGAACCAGAACATGACAGCAAAATATACTGTTGACGTATAAAACCAACAGTTGGAATGATGTAATACACGGAGATTCGAACCAGAACAAGACAGCAAAATATACTGTTG